>CM014734.1:56120773-56484027 GCA_004329165.1 Spatholobus suberectus | reverse complement strand
TGGCTGACCACCTTTAGTAGAGTCTCTCCTCCCAATCACGTTTTTTTCATTTATAAGATTCGAACCGAGACTTTGCTTAAGGGATCCAAGTATCTATTTTCTTATTTTATAATAAAAAGTTCAAAATGAGGGAACACTTTTATAATTTCAAAGTCTAAAACCATCATCCTCAATATATACTTATCATGAACAAAAAATTGATGAGACGAGCCAGTTTCTATTATAAGAAAAGACGTATCATAAATAATGAAAATTTATCTTCAACAATAGTGTTGCTTTTTTTTTTTTTTTTTGGTTGTTGTCATGATGTATACATGTTGATTTTGAACCCTACTAATTTGTTTGGTTGTTTTACTTTTTGTACCACCAAATGCACGTGAACTCAGTAACAAATTGTTACTTCTCACACACATGACTTTAGAATTTGTAGTTTTCATCTTACAACTACAGCTAGCTCTTTAGTACATAATCAATCACATGCTCTAATGTACATGTCAATTGTTAACATCAACCCAAGATGCATCTAATTTTTATTTGAGAGGAAGATCAATCAGCATATTTACCCATTTCTCTCTCCTCTCTCTCTCTCTCTTGATTGTCATCCACTTTTTTTTATACTGTATTGAAATACAGAATATGGTTAACTGGATTCAAGACTAATCAATTTGTCAATTAGTGTACACATTGATGCAAAATGAAGCATAAACAAGGAAGAAAATTTAGCAACGTAGTGCGAAGACAAATTGCTGATATGCATCGATCAACTCTAGTACTTGTGCATGCATATTAAGCAAGCAAAAGAGTGGTAATTGCTTTGCGGTATAGTTAGCAACTTAGCATAATCCCACACCACATGGAGAGTGTTTGAAGGAGCCATTACCCGATTAGGGATAGGGTCATCGAGTTTCGATGTAATATTTCTTCTTATACTTTGTAGATTGGTGAATGATAATAATTGAAGAAGTACGTAGTGAAAAGTCAGTTTTGAACTTTGAATGATGGTAGGTCCCGCTCCCCTCGCCATTCGCATTCTATCAGTGTCACCTCACTCTCTTTTTATATCTCACTCACTCATCAGCTTTGCCTTTTAACGCGGTTTCACTTTTCTTTCCAGATGTGCGGTATACAGGGGCCGTTTTTGTCCACTTGAAAAGGTAATTAAAAGGTTGGGTTTTAGTAGAAAAGAAATAATGTGAAATAAAAGAAATAAGTAAAAAATAAAAAATTAGTGTATTTAGTACAAAAAAAAGAGACGAGAAAAATAAAAAAGATGTGGAGTCTATTAGTTAATTTTATATTGTTTTATATTTACTTATTTATTATTTCTTTATTTCTTATCTTTTTATTTTAATCAAAAATTTTTAGTTTTACTTATTTTTATTTATTTTTATTCTCCTTTTTTATTTTTATTCACTTTATCTTTTATCTATTTTTTCCTTTCTAACAAGCAGACCAGTGATGTTTGGAGTGATTATTTTTAATAAAATCTGAATTTCATTTATTTAATACGTGTAATAGAGATGATATTTAAGGTTAATTTATATTTTGTAGATGAAACTTTAATTGTGATTAGAGATAATATTAAAAAAATTTAAAAATTTAACTCTAAATTTTGTCAAGGTGATAAATAGCAAAAAAAAAAAAGAAAATGAGATGAGTAAGTTTACATAATTTTTTCTCTCATTTTATTTATCATTTTAAAAATATTTTCTTTCTCAATTTATTTATTTTGGAATATTGAAAAAATATTAATTTTTTTCCTATAATATCTTATTATAGTAATTAGTTTTTTATTATTATTCACTTGACTACTTTTGCAATAAAGAAGAATATTTAGCTAAATAATTATGTTCTTGAAATGTATATATTATCTTAAATGACAAATAAAATGAGACAAAAAATAGTTTTTTATGGAAATAGAAGGACCATAGAAATAAAAAGAAAAATAAAAAATATGATAATAATTTGATATAACATAAAGTAAAATAGAAACAATGATATAAAAGAGAATAAAAATTGTGAGTTTAAATACATAATTTAGTCCCTATACGTGTTGTAAATTTTTAATTTAGTCCTTATACGTAAAAACTTATTAAATTAATCCCTATACATATCGCAAATTCTCAATTTGGTCCTTGTCATCTTGATACCTATGTTTTTAAAACCGGACCGGTCAAGGTACTGGTTCAAGGTTTAATGGTTCAACCGTGAT
This sequence comes from Spatholobus suberectus, assembly GCA_004329165.1. Taxonomy (NCBI): domain Eukaryota; kingdom Viridiplantae; phylum Streptophyta; class Magnoliopsida; order Fabales; family Fabaceae; genus Spatholobus; species Spatholobus suberectus. The sequence goes on along the minus strand of CM014734.1, from coordinate 56,481,815 downwards.
TAAATCGTGGTCGAACCGGTATTATAAAATAATAATAATAATTAAATAATACATAAAATAATATTAAAAAAATGTAATACCATAATTTTTAGTACTAAAAATAAAAATAAAACATAATTTATAGGTTTTTGACATTTACAATACCTACAAAAGTGCAAATCAAATATGTCATGATACTTAAGTATAAGTTTTTACTATACACATAACCATTTATTAATAAAACAAGTTTATATTCAAAATAAAAAAAATGATAAATTCTTAGGTTGGTTTTTATTTTTTTAAGAAAAAAATCAAAATAATGTTGTATTAAACATTTTTCTTTGACCCGCTGTGAACCGGTTTTTGATCGGTTTTGGCCTGTTTTATCGGTTTTTGACTGGTTTTCCGGTTCTTTGATCGGTTTTTCTTCAGGCCGGTTTTGTGATTTATTTGAACCAGTTAGGTGACCGGTTTTACCGGTTTTTCGGTTCGAGCAGCTGGTTCAGTCTAGTTTTCACAACACTGCTTGATACTATTTACACATTCTTAATTTGGTTTTTATACATGTAGCATATTCTTAATTTAGTCCCTATATGTGCAGTGCATTCTTAATTTGATCTCTATAAGTGTAGCGTATTCTTAGTTTGGTCCTTATAGTATAAGAACCACATTAAGAATGTACTGCATGTATAGGAACCAAATTAAGAATGTATTATATATATAGAGACTAATTAAGAATTTGTAAACGGCAAGGACCAAATTGAGAATCCGTAATACATATAGAAACTATTTAATAAATTTTTTTGTATAAAAACTAAATTAAAAATTTATAATATATATAGACTAAATTATATGTTTAACCACATTGTGACCATTATAATTGGTGGATGATTATTATCATTGTTTACGAGCCTAGGGCCCTCTTGGACCTTGACTTTGTCAGAACCAAGAATCCTCAATTAATTTGAACATGATGGCTCTAATTTTTCATGGCTATGAACAACCCCACATCCGTTATCTTTGACCAAACGGATGATAAGGATTCAGGATGGGCTTTCCGTGGTTGTGGCTGTTTTCTTCCTTTTTCAGAGCATTGCCTGCTTCCCGTTTCCAGTTACCAATCTCTACTAGGGTAATTATCCAATTTTTTTTTTCTTTCAACGGAGTCTCCATCATTCTGCTCCTTTCTTCTTTGCTATTTCTTTTGGTCATTTTCATTAGTTCCAAAGTTGTGTAATATATACATGCTAAAATAGTGTCGTGTGCGGTAAAGGAGTACAAAAATGATCGAAACATTTAAAATGATATTAATAAGGGTTAAATACGTTTTTGCCCTCTAAAAAATATGATAAAATTAGTTTTAGTTTTCAATTTTTTTTTTGAATAAAGTCTCTTAAACATTAAAATATCTTAATTAGATCCTAGTACTAAGTTTTGTTTAATTTTTTTGTTAAATAATGGTCACATCACATCATAGTTACCATTAATTTGCTAATGTGCAGTCCATGTCAACTGTTATGTTCAAGTCAGATTAGTAATATATATTTTTCAATAAAATTATTACATGTTTAACCCTAAATTATAGATTTTTTTAACACTAAAACAAAGTAATTATATGATTTTTAATTAAAAATTATCACTAGACACTTCAGGTAATAAAATACTTTACTTGAAAGTTGATGTGATCATCATTTAACAGAAAAGTTAAATAAAGTTTAACATAGGAATCTAATTAAAGTATTGTTAATATTTAAGGAACTTTTCAAGAATTTTTTTTTCTGAAGACTAAAACTAATTCTGTCATATTTTTGAAGGACCAAAAATACATTTAATCTTATTAATAATTATTAAAAATGATATATGGCGTTAATATAACATATCTAGAGTTTAAAATTTATTTACCATCAGTATAAAAAAAATTTCTACAGTCAACCAATTTCAACTCATATTATAGATGGTTTTTAAGTTAGTTATTTTAAAATTGAACATAATTATCATAATTCGTCAACAGTGCAAGCCTACTATTATTAAAAATCCTTTACACTTAACTATTTTCTCATATATCTATCGTAACTTTAATCAAGTTTGTTCTCCTTGCTTTCGGTCAACTATAAACTTAATGGAATGTGAATGCTAAGACGAGAACTGGCGTGTTCCGGGTGAGGCCATATGCCGATTTTTGAACGACTATAGGACACGGTCATAACTGACAAAAAACAAAATAGTACATAGGCTATATGGCCAGCCTCATCAGGCCCGGGATGCATTGGTCAACAATTTTAATGGATTAGACTAATATAGTCCGTAACAAAATATGAGACTATGAGTTTCATTTTCTTGGTTATGTCCTTCCTTGCGTAACCCACGTTTAAAGGGGGTTGACCTATGCATTACAGAAAAAAAATATTTTTTAAGAAAATAAAATTAACTAAAATATTAAAAGGTTTAACTGTATTTTTAATCCTTCAAATATTGTGATTGTGTAATTTTGATTTCTCAAGTTTTAATTGTGTCAATTAGGTCCTTAAGTTTTTTTCTTACTTACAATTAGGTTCTTCCATCATGATTTTATTCAATTTTAAAGCCATTAATTTCCTTAAAATAGAAAACCATTCCTTTTATTGATCATTGCTGTCATAAAAATGATAATTTGCTCACAAATATCAACAACATGACAATTAAGTTAATACAGTCAAATCACCATTTTAGGTTATTGTAGTTCAAATATTGTGTTTTTTTTTTATCTCGTATATTGTATTTACTCTTTGTCATATCATGCCTAATTTGATATGTCAGCTAATATTCTCAATATTGGATAGAATTAAGATGGAATGATCTAATTCTAAATGAGAGAAAACTTGAGAGATTCAATTAGCACAATTGAAACTTGAGAGACCAAAAACTCATAATTGTGATATCTAAAAGACTAAAAATATAATGTAAAAAAAAACTAAAAAATTTGAAAAAAAATTTAAACCAGTATATATATATATATATATTTTATTTTTCTTATGAGTTGTTACTTGTTAATAATTGATTAAATTTTATTATATGATACATATACTAATAAAGTATAAACTAAACGATTAATAAAAAGTCCTAACTGAATGCCAAAATTTACTAATTAATATAAACTTGCCAAATATTCAAGCACATAAACCAATACTCAAGCAAATAACTAACAAAAATTAATCTATTCAAGTACTAACAAAAAAATTAACATATTCTAACAATAATAATAATAAATCTGTGGTCTAACTCATCTAATCCACAAATCGAATTGAAAAATGTCGGTAATTAAATGAATCACAAATTTCAAGGTCTGCAACCCATGCGGATCGCATGTTAATTGGGCCATTACAAGTCATAGTCTATAACTGTATATACTTTAGTTATAAACAAACATTATTTAAAAAGTTATCATTTATTATTAGCAAACAAAAATTGTCAAGTGTTACGATTGTTTTTGTTTATATAACCTTTATCTAACAAAATTAAATTATTAGTATAAACATTATGAGTTATACTAACGGTAGAATGTATTTTACTAATATTTAATTTATTGATAATATGTATTAATATTTTACACTAACAAAATTATTTGTTAGTATAATATATCATACTATTGATATAAACTTATAATATCTATATTAATAGTTTAGTTTTCATGATATAAAGATGAAAAAATAGTATATGCAGTGACAATATAAAAGATTTTCATACTATCATTCAATTACAAACTATTATTTATGGTAACTTTGTTAACTTTTACAATAATTATCTTAAAAGTCATAATAACGATTGTTCTTATTGGTTGACAGTGTAACATTCTTTAAACTAACAATGTATATAAATTAAACTTTTTTACAATTATACCAACAAAAATAATTTTAATGCTTGACAATTTTATTTGTTATTAAATGGCATCTTTTTTAATTATGCATCAGGTCTTAACAACCATGCCATGGCTGGTTGTGGAAGGCCACAACTAACCTATGATTTAGGTGCACTGTCAGCTACCCACAATTTGGAGAAAATAAGGTAAAATGTGTCTTTAGTGATTGTGAATTTGAGTTTCATTTTTTAAATTTTAATTGTTGATTTTAATCTTTATAAATTTTAAATTTTTTTAAAATAGATTAATAATAATTACACTTAAAACTTTGTGTGTTTTTAAAAGCACAACAACTTCCTTATATCTCTTGCTTTGATATTTTTAAAGGTTTTATGTGTATGGTTCATTCCTAAAAATAAGGAAGCTATGTACTTTAAAAAAAAATATATAAAGGGTGCTAATGCATAAGAATAACATATATATAATTAAAATAAGAGATGCAACTATAATTTATACATCAAAATGTAATTACTGTTAATTTCAGGAAAGAAAGGTCATTGTAATTATCTGTTTATTTAATTATATTTTAAAATTTAATTTAATCAAATGATAAATTTAAATTATTCCTTTTTCTTTACCATAAGACTTATATTTTTCCATTTTTAAAAATTTATTAATAATAACATAAGCCGTGAAAGTAAATTTAAATCATTCTATTAACTTAGTAATTTACTGTTGTACCAACTACCAAACAAGCTAACAATGATTAATAGGTCACGAAAATGCTAGTGATTGAAAAGCTTGTATTGTATCCATTTGATGGCAAACAACACGTGAACACAACGCTGCAATATGCAATGGAACGTGACTCACGAGTTGTGCTACAGTGGTGTTACATCTCTCTCCTCTCGGGCTACCTATGCAATGAAACGTGACTTATGTTTGTAGTAGGTAGAGGTGGGGCGGGTTGTGATGGGTTAGTTGTATCCTTATCTGACCCAAATTTTATTAGGGTTAATTTTGTGAACATAAGCCTGACCTAATCAAGATCCAACAATATTTGGGACGAGACCAGGTCAACCCGACTTATTGACACAATACACTAATCTTAACATTATATATAGCTAAATCATAGAATCAAAGAAATATACAGTTACAATTAAGGTATATTTTACAATATATATTTTAAGATAAATGATATCAATATAAATATAGTATCATGTTAGATAAAACGTTATTTAATAAGTTAATAAGTTGTATTATTAATACATAATTGTTTAAAAAAATATATAACTTTAGATCGAGTTGGGATGACTCGAAGTATAACTCAATCCTATTCTTAAAATACATTGAGTCTAATTTCTTAAATCCAAATCCGTCAAAAGTCCTTTGAGCCAGGTCCCGTTGGTGGAATAGGCCAGGTCATAAACATCCTTAGTAGCAGCACGCTGGCATGGCACATACAATCCCGTTCCTCTCTTCTATATGACTAATAGCTTTATGAACAAGTTGTTACATATTTTATAGAATTTAGCAGTTTTTTTAAATAAGAGTTTAAAAAAATTATTTCTAGTAATTAGATTATTTCAAAACATGCTAATGAAACACATAGGACTCCTTATATTCTTTTGTGAAACCCTTTTTTATGCCTTTTGTACCATCTCAATGATTGATAATACAAAAGCTGTAAACAGTCATGATAACAAGTTTAAAATTTTAAATATTAGAGAAAATTTAGAAAAAAAAAATTCAAAGATGAAAAACATAAGAAAGGAGATTGAGTTATATTTCAAATTGTCTACCTAACTATGTTTAAATTTGTAAGATCCAAAGTAGCTTTCACATACCTATGCTTTTAAAAAAATAGTATATAATAATAATTTCAGTATATCAAAGTAAAAATTATGCTTCAAAATTTAACACTATCCTTTTGGAGCAATAGTTATTCACCTTATAGCACTAATAGTAGTGGATTGTTGATAGTGACAATTAAGAACAAATTGAGTCGTAATTTTTGTTAAATTATCATTCCATTTCTAACAAGAAAATGCGCAAGTTTTCAATTTGTTCCTATGCTACAGTTCTTCTGCTTGTTGAACCACAAAATCTCGACTTTTTCTTTCGTGTTAGTTACTACAAGTCAGTTTGAATTTAATGTGTAAAGTTAAAAGAAGAAAAAGACTGACCAAGCGTGCCTGGACTTGATCTCATATGGATGACCCGTGTACCAAAGAGTTATGGAGAAGAAATCAAATGAAAATAGATAAGAAAATATGTTTTTTGTACATGAAAAGTAGATAACAAAATGTCCCTTTTAATTGTAAGATGTAATTTTGAAATACTTGTATATGAAAAGATAAAAAAGTGAGAGAGAAATAAGAATAATTGTATCAAGTGTATGCAGTGTCAACATTTTTAGATGTTTAAAGACTAAATTACACTAACTCTTCAAATTCCCCTCGATGTAGCTCTTTTTTTTTTACCCATACACTAATTTCCTTAATTATTTGTAAAACATTACACTAACTTTCCTTAATTGCTGGCAAAACATTACATCGTATATTCAGGAGGAGTTAATATAATTTTCTCATGTTTAAATAATAGAACTCCATAGGTAGCCCTAAATCCTAGCGACGGTTACAGTATGATCACAAAGTCTAATTGATCAAAGTGTATACATTTCTCATCAAGAATTAATTTTGACATGTTCTACCCCATTTTTCAACAATTTGAGTTGGAACGTTGCAAGGTGAAGTCTTGAGTCTAGTTGATTAGAATGAATGCTTGCATTGGTAAGAAATGTAGCCATTGATTTTTTTTTCGAGCAAGAAATTGTGTATAGTCAATTTGTTTATAGTATAAATGAGTGAGGAATTTTCAATCTTCGGGACCATTCAACTAGCAACCCCATAAATGAAATCGTACGTTGTTTTCTTGTCACGGCCTAAGATACTTCGATAATTCGATCAGATTTGGTGGGGTAACGACGTGATTTACTTTCTTCACGACAATGCCCTTGACCCCTTGTAATTTGGATAATCGTTTTACTATATCTCTCGATATCATTTTTCAATTTCGTGTTTGCACTTTCAGAAAGCCTTATGAGTAAGGATTGTGTGTTCATTGGATGGTTTTGGTTTGTGATTCAATTTATATCTAAAAATAAGTGAGCACAAAAGGGTGAATATGTATATATATTTAGTTGAATTGACGAAGGGCCATAGGTAGAATGTTTCTTAAGAGAGAGTAGGTAGCATGCACTTAAAGTTGTATCTTTTATCATTTAGGCACTTTCACTGCATCTTTTTCTTTTCCTTTTCCCTATTTTACAAAGTAAAAAAAAAACCACAAAGTTTAATACTTTTGCTTTGATCTTTTTATAGTCAATCTAGGACAATTACCCTATAGTAAAATCATATTTACAAGAGCAAAGGTTAAAAGCTTGGCAATAGAGTATAATAATTTTTTAAAGGATTATTTGGATGCAGAAGGGATTTGTAAGAATTTCGTAGGTTTGAAAAACCAATCATATGTGTAAGAAGAAATTCATTAGATTTAGAACTCACATTTACGAGTCCATTTCTCTTACAAGATCGTTATAAATTTAAGGCTTAATTCCATTTTGGCATCAAGTATTGTAATTATGTGATTTTGGTTTTCAAGTTCTAATTGAACGAATTTGATTACCTTGATATTGCAATTGTGCGATTTTGCTCTTTCTGTAAATGGTAATGTGTTAATGACACGGTGTAATGATATGACATGTAAAAACAGAAGAAAAATTGTCAAAGTGGTGAAGAAGGTAGGGATCACCCCCCTCCCAACCCTATACTACAATAACAATACTTAACTACTAAATAAACAAAATTATATATATTATTAGTATTAAAAATATTATTAATAAGTTAATAGTAATAATATTATTAATATCATTAGTATATATTAATAAAATAATATTAATAAATATAAATTAGTATATATTAATATACTTCTACATAAATATAAATATAAATATATTATGAGGATGGTAATTAAAAATATATGATATAAATATAAATTTTAGTGACCAAAATATGCGAATTAGATACTCAACATCAATATTGATCTTAATCACCTCAACATCATTATCAGTAGATTTAATAATTATTTTACTTTCTTCTAACAAATATCTCAAGCACCTCAACATCACTATAAGTGAAATAACCATTCTAACAAATACAGGCGTTTCAATTTATATATAAATTAATACTGATAATATTTATTAAAAATATTATTAATATTAGTATATACTTATATAGAAATATATTAACAAAATAAAAAGTTATCAAAAATATAAATTTAATATTAATTTTTATCATATTATTATTAATAAATTTATTATTTTATTAATATATTTATGTACAAGTATATACTAATGTTAATAATATCATTAATAAATATTATTAGTCTCAATTTATTAATAAATATACAAAGATTGATTCTATTTACAATGATGTTGAGAAGGTTGATTCTACTTACAGTGATGTTGAGGTTATTGAGATTGATGTTGATGTTGAGGATCTAATTTGCATATTTTAGTCACTATAATTTATATTTATATCATATATTTTCAATTAACATTCTTATAATATATTTACATAATATCCAATATATTTTTATTATGTAGAATTATATTAACATATACTAATAATATATATATATATATATATATATATATATATATATATATATATATATATATATTAATCTACATTTGTTTATCAAGCAAATCCATTAGCCTAATAGTTAAGTGTTGTTTGTTGTAGTTTGTTGTAGTATAATGTTGGGGGGGGGGGGGGGTTGGATCTCCACCTTCAACACTTTGACAATTTTTTCTTCTCTTATTTCACACTTCACATCATCACATCATGCCATGTCACTGACACGTCAGTATTTTGCATTAGCCGCCACATTAGCACCACATAATTTGCATGTCAGGACCAAAATCACACTATTGCAATACTTGGAGAACTGAATTTGCCTAATTGGAACTTGGAAGACCAAAATCGCACAATTACAATATTGAAGAAACCAAAAGTGCAATAAAGCCTAAATTTAAATTAAATGTTAACTTATATACTTTTTAAGAACTCTTGAAGAGTAATTGGAAATCTACTAGACCCTTATCTCCAATTTATGCTTATAAGTCCATTTTTCTTGGAAGTTCTTTTATAAGTTTAAACTCAATCTGAGATGATCAAAAATACAAGCTCACACTTCAACCAAGGTGGTTTGTCTTGTGGAGTGTTGGTGAACATGGTTAAGCATAGGATAAGATGGTAACACTTGTGAAGACTCCAATACTTAAGTTAAGAGAGATTTTAACAAAGTAGCAATATATTAAAGCAAGAAGAAGATATTTATAAATAGGATAGTTAAGGGTGGCTAACTTTGGCGATGGTAGTTACCAATCCATGTGGATTGTTGCTAATCAGATACCACATCGTGGCATTGGATGTAGGGAACCCTTGGATGTCTATAGGATTATCTAAGATCAGTGGTCAAGGTTGATCCTAGTGTCTTTTATCTCAAGGTACATGGTATGACAAGGCATAGAGTGATGTGATAGGTTCGGGGTTTAGAGCTTATGAGGGGGCATTACCTCTTAAATGTAATTAGATTAGCCTCAAGACTTGTGTTCATGTGGGAGGAGTTGTTAGGTGGGTTGAGGCCATTACGTGACATCTTAGGCTAGAGCCTAGGTAATCTACAACTAAGTCTCAAAGGCCTTCAATGGCTTAGGATGTCTTGATGTGGTTGTCTTGTCTTCATGTCAGACACATGTATGTTAGAGAAATATCTTTATGGTTTTAGGGTCATACACTTAGGATTGGACCTCCCTAAGGCAAAACAAAGTTAAATGTTTACTTATATGTAGATGTGTTCATTGGCTTAAATCAACTTGAATAACCCAAAAATCTAAATTGAAACAATTTAATTAGTTCAATTTGGTTTATATATATATTAGGATCAAACCTAAATCAAATTGATAACCATTAGTTTAAGTTTCGAGTTTTATGATTTAAAACTTATAGACTTAATACCTGACTGTAAACTTGATTTACCATTATTTTTTTTGTTTTTAAATATCCTAATGCCCTATAGGACATCATTTGACATTATAAGGAAAAAAAATAATTGACAAACAATCCTCAAATAGTTAACATCTTTTGTCCCTCTTCCTTATATGCTTTATACCATTACCCTAGCCCATAGTCATTTCCACCATGAGGAGTTGCCATTGTGACCCCCACCAATCTAGTCCTTTTCTCTTCTTTTAGGCATAATGTTGCCTTTGTCCTAGCCTTTCACACATCGTCTTTTCCATCACAAGCTATTAATGGCTTTCTCTTCCATCAATGAGCTGGTTAGGGGTGTTGTGTAATATCTATTTCCATTAACAAGGTGCTGTGTGTGACACTCATTCACATTGAACTCAACCCATACTTATTTACTTATGTAAAAATGTGAGTAAAATTTTTCTTTACTTTTAATAATAGAAAATTTGTAAATTTAACAGAATTTGAAAACGATAGTAAAAAAAAAAATTTGTATGTATTTATCGTAAAACTGTACATCATGATTTCATAATCAGAAAAATTACTGCAATACAGGGAGATCAAAATATTCATCAAAATAGTTACTACTTATTCCCAGTACATCAAAAAGATCCTAGTCAGAGCAGTGTCTGTTTACCTTATTCCATAAAATAACAAATTATAAGACTAGCCCTATAGGTCCTCATCAATAGCTGGGTCTTCACTAATTGCGATCAATTGTGCATAAAATGAAAAATAATGGAGTGAGGTGATTTGTTCTAATATCACTTTTACATGTATGGTAGAAATTCTACCACCTAATACAGATAAAATACAGTTGGCAATAAAAGGGGAACCTAAAATTTATTCTATGTTATACTATCCTTGACTTGGTATGGATCCATACTTTTCATTAGTTAGTAATAATTCTTAACAGAACCTGAGAAGTGGCTGGGAGTACATATACCTCTCTCAATACCATCTCATCATACAGTCCTCATCATCATTAAGAACAAAATAACAATTTGGGATATCCATTTATAGAGGTATATTCTCACCAATTCTGGTGATGTTGAGCAGTTGTTAGGGTTATCAAGTTGGTTAAGTAATTGTCCTAGCTTAATAGCACAACCTTTGTCGTCAGGACACTCACCACTCGATACCATACCTTCTAGACTTAACCATCGGTCCCTACCTTTCATCTCGTAGTATACCAAACTGTATCTTCCCTAGCAGGGTGCCATGCCACTACATGTCACTTGCTTTACATTATTCATTAATTTGTCACTCTTAACTTTTCAAACAGAGGTTTCCCTGGTCTTGTTTAATTTGAGCACCAATACAATCAATATTTATGCCTGATATTGCAGAAATCGCACAATACCACAATCACATAAAATTTTAGCATAGTAATTATAACTTAATTACAAAAATTTTGGCAAAATAAAAACTAAATAAATACATTTTATTTTCTAAATTTAAGCAAAGTAACAGCATAGAAAATATAATTTAATAATTTAAAATTAAAGCATAGTAACAACTTAACAAGTATAATTTAATAATTTAAATTTGAGCAGAGTAACAACTTAGCAATTATAATTTAATCATTTAAATTTGAGCAGAGTAACAACTTAATAAAAATTAAAGTTTAGTATTAAACATAATATAATGGTAATAGTAATTAAAATTATGCCTAAATGGGTTTAGGGGAAAACCCTTCCTACCAATATGCAAAGTGATAATAATTTAGAACCAACCCCACTCCTACCATTACTTCTAAGGTGGTTGATGAAGAGGATGAAATTGTTGGTGCAAAGCTCCTAAAAATAGAAATTTACTAGTTGATGGAAAACTAGTAAAATTTAAGCATAATGCTAAAGTTAAAAAAAATTAGAGAGGGAGAGAGAAGCTCTATATATTTTGGTTGGTTTATGGAGGAATGGATGGTGAGAAATCAGAATTTTGGGTGCCTATTTATAGAGAAAGGAATGGGGTGAGGTGTCCACTTTAATGACATAAGCTATTATGTCATAAATTTTATTTTTTATTTATTTTTAATTAATTTAGGAGAACATATCAAAATTAGAGTGATGAATAAGCTATTCCTAGGTTGGGGACATGCTCCCTTAGCTGTCCAACTTCTAGATGACAATTTTATTTGCAGGTAAATTAATTGGTAACGATAAAATCACCTAAACTAACAAAAAAATGAAATTAAATGTGAAACTGTAAAAATACATTTTTTTTCATCAAAAATAAATTTATAATAATTAAATTTAATTTTAATTAATTTATTTCAAAATTTATCTATTTATTTTGTATTTTTAAGCTAAAAAATTCATAATAAATCCATTTTAATTCAATAAATGCCAAAATTTTTATGAAAATTCTAAAATTAAATATTTCACCTATAAATAAACTGAAATTATAATTTTTACCATTTTTGGATATCAAACCAATATTGGTTGGCTTATTGGACACTTAGGGACATTTTGGTCATTTTACATAGGAATTCTAGAAATTCCCAGAAAATTTTCAAAATTATATTTTAATATATGTGACATGATTTCCAGCTCAAATTGACTTTTTAATGTCAATTGAATCTTTTTCTCATATAAGCTCTTAATGTTGAGAAATAGGGATAAAATGGTCATTTTCTAATTTCACCAACTTCAGCTCAGAAAAATTATTAAAAATCACGATTAGATAACTCTTGAAATTTTGAGCATAACGATGGGGATCAGAATTTTGAAATTCTCTCTCGATTTTTTAGAATTAAATAATCAAATATTAGAAAAATAGTTGAAAAATTGAAATAAGAGTATTATATTTTTCACTAATTTTATTTCAAAATAAAATTTTTATAATTAAAATAAGCCTAGTATAAAATTTTCAAAATACTTTGAAATCAAAAAGTCTCTGGTTTGCTCTCACAGTAAATCAAAGGTATTTTGGTCATTTCACAAAAATTGTCTTAATAAATTTCAAAAAAAATTATAAAATTACTATTAATTATTCTAAGCATGTAAATAAATTAAAAGCAAATTTTAGACACTTTTAATTATTTTTATCTATTTTCTCAATTTTCTAGTCCTTCTAAGGACAAAATAGTCATTTTTCAAACTTCGTTTCTCAAAAATTATTAAAAATTTAAACTAAGTATTATTCACTAATACGAACGTAACCGTAAAGATCAAATTTTTAAGATTCCCATCCAATTCTCCAACAATAAATATAGAATAATTAAGAAAATAATTTGATAGGAAAAAATAAGGGTGTTACACTATGTCTATTATGCTCCTATTATGTTTGATATGCTCATATTGGCATATATGTTGTGTAACTTGATTATTGATTAGTATGTTGTATAGATTAGTATGCTTACATTGACATATATGCCCCTATTTCATTTTGTGTATGAAATTGGTGTTTGGTCTAGAATATTGATTTACAAAACTACATATATTGGATGCAAAATTTCTTAGACCCATTTAATTAGAGATAGTTATTTATGCCTTTTTTATTTATTTGGATAACCCAATAAACTAAACCAAACCAATCAATTATTTATGCCTTGTATAGGTTGGTTTAGTTAAGAAATTTCACAAAATCAAATTAAACCAATCAATTTCAATTAGTTTAGATTTTTTATTACCTAAATTGGACCATGAATACCCTTCCTTGTATCCTCTTTAAGGGCTCTTCACTTAGGCAAGGTAAGACTTATTTCTTTTGAAATACTAGCACCAATTTATCATGTAATTTAGAAAGATTTTAAGAAGTTTAAAATTTCTTCGGTTATTGTTATGAGATTAAATGTTTTAAATATAATGCATTTTCGACTAGGAACCAAATATATATGAATAGGAATTTAATGTAAAATGTTTTCAATGAAATTAAAACTTTCATGAATAAGTTATAATCTTACCAATCACCTTTATATTCATGTAATTCTTATTATTGTTTATGTTAATAGGTCATGTGTCTACCTAGTAATTCATTAGTTCTCTAAAGAATATGCTACTATATAAGATAAGTAGTCTCATTTAACACTTATATTTACTATTGTTTTTATTAAGTATGTACATTATAATTTATACATAATAAGGAATATGAAATTTATGAAAAGTTTTAGCTTCTCTTTTAATTCAATATAGTCCATCTCTTCCTACACCATATAAAGTGATTAGATTAACATTGCTAGTAAAATTACAAAGGGACTTGTTATTACTTATAAACCTTTTTCATGAGATCTCCAATCACAAAGATTATTAATATTGTTACTTTTGAATTGACTTAAATCTCATTATCTTTAATATTTCATTTACTAAATTTATTTTTTGAAGTCTTAGTTAGATTATCAACCAAATTTACTTTTAAATTCACACATCTTCTCACTTGACACCTATCTTTTAGTAGTTGTTAAACCACATTATTTCTTAATTGAGTTTGTCTATTTTTATCATTGAAAATGTTATTCTTCGTAATGGATCTTGTCCCTTGGAAATCACAATATATGGACACAAAAAGTGTTGGCTTTATTCCTATAATAGGAATATTTCCTAAGAATTTTTAACCATTCAAATTCATTACTAACCAATAGCAATAAATTAACAATGGCTCCTTAGTAGATAATAATTGTTTGGCTGGATGAATTTCAAGCAATTATACCTTTATTAGAAAATTAGCCCTAAGCCCGTGAGACAACTCTTCTATCCCCCATATTAAACTCTTGTTTTTTAGCTCACTCAATATAGGAGCTTAAAAGGCCCTAGCCCACATAATCCCTTTCGTTGCCAAAATAAGGGGGTTAGGCCAGGATTGAAAGGGGACCCTCTGTTTTATATCTTTTTCCATCATTAGGCATCAACCCATTTTTCACCTTTTCCACTACTTTTCCATTCTCCATCTTGTTATGTTGTTCTTAAACGCTCACAAGCCCTTTAGTTGCCATTTTTATTATTTTGTTTTTTATTTACTTTCTATTATTATTCTGTTTATTTGCCTTTTAATTCTAATGTTGGACTTTCACTTATGTGGATGAGGCTCGACACTGTGTTTCTACATCCTATTACTTTTTCTCACTTTTATTTCATTTGTTCATTATGTATATAATATATGTTTTTATTATGGATAAAGGTGGTCACAAATACAACCATGTAGGTAGCATCATGGTGAAAAAAAAGCGTTAAATGATTCTAATTTGGACGTCATAGTAATAAAATAAAACAAAAGTACAAAATTGTTAATATCATATAATGAAGAGAAAGGTAAGAAATGAATAACATGTGTTTTTATTCATCTATTAAAGTCTTCATTTATCTTGGATAGTAATTTAATTTGTGTTTGGATAATTTGTATGTTTTAGTTTTTTTTTTCAAAAAAGTAAATGTACAAAATAAGAATAAACTACTAAAAATAAAATAATATTTAAACTCTTATTTTTCATTAATTTAGTTTTTTTTATCTTTTTTCTTGTTTATGACTTTTTTTAATTAAAAATCACATTATAAATTTATCAGAATTCATGATATAAATATATTAACAAATTTAATTGTTGATGAGATAATTAACAATTAACATTATGTGCACATACATAATAAACCATGAATATATTATAATATTAACGCTAATTTAGTGCTTGTTATATGAATGTAAATTGTCATTAATTTACAAAATTTACTGGTTATAAGTTGTATTGAGTATGATTTTTTTTTCAATTTATCCTAGTTATTTTCAATCAGTCGTAATGACTAATGAATTGTATTGAGTACGAGATTTTGTGTAATTATTAAAGTACATTACATTAAGGCCCATGGGCTAGTCTTTGCCCACAGGGCTTTGTAAACTTTTTGGCCATATGGATTTTTTTATAAGTGGGCTTTATGATCCTGTGAAGTTTTTTAGGCCTTGACCCATGTGGGGCATGGCTAAGTTGGGTGGATTAGGCCATTTTCATAGATCTAATTCACCAAGGGGGTGAATATATAACCATTAGTTGATTTAGTCTCATTTAAATACAAAATTCAATTTATATCATTATATCCTAATACAACACAAAACCACGATGTAGGATACTTATGAATATCCTATTTTGATTGGACCATTTTTTAGAAAAAATAAAAATAACAAAATAAAAATAAAAAAGGAATAAAAAGAAAAACTAAAAAAAGAAGAAAAAATTCATGCAAAACAACAAAAAGATAAAGGTTTTAAATGGGTTCCTTTTTTTTAAAAGATTAATGAGACCAATTGTCAGACGTCTAATTATCCTTATAACAACCTCTTAATTTCTTGTGTTTTGTGGTTAATGAGGTTGACTTTTTATAATTTGTGTGATCAAACTTAATTGGGTCATGTTGAAATAAGTTGTATAACAAGGTGAAATTTGAATTTTCAAACATAATCTTTGTATTTTGAACATAACTTGTACTATATATGTACCACTAAAGTAGTTTTTGTCTTCCTGGAAAGTTAAGATAACAATAACCTATAAATATAATGAAGTGTGACAGTTGTCTATTTATTTATCTATCTATTTATTTGTGTTAGAGGGGGGATAGCATTAATAGGTGAGAAACTTTTACACCTACATCGTCTAATAACTTTATGTAGAATATGAAATTAATCAATTCAACTGTTGAATTGAAAGTTCTTAAAAAGTATATAAAGTTTAATAAATTTCACACAAATAAACAATAAATTGATACTTCATTGTACTACTTTATTTTGAAAGATAGTATGCTATTTAAAATATAAATGTTTATTGCTAGATAACATACTAACAATTGTTCAATTTATGTGAAATTATGATTAAAATGATAATATCAAATGATTCAATGGTAAGATTGGTTAGTGTCATATTCTAAGAATGAAAAACTATTAACTGATGTAAGTATAAAAATTTGATACTTGGTGTCAATTGATCATGTACCATATACAAATAGCGTATTAAGTGAAAATGTGAGAGGTAAGAAGAATGAATTTCAACTATCAGTTAATTTAATTTTCGATGAATAAAAAAATATTTTTATAGAATGTAAATCTATTATATCTAAGAAAATTTTCTTCTTTACAAGACACATGTCACACCTTGAAGAAAAATTGTTCTTCTAAAAAACACAATAGCTTCCATTTTTTGGCTTATATTTTTTATTTTTTGAAAAGCTTCTCTTGCATGCCAAACTTCTCCCCCTTAAAACAATAAAATCAAATAATACAATATTTTTTCTCTCTATTTATGTATGGTGCCTTTTATGTTTTCCTGCAGAACTTCTTTCTGCTTCTCCTTGAACATTAAGGTGGCTTTTCTTCCCCTATCATATCTTTTTCTCTCTATTTGATTTTTTGACATTATTACCTCTTCTTTCTTCCCAATGGGTTGTTTGGTTTTTTTTTCTAATTTTTTGTTGGTAGTTTTTTGGTTGCATGTTTCTTCTTAGTTTTATCTTTTTTGAGTTTAGCACACTTGGTTCTTTTTTTCTTTGCTAAGGTGAGCATTATTATCTTTTGCTATTTGATTTTGTGTGAACAATTGTTCAAACTTTGCTCTTGATTGTAGAGATAAGAGAAAGTAAAAGAATATGAAAAAGGTTGAAAAAAATAAAGATGAAACCAACATACTAGTCTATTAGGTACTGATGATATGGAAATTGTTTAAGCATATGAGTGTAGATATAAGAAGACTACAATAAACTCTGTTGGGTATTGTTTCGTAATGTTGGTCTATTTCCTAGCAACAAAATTATATTTTAGTATTTTTAGCTATTGTTTAATTTGAGAAAATGCTTTTAGATTTTATTCTTATAAATAATTACTAAAATACTATTTTATTTCTTATTTTTTAAAGATTTAACATAAAATAATGAAAATAAGATTTTAGTTAGTTTTACAATTGGTAAAAATCAATAGTCAAATTTATAGGGAATTTGATCACAAACCACCCATTTTATGTGACATAGGAAACTTGATTGTATCATTACCATGTAACACAAGTTTAGACACTAAAGACTTAATTATTTAAAAAGTGATTGCAAAAAAAAAAAAAAAAGAGTCATTTACTTGGTATTGTATTGCAAAATTACTTTGAAAATATCAATTTATTAAAAACATATTATGACACATTGAGGAACCAACTCAGTATAATTTTGTCTAAATTTGTCATTCTATCTTAATATTTGAGACATGAACGCCCTTTTTGTGTTTTGTCAATGCTTACATTGGGTAGAATGCTACTTTAAATAGTTTGATCACCACCCATGTTATGCGACATTAGTAATTTGATTGTATCACTACCATGTAACACAAGTTTAGATATTAAAGACTTAATTTTGTAAAAAGTGATTGCAAAGAAAAAAAAAAGTCTACTTGGTATTGTAAAGCGAAATCACTTTGAAAATATCAATTTACTAAAAACATATGATGAGATATTAAGGAACCTATTATAATTTTGTATAAATCTATAATTTCATCTAAATATTTGAGCAATGAACTGCCTTTTTCACTAAAAATTCATTTCTTGCATTTTTCTTCTTCTATTTTGTTTTCATTTTGTGTTTTGGAGGATATCCTTTTCATTGATATATCTTTTATGCCTTGATATTATGTTGTGTTTGTTTAGCAGGTACTCACTGAAGTAATATTTGGATTGTTTTATCTACCATGACACTTAAAGACAATTTCATTAGTGAGATTAATGACGCAAAGGAAACTAAGAAGTTGGCAATTTGAATAACCAATCATTGGTTTGTCCAAAAACCTTTAAGAGTGGTGTCTATAGAGATGATTTTCATCGATGCTAAGATAATCATTTACTTCGGGTTTAGATCATAAATTTGCATACAACCATTTAATAATTTTTTTTATGTCCTAGGGAAATAAAATTCATGCCATAGTAAATAATTTGAATACTAAAAAATAAAAGGATAAGCTTAAAGAAGATAATACTATGTTGTCTAAAATTTTGAGGTCTAACCTAACAATGGACAATATAGGTATTCTAGTTATGCCTTAAAGCTCCTTTCCATTAAGGTAACTATCTTGAAAGAGCAAAATCTTCTAGATATTCCTTAGAATATCTATCATTTTACAAAGTTTGAAGACATACTGAGCGAAAAATCTTGCATTGATGTTTTAATAAGTAATTATATTTTGCAACCATAAACTCTATGTTTTAACTTACTTTAAATGTATTGGTTGTTGTTATTTTACATTGTTTAATCTATTTACACATATTTGATTGGTGTGATTGATGATGTAATTTAATATCAATCCGATACCGAATCAAAGATTGTCTTTAGCATCAAAGATCTAAGGTAGTTTACATACAAAATATTATGTTTAACACATTGAGATTTGATTCTTGATTTATTCTTTTTTTTAATGACATTGTAATGGCAATAGTCTTAGTTATATTCTTTGGTAGGAATATGTGACAAAATTGATGAGTTTTTTTTTTTCTTACACAAACATGATTTTTGTCCCATTGTCATTCTGCTAACCCTTGTTAAGATAAAGGAAGCCAAAGCCTAATGATGATTATGCATCAATAGAAATTCTTGAATCATTTCTAATTAAAGATTTTGATGACCCCATTGATGCTATTGTGCAAAGCACATATCCTTATTTAATTCACCAATACAAAAATGAATTCCAACAATATAGAGCCATTCTAGCATCAACCATTGAGATTAAGATCAAATCAATGATTATGTTCTTTCATTAATACTAGTGGAAGAAAGATAATACCTACGCTCAGATTCAGTTGACAAGTCTAAAACACTTGAAAATCCAACACTTAAGGCACTTA
The DNA here is from genome assembly GCA_004329165.1 of Spatholobus suberectus. NCBI lineage: Eukaryota > Viridiplantae > Streptophyta > Magnoliopsida > Fabales > Fabaceae > Spatholobus > Spatholobus suberectus. Next base: position 56,462,116 of record CM014734.1, on the reverse strand, counting down.
CTCCTAAATTTCCAAACACTTTGAAACACCTGGCCTTCCTAATCATTACTTAAAACTCAAAGTTGGCACACCAATAATATTATTGAGAAATCTAGATAAGTCAAAAGGTCATTGCAATGGCACTTGATTAATTGTCATGAGATTAGCAAATCATGTTATTGAGTTGAAGATCATGTCTAAAAGGAACATTGGTAATTTGGTCTACATTCCCCGCGTGTCTATATCTTTATCTTAATCACCAAGGCCTTTCAAGCTTATCAAAAGGCAATTTCTAATTATTGTGCCATATGCTATGACCATTAATAAGTCTTAGTGTCAACCTCTTGCAAGTGTTGGATTATATTTGCCTAAGCCTATTTTAGTCATGGCCCATTATATGTCGCATTCTCTAGAGTTCAAACTAAAGAAGGGCCAAAGATCTTAATCCATGATAAAGATAAAAGACCTTAAACACAACAACAAATGTAGTCTTCAAGGTGGTTTTCCAAAGCCTTTAACATGCAAGTATCTATCCCTTTGAAGCCATCAATGTGCGAAATTGAGCTAGACCAATATAGAAAATGTTCTTTTAAGTGTATGTTTGCATTCATTTACTTAGTGTGCAAAATTCATAATAGTAGGAATATAAATGGATATAATTAGCTATATCTAGTTATGCCCTTATACTATAGTTGCATAATTACTTTTAGATTGCAAGGACAAAAGAGAGAGGCATAAGACTAATATAGGGATAGAGTAACATAATGCTAGTTATCTAAACTAAAGTCTTTAATGTTCAGTTGTTACTATTTAGTTTATTTAGTCATAAGGAATTTCACAGTAACACTTCTCTATTACACAAAGTTCACTTACATTGTACAACAATTGATATTTTGCTTACATACACTACTAAGATATCTATTTTGCTATTTTGCTATTTTGTTGTTTGTAGGAGTTATATATCTTTTTTGTGACATAATATCTTATATTTGTAAAAAGTAATTATATTTTGTGAATTTCCTAACTATGGACACAATGATTTAAAGTACCTATTAATTTGAAAGGGAATTGGCTTACATGTGTGCAATGTTATTTAATACAACATATGCTATTCAAACATTATTTAACACCATATGCAATATATCAATGTTTTGTACATCTTTCAGGAAATTTTGAAACCACATTATTTTTTCTATTTGTATCACTGTTTTCAACCAAGGTTCATGATCAAATTCAGCTTTATGGTGCTATAACACATCTTAATCATTTCTATTTGAAGGTACCTAAAAACTCATGTTGCACCTTTATAGTTAACAAGAAACTGCTAATGCATGGATTGGACAATTATATAATTTGTTGTTTCCTACATAAAACTATTAACTAGAGCCAAAACAACATAAACTTTATGCAAATGAATGAGAAGCTAGATAAATACCTTGTAGGATCAAATTAAAGGGTTTCAAATTCCCTTTGTTTTAATGCTCCTTTTGTTTAAGTTTTAAAACATGGAGTTTTTTTACAAATGAATATTCTTGGGTTTTGTTGTTTTCCTGTGACTAGCATTTAGATAGTTGGCACCAAAGCAAGGAAAAAGTAGGTGGAAAAATAATGGCAAGTGTATTTTCCTATTCAAAGTATGATAAACTAAAATTTTTTCTTTTTCCTATTGTAAATATTAGAGATATTTTTAGGAAGTCAAACATATATGAGAATATCATGGAATATATGTGAGAGTATCATGGGATATTTGTTTCCTATTATTGTTATTTCTTTGTTTATAAAAAAGAGGTTAGTGATTGTACAGATACACAATTAATATACAAATTCTTTTTCTTTCAACTTGGTATCAGAGCTCCAGATCTTGGGAGCTTTATTTTCGTTGCTCAATACTGACATTGTTGTTTGCCAACATTGTTGCATACATGATTGGAGATTGGACTAGGAGGTGCAACTCTCCTTTGTTGGTCTGACATCAGGAAAATACTTTTCATGTGCACTATTCATTGGTACTATTCATGCACAGTGTTCATCGAAATTGTTCACATGCACTGTTTATGGTAGAAGACAAAGTCATCACTTTGGGCTCTAAAGACCTTCCGTATTTGGTGGGTTCCCATCGACTTGATGATCATAACTATCTACAGTGGCCACAGTACGTTCATACTACTCTCAAATGGCATATAAAGTTGAGCCATATTGAAGAGGGTGGTCCATCTAGAGATAACTCGGAGTTTAAAGCTTAGGATAATGAGGATTCTCTTATCATGACCTGGCTATGAAATTTTATGACTCAAGAAGTAAGCTAGAATTATATGTTCTATTCCTCCGTATATGAGATGTGGGAGCATCTATATGAAACATACTCCATGAAGAAAGATTTTGTTGCCTGCTATGATATTGAAAGTAGGATCTTCAATACTAGACAAGGCACTCTTATTGTGACATAGTACAATGGAACCTTGAAAGGGTTATGGATTGAGCTAGACCAATACCAAGGTTTGAAGATGTGCAAAGATGATGTAGTTGCACACGCTGAGGTTGTTGCGTAAGGGAGAATCTTTAAGTTTCTCCATGGCTTGAATTTTGAATACGATCCAATTTGTGTACAGATTCTAGGCAACTGTCTGAAGTCTTCCACACCGTGCAGAGTGAAGAAACTTGACTATTAGTCATGCTTGACCGAGGGAATTCTAGCCCAGGTTTTGCCATGGTGATAGGCAAAGGTTCTAACAAAGTATCAACTTCTGGTGGGAAACCCCACAGTGGTCGTGGGGAGTACTGCACGTACTACAAACAACTAAGTTATACCAAGGATACTTGCTACAAGCTATACAAAATAAAGAAGGTTCCTAAACGCATGGAGGAAAATAAGGGTTCTACTCAGAAGTGGGTGAATCATACAACTTCTGATAGGGAGAACATAGCAGAAGACCCCCCACTATGTCCCAACTAGAACAAAATAGTAAAGCCTTCAGTCAGGAGGAAATTGACCATCTCCGGACCCTTCTCGACTTTATGAGTAAACCCTTTGAATCATGTTCCTTGATCGTGAAGGGTAAGAGTTCCTTTAACATCTCAAGTTCTGTTTCCTAAAGTATTTGGATTCTCGATTCTGGGGTAATAGATCTTATGAGCCTTTTTCCTGCTTACTTCACTTCGTACTCCAAAGTACCTGGCAAGCAGCTCATTATAGTTGTTAATGGAGAACATGTCCTTATTGTTGGAACCAGCAGTGTCCAACTCCAATCTTCTCTATCCTTACACAATGTCCTCTATGTCCTTAAATTGGCTAATATTTTGATTTCTATAAACAGGCTTACTGAAGACTTGAATTGTTCAATAACCTTTTTTCATTCTCATTATGTCTTTTAGGAACTTGTCTTGGGGAGGAGAATTTTAATTGTTAAAGAGCAAGGTGGGTTATAGTTCTTACAGCATAAGACAATTGATGATAGCACTAGAATAAAGGAGATGTCTTCCAATCATTAGGCTATCTCAGAAACTTGGGCAGCTTCCTAAATTTGGTTCACCACAAGCGTCTTGGACATCCTCCATTTAGTTTACTTAAATCTCTATTTCCTCATTTGTTTGCAAAAGAGTTTGTTGAGTCTTTTAAATGTGATGTTTGTCAAGTTTTTAAGCACCATTGTGCTTTCTTTTTACCTAGTAATGATAAAAGTGTTGATCCTTTTGATCTTATTCATTCTCATGTATAGGGACCAATTAGTGAATTTGTTTCTGGGGCTAGATAGTTTGTAAATTTTATTAATGATTGTACTTGTGTGACATGGACATACCTTGTGAAGCACAAATATGAAGTTTGTCAAATATTTGTTAGTTTTTTCTATCTTGTCAAATATCAGTTAAGTCCATTAAAAGAATCTGGTCAGATAATGGCATCGAACATGTTACGTTGAATTTTCTAAGTTTGTTATAGATCAGGGTATCATTCATGAGCTTACCTGTGTCCATACACCTCAAAAAAATGGGGTTGCAGAGCAAAAGAATCACCACCTACTTGAGGTTGCTAGAGCTCTATTCTTTCAAATGTATGTTCCTAATGTCTAATAGGGAGAAGCTGTCCTAATTGCCACCTACATCCTAAACAAGCTACCCACTCATGTTTTACTAGGTATTAGTCTAGTTGAACACATGTTGTCATTCTTTCCTTCTTCTCCCCTATCGTTAGGTCTCTTATGTAATGTGTTTGGGTGTGTTGCATTTGTCCATTCTCATAGTCCCTATCATGGTTGGTTAGAGCCAAAAGCTGTCAAATGTGTTTTTATTGGTTACCCCTCAAATAAAAAGGGGTACAAGTGTTATCACCCTTAGAATCATCGAGTCTTTCTGTTAATGGGTGCTACCTTTCACGAAACACAATGCTTCTTTGTCAGCCCTCAGCTTTAAGGGGAGAGTATTCTAGAAGCTGAGTCTGTCTTAGAGTCATTACCTTTTTTGTCTTTGCAGGATGTCCAAGACATCAATCACAACAATACATAGGAAAAACAAAGTGAAGAAGTGAAGGAAGATCATAATGAAGCAGAAGAGGAAGATCGGTTCTTTGAAAATAATATCAAAGGTGAGAAAAACCTACCCTGGTCCTAAAGCAAATGGAGTCATTTGAACCGAAGGTAAATGTCCCTAAGGATGATAATGATTCTGAGAAAGTTACTAACGATATGCCTATTGCCTTAAGGAAAGGCAAGATCATGTGCCAATATCCCATGTATCCCATTTCTTAATTTGTTTGTACTAACCATCTCTTTCTCCTACATAGAAGCTTTATTGCAACCATTAATGTAATCAAAGCACCTACATCAGTCTAGGAAGCTATGGAAGATAGAAATTAGGTTTAAGCCATGAAGGAAGAGATGGAGGCATTAGAAAAGAACTCAACTAAGGAAATTATTAATAAACCTAAAGACAAGAGAGCTATAGCGTATAGATGGATATACACCATGAAGTGTAACTTTGATGGGACATTAAATCGATACAAGGCAAGAATGGTGGTAAAAGGATACACACAGATCTCTAGCATTGATTATGAAGAGACATTTGCCCCTGTGGCAAAAGTGAATATAATAAGAATCATTCTCTCCCTAGCTGCCCACTTTGGCTGGGACCTACAATAGCTTGATGTTAAAAATATCTTCCTGTATGGAGACTTGGAAGAAGAAGTCTATATGGAGATTCCCCTAAGATTTGAATCTCACAATGGACATAATAAAGTGTGTAAGTTGAAGAAGGTGTTGTATAGCCTCAAACAATCTTCTCGAGCATGGTTTGGAAGATTTACTCAAGTTATGACCTCCTTGGGATACAAGTAAAGTCAAGGTGATCATACTTTATTCATAAAACATTCTCCTGATGGCAAACTCACTCTTCTTCTAGTGTATGTAGATGATATGATCATTGTAGGTGATGATGAGACAGAGCAACTGATTCTAAAAGAAAGGCTGGCAATTCATTTTGAAATGAAGGAGTTGGATATTTCCTTGGAATAGAGGCTGCCTATTCCCAAAAAGGCATCTTTATTTCCCCAAGGAAATATGTACTTCATCTGCTTAAGTAAACAAGAAAATTGGGATGCAAGATCACAAGGGTGCCTATTGAGCAGAACCACAAGATTGGAAATGAAGAAAGTCCACCTATTGAGAAGTTCCAATACCAAAATTGGTGGGAAAGCTGATATATCTCTCTCACACTAGGCCAGATATTGCCTATGCTGTTAGTGTGATCAATCAGTTTATGCACCACCCTTGCGAGAGACACTTTAGGCAGTTGAGAGGATCCTCTATTATTTGAAGGCAAGCCTAGGAAAGGGACTATTATTTAGGAGAAAAGGCTCATTGTCTCTAGAGATATACATTGATGCTGACTATGCAGAGTCAATCACAAATAGAAGATCCACATCCGGTTATTGCCTATTCCTTGGAGGGAATTTGGTGACATGGAGAAGTAAAAAGTAAAATGTCTTTGCTCGGATTAGTGCAAAAACTGAGTTTTGAGCCATGGCACATGGCATATACGAAGGATTATAAATGAAGATTATCCTTGATGACCTCAAAGTTAAATGTGAGGGTCCCATGAAATTGTTTTATGACAACACTTTGGCTATTAGCATTGCCTATAACCCAGTCTAGCATGACAGAACAAAACACACAGAGATTGATAGACACTTCATCAAAGAGAAGTTGGATGGCAGCCTTACTGATACGACACATATACCTACAGGGCTCCAAGTGGCAAATGTCTTACTAAGGGGCTTCCTAATGCTAAATTTCAGGATCTTATTAGCAAGTTGGGAATGATTGATATTCATTTACCAGCTTGAGGGGGAGTATTGTAAATATCAGAGATATTTTAGGAGGTCAAACATATGTGATAATATCATGGGATATATGTGAGAGTATCATGGATATTTGTTTCCCTATTTCTATTATTTCCTTGTTTCCTTTTTTAGGCACAAGCTTTACCCTATAAAAGGGAGATTAGTAATTTTACATATACACAATTAACATACAAATTATTTTTCTTTCAACTTTTCCTTTTTATATCATTCAGCACTTAGAAGGTGTGAGGCTTGATTGTGCCAATTTGCTCAAAGAAATCAGATAATACTTGTGTGACAATGAAAAATTTGGCAAGTTGGAATATGGTTATAGAATGTCAATATTTGACAAGTGAACTTGGGAAGTTGAAAGTTATCTTGTGTTTAAGAGTAATTAATAGTGCTGCAATTATTGTGGAAGGGTTGTTTTGGTCTTTGTATTTTTTTTGTCTTAGGAGCAAAGGACTCCTATACAACTCCAGTGATTGGACCATTTCTTTATGATTGCTGTTGGTATTCAAATTTACATCCATAAATATATTTATTTGCTTAAAAAAATTACTTGCCATCAATCATTACACGATGTAATTGCTATCAATAATTTTATGAGAACAACCAAACTTTGTTCCCATTGCAGCAAAATAGTGCTATTGGTGGCATGCGAGGAAACCATTGTGACCCATGTGGTAGTACGGGTATCCAACTAGTTTATGATTGAGAAATAAGGGTGACTTTTGATGCAAAGGTAAAATTGCTACCTTGTGACTTTTTTTAAGGTTACACATTCAGATATTGAAAATAACCTCAAGTAAGACTATGTATGTCTTTTTCCCATAGACCAACCCTTTTATGTGAAAGCCTTGAACACTAAATAACTTTTTTTTAATTCATTTGAAAAAAAATATTATTTTAGATTCCTAAATAAAAAGTATAGAACAATATCAAGTGAATATAAAGTTATGTATATTTTAATTAAAAATTAAAAGCTCTCAATTTTTTATTGTTATAAAATTATAATATTTTATTTTATCTCATTTATCACCAAATAATTTAATTAGAGGTGGCAAAATAAGTTTGGCCCAATGGGTTGGTCGAACAGCCCATAAATACGGTCGTGTTCATGAAATGTCAGTCCGAACACAACTGAACCTATTATGGCTTGGCATTATTTTTTTTAGTTTTGTTCTTGTAAAATTTATATAAATTTAGGAAAAAAAAATTAGATCAATTTGGCCTAGCCCAATGAACTAGACTGGGTCAATAAATTTACAGTTTATAAAAAATTTGAACCAGCTTGACCCGGCCCGTTTTCATGCCTTGGCCCAATAGGCCCAAGTTGGGTTGTACTGCCTATTTTGCTACCTCTTAGGATTTTCCGTTCTCTCTGTTTTCATATTGCCCTTGTTTGATATTACGCCCAAGTCCCAACATTTTCAAAAAAGTCCCTTACAAAACATGTTCTTTTAGAGTCGGTAAAGCTTTTCAAGGCCAAAAGGACAACATAATGGTTGTTAAAACTTAAAACCCGCGTGTTTGAAAAATATAGTTCACAAATTGACTAATGGAGAGCCAAGATTTGGATTGATATAGGCAAAGCACAAGGATTAGGTTAATGGGCAAAAACTGATAATGCCATTGGTCCAAGTCCATGGCTTTCAACATTCCTTCTGCCGACAGCCGACACCTTGTTCGCGAGGTAAAAAGTTTAGAGCCCTAAGGCACGACCCATTCCCTTTTTTTTTTCTTCTGTATTCTATCTAACCAAATAGTTCTTAGGCTTTGTGGACAAAGGTTTCTTGCTGAGTTTCTTTCTTTCTTTTGTTTGGTCCAATTTTTTCGTTTTCTTACCGACTCTGTATGCATGGCATTATAAGATTGTGCTAGTTGGGTTAACATTGATATTAGCAAGACATGCATGTGGCCGTAACAAAAAAACATATATAGCTACTTCAATTTATCTTAGAAAACAAGTATTAATGTTTTAGAATTGTAAGCAGGCCCGTGTTTACAAATTTCAAGACTTTAGGTAAATTATGAAGGAGTTTAGTATAATATAAATGATTAATTTTTATATTATTTTTAATTTGCTAAACTGCAAACCATTTATTGAAGTTCTATAATTAAGTAATTTTAATCTCAATAGATGATATAGTTAATTCATTCAATCTATCTAATAACATTATTTATTTGGTAAAGTTGTATCAATTATATTTAAATAATTCTTACATTTTTTAATAGATAACATGATTAATCCATTTAATACATTTTAGTACATAATTGATCTCAAATAGGATTTAAATAATTTTAAATTCAAAAAACTTCTTTCAATGGTAGCAACAATTACTCAATGGTGAATAACATTCTATGATATTTTCTTATAAGCTATTCTATGAGTAATATATGTATTTGAAAGAAAAAAATATTTTGATAAAACTTAATACTTCTAACGAAGTATTAATTTCTCTTGTTAGTTTTTAATATTTTCACTTCTAAAAATAAATCAAAATCATCCATATCTAATAAAGGTATTGATAAATCACTTGAATTCTTTTAGACTTCAATACCTTTATGATGCATTTGATTAATTCAAATATTTATTTCAAATTTTCAAATAAATAAGATAATAATATGAAATATTGACATTAACTAAAGGAAGATAATAATAAATTAATAGTAAAAAATTGAAAATTAGAATGGCAGAGGAGATCTAAGAGTGAAACAAAGAGGCAAGAGAGCAAATATAATTAAAATATTATATACTTAATTTTTTTTAGATAAATAGTTCTAAAAAAAATTGATATAATTATTAATGTGCAAAATTATTAAAAAATACAGTAAAAGCTTAAATATAAAATTAAGAATTGATAAAATTATAATTTTAAGATGATAAAAACTCAATAAATTTATTTGAGTAAATTACACTGACATTTTCTGAAGTTTTTTGAAATTGCACATAACCTTTTTGTTTTTTTAACATTTACAACAACCTTTCTTATAAGAATAGACTGTGTAATGCTTTTCAAATAATTAAGGAAAGTTAATGAAACATATAAGAGGTGTCAGTGTAATAATTTTCAAATAATTAAAAAGGTTAGTATAAGAGTAAAAAAAGGAGGATATTGGGAGCAATTTAACAAAACTTTAAGAAGTGTTAGTGTAATTTACTCAATTTTTTTTAATAAAAATTATTTTTAAAATTGATATGCAATAAATAAAATTATTAAAGGTGTAAAAAACCTTTAATAAATTTTTCAATCCGTTCCTAGTTTGTTTCTCACTTTCACACGAGAAGAAAATTTTCAAAGTGAGACTTATCCCAAAATTTTCTTTTCACTTGATTTTTTAGAGTTAAATATGTTTTTGGTCCTCCAAAAATTGATCCGTTTTAGTTTTAGTCCTTAGAAAAACTTTTCCTTAAATAAAGTCTCTCAAATATTAAAAATACCCTAATTAGATCCTTGTACTAAACTCTATTTAACTTTTTTGTTGAATAATGGTCATATCAGCATCACAGTCACCATTAATTTGCTGATGTGGCCATCCATATCAATTGTTATGTCTAGGTCAAATTAGTAACATAATTTTGAATAAAATTATTACATGTTTAACCCTAAACTACAGATTTTTTTAACCTTAAAGCAAAAATAATTACACAATTTTTTTTATTAAAAATTATCACTGGACACTTCAGGTAATAAAATACTTTACTCACACGCTGTTGTGGTCATCATTTAACAGAAAAGTTAAGCAAAATTTAACATAGGATCTAATTAGAGTATTTTTAATATTTAAGAAATTTTATTCAAAGAATTTGTTTTTTAATGACTAAAACTAAAACAAGTCAATTTTTGGAGGACTAAAAACATATTTAATCAAATTTTTTATTATAAACTAACAAGGAAAAATATGTTTTCTCCTCGAAACCATTCCTTTTATTTTCTTTCTTTCCAAAATCATCGATACCAAACTACGCGTATTGAGCTGGTTTAGAAGTAGTGAACGTGCATGGGTTGGTTTATGAGTTAGGAGCTGCAATTTTCCGGAGCCTAGCATGAATAATTGAATAGGCCAGAGCTGCAACATTATGCCACTAGTACTTCTAATTTATTGTTATTACTGTAAATATTATATTTTAAAATTATTTTTATTGATGCACATAGAACTTGAATCATTAAGATTACGATAAACAACATTTATCAAAAGAATAAACAATAATTAACTCAATCAATGAATAACGTGGCGAGAAAACAATTCTATAGGCTTACAATTAATTTTGTGCTTTAATTTCGTTAGGTACTGCATAATGTTAAATTGTTATATTCAAAATTGACTTCATCTCAATAATCTACAGTAATACTCTATTTAAATATAAAGTCAAATATTAAGTTCTACCAATTTTTGTTAACAAAAAGTGATATAATACACATAGAAATTGATACATTAAAATTATAATTTTGTACCTGAAATTTAAAATATACAAAATTTAAGGAGTTAAGATTATTACAGAGTTTGGACGGGTAATTATACCTCTAACTTTAGTCTAACCTCATTTTTGTAAACTGGGGAAATTATAACTCGAATTTGAACCTATCTAAAGTGATTTTTTTTTTCCGTCACAGTCGAATCGAAGTCGAACAGATATTCACGGATTTAAATTTAATTGTTATGTCTAATAATTAATAATTCAAATTGTATAATTACAATCTCACGTAATCTTTAACTAAAAAAGAAAAATTACATAAAATTTATAATTAAATATATAATCTGAAGCTTTAATTTTAATCTAATAATTATAATTGCCTCATTTCTCGTAATAATTAAAAGTTTTTACTTGATATCCTCCATGTAACATATATTACCTTATTAAATTTAGGCATTATATATTGCTAAGAAAGTGTCCATGGATTTCGATTTGGTAACTCATGGATAGAGTTGATTGCGTTAACGTGGAGTCTTGGTCTCGCGATTTGCCCTTATCCTGATGATGTGTTTTTGTGTTGATCTTTTATAAACCATGGCCATGATCCCCTGGATTTGAGCTTTGGAAACAACTGCAGTTGGCACAAGGTGTGACGAACAGAAAGAAAATCTTGACCAAAAAATAATATTGAACAGAAAGGATGGGTGTAGTTTGCTCTATATAAATTATAGGGGGCCAAAAAGAAAATATAATGTATGGAAATATTGAATTGACATATGGTATTGTTGATGGTGAAAATTTGTGAATAGAAATTAACATTTGATTTTTGATAACAAAATTGAATTTGTATTTTTATCTTATGTCTTTGACAAGAATAAAGACTTGTATGCAGAGCATTTAAATAAACATTATTCGAATTCATGATTTCGATGATATATTAGAAACAATTATACAACATAAAATAACATTGACAAGAAATCTCGTAAAAGATATCAAAGAGTTAGAACTCGCAAATATCTCGAGAGATTTAAAATGTAGATTTTACAACGAATATAAGAAATAGACTTGCAAAGATATGGAAGAAAATAAAATGCAATTGGAATAAAATGTGAGAAAAGCAAATGACAGAAAAGATAAATATGTAGAAATGTAAAGGATTCTAAAAGATAAATGACTTGAAAAGTAAATGGAATTTGAAAAACAATGCGAAAAAATTAAAGGTTCTAAATTTGGAGAAGAAATGAAAGGAGGAAGAGAGATTTGTAGAAGTTTAAATGAAAGCAAGTAAATTGAATTCTAAAACAATGCAAGAATGTAATTGGAAAGGAAATCTGAAAGCACCAAAAGTACAAGGAGAATACATGAAAATAATAAATTTAAATTAAAGACGAATAGCTTAAACGTAAAGAACTTGGATTAAAAAGCAAGCGAGAACATACACGTTACTCTTAGAACTATTGACCATTGATGATGATAAGTGTGTGTAGTGTTATAGAAATTTAGTGGAAGTGTCTCAACCGGAAGAAAAAATAGCCACCTTGATCCTATTTATAGATTTTCTGCTCTAACGACTAAGTTACAAGATTTGTACGTGTATACAACTTGCCTAGGATCAACTATTTATGATGTTGCCATCTGTCTTGACCCGTGCTTGATGGTAACTGCTTGAAAAACCGCTTATCGAAATGATGTGTATTTCCTTCACATGTATTTGAATTCAAAAATCTTTGAATTTGCTAGAGCCTCACGTCTTTGAGTACTTCAAGACTTAGTTAAATCTCCACTTCAAGTTCTTGATACCCAACTGTCATAGTCTTCGAAAATCTCCTCAAATGAACTCAAGTTGAAAACATAACGTTGCTAGTTCGATTAAAAAGAATCTACAACTTATCTTTATTCTAAGTCCAACAAGTAAAAAATTTATTTATTTAGAATCACTTGTGAAAAATCATATTTTCGAGAGTTGATTCAAATTGAATCTTGAAACAATTTTTCACTATCAACACTAATGCAAAACTTTTTATATTGACAGTGCATAGAAATTAAATTCTTGTTATTATATTGCGATTTTAGTTTGTTATTATATAAAAAGATCGTGTATCACTAGCTTCAAGTCAACTAAGTTACTAAACTTGAGCTAAGGGGCAAGACTTATGTGCAATAAAACAATGTGTGATACCCGTGATGACCCTCCTTTTTTCTCATGTATAGTCCCAACAGTAGTATTTTTCAGTTCTTAGATTATGCAGGTTTGGTGCTCACTAGCTTCAAGTCAACTATAAACTTGAGCTGAAGGGCAAAACTTGTGTGCAATAAAACAATGCATGATACATCATGATGGCCCTCCTATGTAAAGTGTCCCCAGCAGTAGTGTATTGTAACTTCCCATCTTCTTCTTGGAAAAAATACATAATTTACTCATCTTAGTCATTTCTTTTTCCTTTAAAATTAAACGGATATAAAAATGACAATGAGGCAGTCCAATATGACTTTGTGCAGTGAATATTCATTTTAGTCTTCGATTGTAATTACACGGAGTAATTGCTTTTGGTAGGCATGGTACGGAGAAAGTACAAACACTAATGGGATGGGAAGAGGGATCATTGTGTGAATTTGTAATATTGTCTAGTTTTTTTTTCTCCAATTTAATAAATTTAGCTTTGCTTATTTATATTTTGGTATATTATGAATATTTTCCTCAATCATAAGTCATAACTTCATAAAGTTTACCAATAATTCAGTTCTTTGGTCAAATTGAAAATTTTACAGCACAAATAAACCATTTATTAAGTTATCAGAAATTCCATGTCTTATTTATACTTGTCAATTCTAACTATTGATTAATATGGTTATCTAGTCACATTAAAATTCCTTAACCAGGGAAAGGTTCGCCGAATAAGCCGAAGAATATGTATCACTATAAATATATATATATTTTTTAAAGAAAAGCAAAGAGAAATATTATTAATAGAAGTCCAAACAGTGCACAAGTTGTGCTAGAGTTTGGCCTAGATAGGTACAAAAAGCCGAAGATATAAAATACATCATAGCCTCCCCATCTAAGCTAAACACCCATACAAACTAACAAATAAGAAAATGGACTCCTTTTGAACCCAGCAGACCCATGACATAACCAACCCATTAATAAGGAACCCGCACAGTTGCATAATTTGGATCCCACAACAGCTCCATCTATATGTTCCCAAACCAGCTATATGTACCCAAAACAACAAGAGTCACATATCTCCTCTTCAGCTTACAGGCCACAATCAACTTTCATAAAATGGCAGTCACTATGCAAAGTACACGTAGTCTAACAATCAATTTAGCCTCCCACTCGAATAAACAATTAAACTTGTGTAATTATAATTAATACAAACAGCAAATTTTTGTTGAAAAGCAACAGAAATATACTGCAATTCCCCATTGGATTGATGATTGTGTAATTGTTGAGAATATCCTCCCATAACAATTCGCATAGATAATTCCTGTAACTTCGTTGCCAACCACTGGTGCCCATCCAATGTTTGAGGAAATTCCACTATAAGGATACCCACATTGTATACAAACCCAACCCGCTTAAAAAGCCAGTAGGTGCATCACAACCACATGTTCAGTGCATTTCTTTGAAAGCTCTCTGTGCAGTGTCCAACTCCCACACTTGGCATACATACCAATCAATACATTAGCCACATAATATCATGACAAAATCCTCTTTGTGATGCATATTCATCAATCTGTCGCCTCTCTGCACGCTGTATAAAGTGCGCAATGCAACTCAAATTAACACTGGTACAAAGCCGTGCACTTGGGTTTGTGGCAAAATGTTGTGAGTGGCCAACGTGTACAATACTTCCACCTCCTAATTGAGTGTCTTCCCAATGTATCAGCTACCAAAATAGCACTGCTTCACATTACCAAGGACAATTTAAAAACTAGCCACCAGGACATCTTACCCTTGACAGCATACACACATGAAATGCTGTGCTTGGGCAGTAAGCATCCGCTTGGCCCTACACTATGTAATAGCCAAGTATGTTTGACAGCCCTTGTAAAAATTGTAGCGGACCACATACCGTAGAAGCAAGATTAACTATAGCAGTCAGTATACAACCCCTATTCAATTTGCTTTCGCCCGAAGTGGGAATAAGTGCCATGTCACAGCCAACAACATAAAGCACTAACAACTTCCACAAGCCCTACTCTGCTTTGTCATCTCTGCTTTGTGGCCTCATTTCTACCTTAGGCAGCATCTTTGTTATACTTATTCCTCCACGCCCTGTAGCCCGGTCCGCCATTGGCTACAGCACACACCGCTTAACAACTCCTTGCCCCTAAGCATACCGCAGGGTTTGAAGTCCAAGAGGACAGGTTGTAATCAAACCACTTCTTCCTTGCCTTCAACCACTTCCATGATGTGACCTTGACTCGTTCCACTACTCTTGTACTTGTATGGCTTTATCATTGAACACCAACCTATTCTGGGCCGTCCAAACCGCCCAAATTCCTGCGAACCAAATCACTTGCCATCCCTCCTTACCCATCCTTGTGCTCTATGGTAGGCCATAAAAATGATGGAAGTTACAACATACCTTAAGATGCCACGCGGTAGAGAGCCCCACCCACCTCAAACACTCTAGCCAAATCTGTGAGAATACCCTACACCCATGGAACATGTGATTTGCTATCTCCACTTCCTGCCCACACCCACACATAAGCATTTATATTACCTATTATTCCCCTCCAGCACAAATTATCTTTTGTGGGAATATGATCTTGCAGCATCTTTCAAGCAAATAAAGACACTTTTAGGGGCACAAGCTTGTTCCATACCTTATGCTAGCAGAAATCCAACTTTACCTCCGTGGTGACCGTGATTATCTTATATGTCGACTAAACCGTGTACTCCCCACTCGAGTCTAGTCTCCATCTCCATTTGTCTTGGCCCCTATCTGTTATCCCAACATGCCCCGTTGCTTGTTGTAGTGCTTGGAACAATGGCAGCTCCCACTAGAAGAATTTCCTCTTCCATGCCCATCTCCACTCACACCTCCCATCCACCTACTCCCCTAGCCCTGCTTTGTTGCTTGCTAGAGAGTATAACCTTTGAAACGCTCCTTCAACACCCCTCCTTCCACCCAGGGATCTGTCCAGAAATATGTGTCTCGTCCATTCCTCACCACTTTTTCCACTGACTCCCTAAACTGGTACGGTCTTACCCCCTACCCCCTCATCCAACTCCCAAAATATCCTTACACCATATTGACCCCTTACCCTTACCCTTACCCTTACCCTTCCTCAACTCCCCTCTTTCCACCCCGTATATCTCGGCTAGAACTCTATACCACAGGCTCTCCTTATCTACAAGTATCCTCCATCTCCATTTTCCCAACAATTTCAGGTTGAACACCTTTAAATTCTTAATCCCTAGCCCCGTACCTCACACCCCCTATACACATTGTCCTATGCTATCTAGTGAACTTTTCTTATTACCTCATCTCCCTTACAAGAAATTTTTAAGAGAGATTCAATGTAAGAAATAATACTTGTTGGAGTCTTGAAGAAGGAAAGATAAAAGATCGGTATGGCTGACAAAACTGATCTTAAACTACTCGTCCCCCCACAATGAGATGTTTATGTGTCCATGACAATAAGCGTCTTTTGAATGCCAACACCACCAGCTCCCTGGCTTCCATGTAGCCTTCCTATAACATCCCGAGCAGGGCGCTGATGAGGGCGAGGAGTGATTGTCAGTGCAAAAGAAATACGACACGAACAAGAAGCAGTTCCTGACAGCAGGAAGGGCACATAAATGAATTGAATACATACCAAAATTGGATCCAAAGGTTGTGTACATATGAGACTGTACAGTTAAGGATAACTTAAAGAAATTAATAAGTATTACCTATACCAATAAGATGCATTTACTTTTCGGTAGCGTATCACTTAAGAACTCTACAGTTAAGCGTGCTTGACTTAGAGCAATTCTACGATGAGTGACTTCTTAGAAAGTTTTCTAGGAAGCGTGTAAGTGAGGACAAAATACACTGAAAAGTCTTATGATAGTTTGTGGGAACAGTCATTGATCCTAAAAGCGACCAAGCGTTACAAAGTGGTATCAGAGCAGAGTCTCTCTTCCAATACGGTGTGGTTCGAGGACAAATCAAGCAGAAGCTAGTGGACATGTAACATCCCGGGCGCAGACGAAGGTAGGGAGTGATTGTCGGTGCTGGAATTAATAAGTGCTACCCAAGGTTTTAAAAATCACCCCTGAACGGGAAAATCGTCACAACAAAGCGATAACAAAGCGAGGCGATATCGTTACGACCGAAATCACGATGGAGTTGAAAATCGCCAAAAATGGCCGCAACGTAACGGTGTTGCGGCCGCAACGGACGCAGCAAAACGTCGTTTCGAAAAAGGGACGATTTTTACCCAAAAAATGTCGTTGGAAGCCAATAATACAGATAGATGAATCCAAACAAAAAAAAATCGAACAATAGTGCAAAAAGTATCAAACTTGTCATAGATTCAACTCAAAAACTTGCTTTTTCAAACGAATCAGACCTCAGAAGAATCAATTTGTCCAATCAGAAATAAGCAAATGAAATAATAAGGACAGGGGCTATGAACACGAAACAAATTGAATCAAAAATTGAAACTTGAACCTGAAAAATACTGTTCAAACTCTCTACAATTGCAAGCCTCCATCGTTTTCCCTTACTGCTTTTGCCACGCTCGCAGTCACTGACTTCCGCCACAATCGTCGATCTCCGCTGCTGTCGTCGGCCTTTGCTGCTCTCGTTGGCTTCCACAGTTCCAGCACAATTGCGTTCGCTGTCAATCCTCTTTTCAGGTTAGCCATTTTGCCTTGAAATCTTGTGTATAAATTTTAAGAAGAAGGGATGACTGGTAGAGAGAACTCAAAGAAGAGAGAGAACGTGAAATAAGAAAAAAGAGAAGGCTTGCAGTTACAAATGAAAGAGAGAGAACTGGTCCGATTATTAGGCAAATAAATGGGGCTTTTGTTTCAAAATTAAATTAAAAGAAAATTTGAAAACTGAAAGTGGGAAGTGAATGGTTCTCGGTGGGAAACTGAAAAAAAAAGTGGGAAATGAAAATGAGAGCTGATTGTGTGATGGGAAAGTGGATCATATTTACACCATTGGATTCATTAACTATACCAGATTTTGACACTTTTTTTTGACAATATTATCTTTCAAAAATAAAATATATTTTTTAAGTATTGCTAGTTCTTAGAACCAAAGCTGGGCATAGCCTATTAATACAATTTTGTGGACTGGTTGAATTATAATTTCATTTTGTTAACAAAATTTTTGAAAAATTTTACTATATATAAAATTTCATTAAAAAAATTATAGTATTAATTTTTTTACTCAAAATTCTGTTAACAAAAATTTTTGAGTAAAAAAATTTAAATAATTTTTGTTAACAGACTTTTTTAAAAGAAAAAAGTAATTTAAAAAAAAATTAAAAAAGCAAATAAAATAATGAAAAGACTTGATAAAAGTAATCCTCTATCCTTTTTGTGTATAAATTAAAATAAAATAATGAAAAGACTTAATTTTAATTTCAAATTTAACTTGGTTTAATTCATTCAAAAAATTATGTTTATTTTGTAGCTAATAGCTTATATAATTTATGTTTATTTTGTAATTTAAAAATATGTTAATTTTATTGTAGGTTGGTTGAGAAATGTCTTCGGGAGAACAATTTCCAACTAATAGAGCAAAAGGTGCTCCTGGCAATGACATTGGTTGGCATTTCGGAACACTTGTGCCAGGTAAAAGTAGAAATAGCATATCTTGCAAATTTTGTGGAAAAGTGATATCTGGTGGAATTACTAGGTTAAAGGAACATCTTGCACACATCCAAGGAGAGGTTAAGGGGTGTGGTAGTGTCATAACTTTTGTTAGAGAAAATATGATGAGGCTTTTATGTGACAATAAAGCAAAGAAAGAAGATCTTAAGAAAAGAAAAGAAGAATTTATGTCAAGTTTGAGAAGGGATGAAGATGAAATTCAAGGTTTCATTAATGAAGATAGAGGTATGAGACAAGCTACACAGGAAAGCATCATCTCATATAGACAATGGGAAGACAGGCAAAGATTTAGACAACAAACTGGAAGGTTAGAATCTGTATATGAAAGTGGAGGCAACTCATGTGCAGGTGGTAGTAGTGGAGCTTCATCTCAATGTCAACAAAGTGATGCTGAATTCAAATTAAGGGCTGTAGATGTCGATTTGGCCAGAAGTAAAAGTATGAAGTAGCCAAAAATTGGTGGAGGGATGATGAAAACTCTTAGAAAAAAGCTGGGGGAAGCAGTGTCCAAGTTGATAATATATGAGCGTCTTCTTATGAACTTAGCAAATTCTCCATGACTGTACAATTTACTAACTGCAGCTGCAGAGTTAGGTCCAGGTATAAAACGCCCTACCCCTTATGAGATTTCAGAGGTGTACTTAGAAGAAGAATACAGGGCTATGCAAAGTTGGATAAATGAACTTAAACCAACATGGAAAGAAAAAGGGGTAACTATAATGTGTGATGGCTGGACAAATAGCATAAATCACATGCATATCAAGAATTTTCTTGTGTATTGCAGCAACGGAACAGTGTTTTTAAAATCTGTTGATGCCTCTGATGTTGCTAGTAGAAACACTGATTATTACTTAAAATTGCTTGATCAAGTTATTGAAGAAATGGGAGAAGAATACGTTATTCAAGTGGTTACTGATAATGAGAAAGCATTAAAAGCTGCTGATCTGAAACTTATGGAAAAAAGACCTCATCTTTATTGGTCTGCATGTGCAGCTCATTGCTTGGATTTGTGCTTGGAAGATATTGAGAAAAAGTCCAATGTCCAAAAAGTACTTGATGATGCTAAAAAAGTTACTTTATTTATCTACAACCACATTTAGACCGTAAATCTCATGAAGAAGTATACTGATGGCAAGGAAATTATACGTCTAGCAATCACACATTTTGCAACACAATTTTTGCAGGTTGAATCAATTGTTAAGCACAAACAAGCTTTGAGAAATATGTTTGATTCAAAGGAATTTAATAAGTCCAAGTGGGGAAAGGAGAAATCAGGATCTACATCCGAAGCCAAAAAGATTGTTATGAGCAAAGATTTTTGGAATAAGGCTAATGATATAATTAAGGTATTTGAACCAATTGTCAAGGTTTTGAAATTGGTGGATGGTGATGAAAAACCAACAATGGGCTTTGTTTATGAAGCAATTGACAGAGCTAAGCAAGCCATTGAAAAGAATTGTCGTTACCACACCCATTATAATGAAATCATTGACAAAAGATGGTTTTTCATGCATTCTGACTTACACGCAGCAGGTACATGTTAACATCATTTTTTAATTTAATTTTATTTGAAGTATTTATATTTGATTTTGGAAAACTATTTTTTTTTATTTTCAAGGTTATTATCTTAATCCCCAATTTCAATTTGGAGTTGTGCATGGAAGCGATGTAGCCAAGGAAACCATGGATGGAACTACAAAAGTAATAAGCAAATTGGAACTAGATATCAATAAGCAAATAAGAGCTCTCAATCAAGTGAGTAACTAATAAATAGTATATTGCTTTTAAATTTAGGAACAAGAACTTTATTGAAGACTTATTTAGTATATTGGTGCTTGTAGTTAGTTTTTCGAGAGAAAAGAGAGACATTTGGAACAACACAAGCTCAAAAAGAGTGGTCTCAAATGAATCCTGGTAAGATCTTATAACTTTAATTTTTATCAAATACTTTTATACTAATAATTTATATATTATTTATTTAATCAACTGAATGGTGGTTCGTATTTGGATCTTGTGCTCCTGAACTTCAAAGTATAGCTGTAAAAGTTCTTAGTCAAACAACTTTAGCTTCAAATTGTGAGAGAAATTGGGGCACATTTAATTATATACATACAAAGACAAGAAATAGATTAAAGTATCAAAAATTACAAAAACTTGTCTTTACGTTTTACAACATGAAGTTGAAGATGAGACACACTATGAGAAAAAGTCGAGAGGAGATTGAAGATGGCTTCAATCCTATTAATCTTGATCATATATTTTAAGAAGATCCTTTATCACCATGGCTTGAGGAAAGAGAGGAGCCATTGTTAGAAAGGGCCTAAAACTCAAAATGGCTCCCTATTGATTCTAATGATGAAAATGAAGAAGCAGTTAATGGAAGTGATTCAGATCCAAGTCAATCACCTAGTCAAAGAGGTGATGGTGGTTTAAGTCCACCCAGCAATAATAATAGTAGTGAGAGTAGTGGTGGTGGTAATATAGAACGAAGTCAAGGAAGAGGTGAAGGGTCATTTCATTCTATCCAAGAAGAACCATATGTAAGGCATGATCAAAATCTTGTGCTTCATATGACACATGATAGAATGGATGAAAATCTTTCTGGTGATGTAATTGGTGGTAGTAGGGGAGATCGAGCTAAACATGGAAAAGGAAGAAAGCGTGAAAAAGCTACATTGGGTGATTCTTCCTCATCTAGTGTATCACAATCCTTTGGTGATTTTGGTATTGTTGAATCAATTGAAGGTACACAAGGAAACTATCCACCATACTATCAACATCCTCCTTACATGTCACATGGCTATTATCCATATATGCCAAACCCATCATATTACCAACCTTCCATGAATTACCAAGACTCTTATAATTCATCATCAAATTTTTCCTATGACCAACTACAAATGGAACCACCAAGAAGCTCTAGATTCTTTGATTATGTCTTTGGAGCAACAGGATATAATGATGATCAAAGTGATAATGGAGGTTATGATCCAGCACGTCGTTCTACCATGTGGTGACTTGTGAGGTAATTCTTTTGCATAAATTATATATAATAGTTATTTTTTTATGATAAATACTTGAGGTTTGATTATGTTTTTGGGGAACAGGATGATGGTCAAAAAGTGGAGGCTATGATTATGTACGTTGTCTATAATCCAATGCCTGAAAATAATGAATTTGTATAAACCTTTTATATGTAATGGTAGTTTTATGTTTAGGACTTTAGACAAATAATTTATATATGAATTTTATTTATTTGTGTGAGTGACTATTAATTTATTTATGTTGTTGAGACACTCAAACATGTATGGATTTGTTAAATATATTAGTAGTTACTAATTTAGTCTTGTTTTAATATTTTTAATTAGTTTTTTAGTTTGGATATTTCATAATGATTAAAAATATTAATTATTGGTTATTATAGATTATATAATGATACAAAATATTTTAATATAGTTTTGTGCTAAGTTGTGAGGCATTCACGCCGCAATGACCGCAATCCGTATTGTGGAATCTGCAATACCTGTAACTGCAAAAACCGTAACGCGACCGTGACCGCGACCATAATTTAAAACCTTGGTGCTACCTATACTAATAAAATGCATTTATTTTTTAGTAGCCTATCACTTAAGAATTCCAAAGTTAAGCGTGCTTAACTTGGAGTAATTCTGAGATGGGTGACCTCTTGGGAAGTTTCTTAAGAAGCGTGTGGGTGAGAACAAAACACGCTGAAAAGTCTTGTGATAGTTTGTGGGGACAGTCATTGATCCTGAAAGCGGCCAGGGTTTGCCCTTATAGGTAGGCCAAGATCCTTCATCAAAAGATCACCAACCTTACAATTTAGCATGGAAAACGCCTCCCTCAACCAACCCTTGTCCACATTGATTCCCACCAACGAATTCTTATGAAAATTAAATTTTAGGCTAGATACAACTTCAAATAGTTGAAACACTGCCTTAATTGTCCAAATATTTGCCTAGCACTTTTCTGCAATAATTAGGGTGTCATTTGCAAATTGCAAGTGTGATATAGGATTACTCATTTCCCCAAACCGTATGCCTTTAAACAACTGTTGTTCCGTCACTTTGTTAATCATGACACTCAAGCCTTCTGCTGCAATTAAGAATAAGAAGGGGGACAATGGGTCACCTTGCCTAAGCCCCCAACCTACCTTGAACTCCTTAGATGGCCTTCCATTCAATAACACTGATATGGAGGCTATAGCCAAACATTCCCTAATCCACCCTCTCCATTTACTTGGGAACCCCATCATCTCTATAATGAAGTCAAGGTATTCCCAGTCCACCATATCGTATGCCTTCTTGAAGTCCACCTTAAACATGACTGCCTCCTTCCCTCCCCTCCTTTCTTTCACCACTATCTCGTTGGCCATAAGTATCCCATCTAGAATTTGTCTTTGTTGAATGAAAGTTGTTTGTGTTTTGGATATCACCGGATGCAACACCTTCCGCAACCTATTTGGTAACAATTTAGCCAGCACCTTATACATGCATGTGATTAAAGAGATGGGTCAGTAGTCACTCACCTTTTGCAAACTCTTTTTTTTGGGAATCAGAACAATAAAAGAGTAGTTCGACCCTCTCACTAGCTTCCCCCTATCATGAAACTCTTGTAGAAATTATATGAAATATGATTTAATGTCCTTCCAAAATTCCTTGATGAAGCCAAAGTTAACATCATCTGGCCCTAGGCTTTTAGCACTTTCACAATCCCATACAGCCTCCTTAATCTCTTCCTCCATGAATGGCAATATAAGATGGCTACTATCTCCCCCACCTATTCTCTTGAATACCAATTCATCCAAGTTCATTCTCTGCCCTTGCCTCCTTTCAAAGTGCTTTCTGAAGTGTTCAAAGATGCCACACTTCAGCTGCTCGACCCCTTGCACCTTTTCCCCATCTATCTCAAGACTTAAAATTTCATTCGCCTTCCTCCTCTTTTAGATGCACTTGTGAAAGAACTTAGAGTTCGCATCCCCCTCCTTCAGCCAAAGCTGTCTTGACTTTTGCCAGAGTAAGCTACATCTCATATATGACAATTAAATTAATTAAGCTGTGCATTCTCTGCGGGCAACTAACTCTCGCTGCTTTAACTCTACACATTCACCTTTCAAAACCCATCTCTCTTGCTCCTTTTTAGCTATTTTAATCCTCTCCTCCAGGTTACCTATCTAACTCATGCTCCACTCCTTCAGCTTTAGCTTAATTAATTTCAACTTCTCCATAAGCACAAACGCGCTCCATCCCCGTATGTCCATAGCCTCCATTGGTCTTTTACTAAGCAGCACAACCCGTCCATTTCCCACCAACAATTCAATATCCTGAATGGCTTCGGCCCCTAATTGATGTCATTGTCCCTCAACAACACCAAACAATGGTCTAATAACCCCTTTTGAAGCCCTCACTGCTCGCAATTAGGCCACGAATTGACACATTCCTCAGACACCGGGAAGCTGTCCAACCGACTCATGGCAATGCCATCCGCTCTATACCAAGTACTATTTCCTACCTAACAACGATAAGTCCACCAACTGAGCATCAACAATGAATTCCTCATAGAATTCCTTGAAGCCCTACATCTCATCCTGTCGAAGGTTTGATGTCGCCCCTTTCCTTTCTCCTACACACTTAACAGAATTGAAATCCCCAACTACACACCAATGGACTCCTCCTTTCGTCCTCATGATATGGATCCACCTCCCTCCACAATTCCTTCTTCTGTGCTAAGTCACATGGCCATAAAACATTCAATATCGTCATAGGCAACCTCTCATCACCCCACCACCCACTGACGCCTACGAAATGATATCCCTTGAATGTGTCACTAGCAACGAATGTTGCACGCCTCCAAATTATAATCAGCCCTCCTACTCTTCCAACCACTTGCTTCGACGCCCAACCAATGTCCTCCTCCCCCCACACCAACGAACACATCCTGTGATCAACCACCTTTAATTTTGACTCTTGTATGTATATCATGTCAGACTTGTGTGTTGCTACAAGTTTCTACACCTCCCTCTTCTTGAGGTAACCCCTAAGCCCTCGGACATTATACAAAATTAATTTCATGGCAATTGTTTCTCCCCCTACTGTCCCTCGAACCAGTGCAACGACTAAGACACTGCCCCCACTGTTCTCTAGACTGTAACTGCCCCTCATTCCCCATGCTCGAAGCATTTATTGCACCCTTGATACTGCGCCCGTTTTTTCCTTTGTACTCTTCGTGATAACTTTGATTCAAACATTCAAATTATCCTCCCCCACTGTTCTCTAGACTGCAACTTCGAGGATTGAAAATCAAAATCCTCATGCGCTCGTGATGCTTCCAACTATACTATGTTGAGATAATTCTCCAACGACTCCACAGCATTATCCAATTGCTGTCCAAAGTGGTGCTCACCCCCATTGGATACATACAGACTCACAAAAGGCTCCTCCACCACCTGGATTGAGAAAACAAGGCCACTGATCCTAACCTTAAACAACCTATTAATCATTTCCATCAAAGTAGTTTGAATCAATAATCGTGCCACATCAAACCGTTTCTTCACTAATGTTGAGGAATCCATAGAGACCAAACAGCCTACACTAGCCACAATCAGTTCAAAAAACTCTACACACCATGCATGCAACGGTATACCTTGGCATCTGACCCATGTATATCTTTCCCTAACTACCTCTTGAGGCGACCAAACTATCAAGTCACTAAACCATTTATGGGATATGTCCTCGACCTCCTTCACAAGCTCAACAAAATCCCCTCCTTCTATCACCTTGATTAATACTTTATTCCCCCAATCGGAACAACAGATAATGATACGAACCTCTTCGATATAATCTTATTTTGCAGAGTGATCACCTCATCCAGACTATGCACTTGTCCCACGTAACAGTCCTTCAACCAGCACATGTCTTCTTCCTTCACTTTGAATTCCAGCCTATTCCATTGTTCATCCTCCTTATTGGCATCCTCTGTTGGCTTCTTGATTTGCCAAACCCTACGTACCGATACCACTCTTGCTACCAATGGTCATTGGATCCTACACCCCCTCAAACTCAACAAATTCAAACAACCTCCCCAGCTTGTTTTTCTTCCATGGTATGAAAACTTCAATCACCTTCCCCCACTTCAAAAACCCTCTGTATAATGCCTGAACCCATAGATGCTCCAAAAAATTCATAAAATAGAATGTGACAGCTCCATTACGCCCGTGCCCCCCTCTTGCCTCCTGATACTATCGCCTCTCCCCCTCTCCATCAGGGCTAACCCAAGAATAAAGCTATTAAAGGTCAAATTTTAGGTCCATCATCAAAAATTATTTGCTGTTACTTCTTATAAAAGCAAAAAAGGTCACATTTATTGACAAATAGGTCACATATGTTAACAAAAAAGTTCAATATATAGCTTTCTTATTTAAGTAAAAAAATATTTTTTAAAGTTTTTTGAGGTCGCATCCATCATTAGGCGGCCCTACCCTCCACTCACCGTTCTTGATGATTCTCTTGTCAGTCTCATCATTTTCGTATCTGAAAGCTTTCCTCCATCGTGGCCTCACCGTGATCCACCCTCTCTCACCGTGTGTTCCCCCCTCTCTCTCACTCTCTCACCGTGTGCAACAATTCTTTTGTGTTCACAAGCATGATCATTATATTGTATATATACTGATGTACATATACTTTGAAGTTAGTATTAAGGTAGACAGTGAGTATATTCTATGTTAATATGGAATGTGTTAGTTTATTGAGCAAGTATACTTAGCTGTATGTGCACAGTTCTCTTATTAGTTTATCTCATAGCTATAATTACACAATTTACTTCAATATTATTAAAGTCAATACGTTTTAGTTTTATTGAAGTCAGCAGGTCTTCAGTTCAACTTAACTTAAGCTGAGGGGTAAGACTTGTGTGAAAAAAGATTCCGCGTATGCATCGTGATGTCCCTCCTTTCTCCTTCCCATCTTCTTCTTGAAACAAAGTACATTATTTACTCGTTTTGCTATATTTGGATGAATATAAAAAAAAAAGTGGCAAAAAGACATTCCAATGTGATTTGCTGTAACATTCTTTTGGTCCCTGGTAATATGAATATTGACATATATCAAAATTGCCAGTACATGACAAAAATAGGATAAAACAGAAGAGAAAGCCAAGCTATTATGATTAGCCTTTACAAGAAGCCATTACTTTAGGCTTCATTTAAATTATTACTAAAGAATCTTCTAAAGGGTGTTCAATAGTTGTCTAGGCTAGAACAGAAATTGGATCTAAAGTCTAAGATGTGCTCTAAATAGGTACCTGCACTGAATCAGTTTTGAATTGTATTAGGAATTACATACAACTTTGTGTACTGAATTTTAGTCTTACCCTACGTTGATTATGATTGCTTGGTTGAGGTTAGAATTTTAAATTTCTGTTTTGATCATGATGCCATTAAATTCCTTCACTACTCTGATCTAAACTCGCACCATCACTATATTTCATACCTAACTAAGTGTATTGAGCTGGTTTAAAAATAGTGAACATGCATGAGTTGGTTTATGGGTTGGGAGCCGCAATTATCCGGTGTCTAGGATGACTAATTGAATAGGACTGAGCTGCAACATTATGCCACTAGTATTTCTAATTTTAGGTAGGAACACATGTATTTTTATATATAGGAGACAATTTTACTCAAATTGGATAAAACTACTATGAACTAATACTTCCAATTTATTGTTATTATAGTAAATATTATTATTTTAAATTTATTTTTATTGCTGCACATAGCACTTGAATCATTAGTGAAAAACCTTATCGTTAAAGATTAAGATAAATAACACTTATCAAAAGAATAAACAACAATTAACTCATCAATGAATAACATGGCGAGAAAACAATTCTCTAAGCTTACAATTAATTTTATCCTTTAATTTTGTTACTTTTGTAAATTAGCACGAACAATTATATCTCTAAACTTGACTTTCACCTCACTTTTGTAAATTGGAGAAATTGAAATTCGAATAGGATTGGGTGTTTGGGACAGATGAAATTTGTCCATTTCAGCTTTGTTTTAGAAAAAAAAAAAAACTGTTTGAAAAATAATTATCCTGTTTAGGACATCAGCTAAAATTTAATGAAAAGCTGTTTTTTTTTTTTTGAAAAAAAGCTATTTTTTAAGCATCTGTGGTGTAGAACCTTATGATTTTTTTTGCAACAGCTTTTTTTCCCTTTCAATTTCATACATACCTTTTTTCATAATTTACTATGCAAAAGCTTTTTTTTTGTTGTATCCAAATAAAAATAATTATCTTAAAATTATTTTTCAGCAAATTTATCTAAACAAAATTGATTATGATTATAATTGATTATAACAATAATCAATTATAAATTTAACTAATTATTGAAATAATCTAACTTTCGCAGCTATTTCAAAACACATTAAAGTGAATTTTTTATTTTTATTTTTTTTGTCACAATCGAATCAGGATTGGACGGATATTCACATGTTCACATTCAATTGTTATACCTATAAATTACAATTACAGGTTTAAATTGTATGATATAAATTTTATGCTAAAAAATATAGTTAAATATATAATCTGAAGTATTAATCTCAATCTAATAATTATAATTAATTTTTTTCATTTCTAGTAATAATTTAAAAAAAAAAACTTACTTGATTCGCTCTGTAATATTACCTCATTAGATTTAGGCATTATATATTGCTAGGAAAGTGACTGTGAAGTGTCCATGGAACTCTGGTAACTCGTGGATAGAGTTGATTTCGCTAACGTGGAGTCCTACTCTCGCGATTTGTCCTTATCCTGATGACGTGTTCTTGTGTTGGTCTTTTATAAACCATGGCCTTGGTCCCAGTGGTTTTGGGTTTTGGAAACAACTAGAGTTAACGCGGGTGTGACGAACAGAAGGAAAATTTTGACCAAAAAATAATATCGAACAGAATAGAAACGTGTAAGTTGCTCTATAAATTATAGGTGACCAAAAAGAAAATATAAATTATAGAAATATTTAATTGCCATATGGTATGTATTACATTTATTTTTTTTGAGATGAAGAATATATGTTTTAATAGTTAGAACTTAGATGACCCAAAAATAAAAGTTTGTATTAAAAATAAGAAATTTTAATTGTTACGACAGGATGCCATATTTTATATAGTAATATTAAATGTTACACTTTTTTAATAAAAACTTTCAGTTTTAATTTTATTTATTGTCTTTGGGACAATAGTTAGTAAATCTCTATATATAATGTAAAACATTCTATATTGAAGTGGTATAAGTTTAGGTTTTGGATAATATAAGTTTATGTTTTGGATAATAATTCAGAAAATACTAGGATTAGAAATATCTTCTCTAACTTTTTCGATGGTTTCAAGGCTGGCCTTTTGTTTTTTTGCCCTTTAAATATCCCGACTGCCAGATATCTCCAAGCTTAGAGTTGGGCACAATGCAACAAATAAACATGGACCACGATGCAATGCATACGAATATAAAATTTAAACAAACTTATCGGTTGCTCGCAATGGA
This sequence comes from Spatholobus suberectus, assembly GCA_004329165.1. Taxonomy (NCBI): domain Eukaryota; kingdom Viridiplantae; phylum Streptophyta; class Magnoliopsida; order Fabales; family Fabaceae; genus Spatholobus; species Spatholobus suberectus. Next base: position 56,432,993 of record CM014734.1, on the reverse strand, counting down.
TAATTGGGATTGGGGTTAGATACTCGCCTTTAATGACATAAACGGGTGAACGTTGCCAATTTTGGCCTGTAAAAAGCTATAAAAGGTGACATTATTGTTTTTATTAAATAAAAGTTACACAAATTAAGTAACTTTTAACACGTGAGTGCGTAATTGCAATTATTGCGTCTCCCCACTTGTTATTAGAAGTGGTTAATTGTTTCAGCGGCCGTTGGTTGATTTTGGTGGCTGAAGATAGGTTTATGATTCCTAAACTGTTTATGAAATGGTAGTAAGATAATTATTATTTGTTTGTTTTAAACAGCAGCAATTATCCAAATTGTCAATGACGTTTCCCTCCTTCTCATCGCCCAACTATAAATTAAGTCACTTTTTCGCTAGTTGCTTATTGTGCATAGAAAATTAGCTAGTGCTCCCTTACTTGCAAGATTGTTCTGTTTTGGTTCTTATTATAAAGAGTTGTTCAGACCCTTCTTTGAAGAATGTGTATAGCTTTGTTTCTTTGGCAAGCCCACCCACTGTACCCTTTCCTTCTTTTGAACAACAGAGATGAATATCACAACAGGCAAGTTTTCTACTTGTTTGGTTTGTGGAGCACATACATGCATGCTTTTACTTATTGTAAATTTATTGTTGTTTATTTTATTTTATTTTGAAATTTTGGGGTAAAGGCCTACGAAGCCCGTGTCATGGTGGGAAGGTAGTGATATACTTGGAGGAAGAGATGAGATCGCTGGAGGGACATGGTTGGCTTGTTCCAGAGAAGGAAGAGTGGCATTTCTTACCAATGTTTTGGAGCTTCGTTCCCTCCCTGAGGCTAAAAGCCGAGGAGACCTACCTGTCTCATTTCTTAAGGTACATATTTTGATATAGTCAAAACTTAGATGCAGTTCTTTAAGTATTTTTAGTGTTATTTTTTAAGAGTTTAATGATTATGCACTGTTAGTATAAAAAGTTTTACACTGCCATTCAATCAAAAATCAGCATTAATATGACTTTTAAAATATTTATTATAAAAGTTAACAAACTTACAATAAATGGTAGTTTGTGATTGGATGATGGTGTAAAACTACTTTACACTGTCAGTGCATGACTATTAAACTTATTTTTTAATCAGAATTAAAGATTTACTTTGATAATCTATACTAATCTTTAATGCAAACCTTTATTATGTATATTATCAAAGCAAAACTCAAATTTTGATTAAAAAACAGTACTAAAACCACTAAAGAAACTGTATTTAAGTTTTGTCTTTTTGATATCCTAAACTATTAGGATTGACTGAGTTGTGAGAGAGTTTGAGTAATATGCATAAAGTTATAAGTTTTAAACTTAGTGTATACATTAAAAAAAAAATATTTTGAGATTGTAAATGTAAAATTTTTTATATTAATAATTAATTAGAAATAATATTAGTTATAATTTTTAAAGTAATTATTATAAATGTCTAACAATTTCTAATTATATAACAATGAATTGTTGAATTAATATTTTTCAATTAGATTCCTGTAATTTATTCAGGAATGTATTCGCGCATGTTGTTCGTTTACATATTATTCGATCATGTACTTTTATATATATTATTATTATATTTAGTACATCAACGGAAGTAATGTTTATTGCGTTTTATTAGAAAAATGGAAATACGTGAAAGAGGAAGACTAGATAAGTTAGAGAGACCTTTTCTTCTGCTAAGAAAATCAGGGGACCCAGCATCAGCCTTAAGGCCAAAAAATGAGCCTATGCTTTCACATTATGTCTAAAGCCTTTATTTTTCTTTATACTATGCATAAGTAAATGTATAAGAATTTAATTTTAAGTAACATTAGTGTAAAATAGTTTTATACATACTGCAAATACTGTGTTACTACATCTATTTGTTTAATGTTTTATGTAATTATTAATATAGCTAGATTTATCACACAAACATGTGTTTGAGAATGAATTATTTAAAAACATTTTCATAAAATTAATTTAAATAATTATTTTTAATATAAATTAATTCAAAATTTCAAATATACATTATACATGATTGTGCGAAAATATTAAAGAACTTTACAGTCATAATGGCCAGCATCCTTGATGTTTTTTTTTGGGACAAATTACACTCACAATTTTTAAAATTTAATAAAAAAATTGGTACAATAAAATTTGAAATTTGATAAGATTTAATAATAAAAAAAATTGATACTTTTTTCGTATTCTACACAAATATTTCTTAATTTATACAACATAATATCGTATATTCTTCCTGATGATATAGTATTTTCTTAATTTCTCATGTAATTATATAAATCAAGGAAGGCCATAGTCATGTTAAAAAACAAAAAAATAAATAAAATCAAGTGTAATTTTTTCAGAATAAAACTTAGATATAGTTCCATAGAAATTTTTAATGTATTTTTTATTTAGAATTAGAGAGTTTTACCATTTCCCAAATTTTGTCCTTTTATTAAGTCTTAAAGGGTATGAGTGTAATTTAATGTCATTCTTATTTATATATATATATATATATATATAGGGGACATATTAAGTGAGAGGACTTTTTTATGTGAGAGTAAAAGAAATAGATATTAACTATCAAATCTTATCATGAATGGTCAAAATTAAAACATACAAAGTCATGTGAGTTTTTTAAAAAATAACATGACTTTTTAAGTGGTCACATGACATTAAATCTTGACCCTTCATATATGGTTGTATGGCCAAGACTAGCTCTTTCCACTCTCATATAAAAATGACACTCTCACTAGATATGTCTCCTATATATATTTTATTTTTTTTTGACATTAATATCCATTTGAATATGATAGAGTGGAAAGCAACCGAAAGAGTTTGCAGAAAGCCTAAAAAGGGAGGCTCATTATTACAATGGGTTCAACTTGATTGTGGCTGATATTTCGACCAAATCCATGGTTTACATCTCCAATAGGCCCAAAGGACAACCAATTACCATTAAAGAGGTCTCTCCCGGGCTGCATGTACTTTCAAACGCCAATCTGGACTCGCCGTGGCATAAGGTTATACTTCAATTGTGTTTCCAATTATAATTAATTAAATACACTGCATTACATTGAAGTTTATTACGATAATATTAAACATAAAAATTAAAATTATCTTTATTTAATTAATTACTTAAATCCGTCAAGTGGTTTAAAATAAAAATAATTTAATTACTGTTCAAAATAGAAGTCTTCACGTATATATAGTAGCATATTGATAAAAGAAATTAGGTTTAATTACACTTTGGTTTAATTACTCTTTTAATTCTTTAGTTTAGACTTTGACTATGTGTGATTTTGGCTCTCTAATTTTTTTAAGATAATTAGGTCTCTTTATTTTTAAAATTAAGTATTTTTTTTTTACTTTTTTGAATTTTTTTTCTATCTAAAACCTTCAAATTTTATTTTCTATAAAAATATTTGAGGGGTTATGATGAATTTGAGATATAAAATAATGTTAAAGGTTTATAAATTAGAAAATTAGCAGAAATTTGGAAAAAAAAAAAGTTGAAGGATTTTATAAGATATGATGATAGATTGAAGAGGGAATTTTTTATTTTTTTTTCGGTGAAATTTGATATTCGGTTGGTGAATTTAAGTAGAAGATAATTTAATGAGTCAATTGGTAAAAAATTTGAATAAAAATGAAAATTTGAGGATTTTACACACACACAAAAAATGACAAACCAAATTTGCTTAATTTTGAAAATAAAAAAATTAATTGACTGTAAAAAAAATGATAACAAAAACTACACATGATCTAAACTAAAGAAATCAAAATTTGAATTAAGTAAAGAAAATATTATTATTTCATCCAATTTCACAGAGATATCCTGTTTGGAGTTTTTCCCCAATTAAGACCCCAAATTTTCTTTACCTCTTGACAGGCTCAGCGTCTTGAAGTCGGTTTTAAAGAACAGCTTGCTAAATATGGGGAAGGGGAGATACCAGTGAAGGAGGTAATTCAAAAGCTAATGAAGGACAAAATTAAAGCTGACGAAAGTCGTCTGCCTCATATATGCTCTCTTGATTGGGAATTCAATTTGAGCTCCATTTTTGTTGAAGTAGAAACTCCACTGGTAAATTAACAACTGTACCCCAATACATTTAAATCTAAAACATGGGACCTTTTACTTATTGACCAATACATCTCCATGCAGGGTCTATATGGCACTAGGAGTAGTGCTGCGTTAATTGTAACATCAAGTGGGGAAGTAAGTTTCTTTGAGGCATATCTTGATGAAGGCATGTGGAAGGAGCATGTTATTGATTTCCATATTCAGAAGTTGAAGTTGACAAATTAAAGGGCATGCATAAAGTGGGCATGCATTGATCAATTTCGGAAACAAAAGCAATAACCGATATCTGGCTTAATTTCCTTCGCTTGGTTAAACCACCATTCATGTTCATATATAGGCCATCATTGAGCATGGATCGTAGGGTGCTCCAATTGGCGGATATATCAATGAAATAAAACAATAATGTTTTTACAACAAATTATTATTCTATCGGTTATTAAAGATTTAGGTGATGGATATATCATATACATATCAGACTACCAAATGAAAATTAGACACAATTGCTCTTTCTATTTGCCTAATTTTTTTAATTAGAATTATTATTTCAACGTTAGTTGAAGTTGTAACTGAATTAGTTAAGTTATTTTGGATTAGTTGAGTTAGTTTGTAAGTCGAAGTTGGACATATATATTAGTTAGTTCCATTGTAACTCAGACATACATTTATTTTTATTTTCTCATTTAGTGAATATTCATCGAGCATCTCTGAGTGTGTATGATCCAATATAGTTGAGTTACATTGGAAATAATTGATGTATACCTTGTACAAGCATCTTACAAGTAAGAAACTAGTGATAGTGACAAAAGGATTCTGTTGGAGCAAGACCCCATAAATAACAGAAAATTAGTTCAAGAGGATTAAGTGTGGAGGGTAGGTGAAGTACCTTGCCTAGAAAGCAAGCAGTACAAAAATCAAGAGAACTTTTATTAGGTATAGCCACATTACAGAGGTTAAGTGCCACCCTTGATCCTACATGGTGAGGGTCACCAAGTTTACAATGCCTTAAACAATAAGGCCATACAAGGAAGGAGTAATACGTGCATTGACTGAAAACTAGTGGCTGAATTACAAGGGAATTAATTATGTACAACAGGCTTAGAACGTGATGAGCAAGTAGCTGAATTACAAGTGAGTACTAGGAATTGAGGAAGTGGTCTTGGAGTGAGAGCTTGTCCTTGGAGAACGCTGTCAAACTGGCAGAGTGCATCATAATTTTATAATATATATTTTAAGATAAATAACGTTAATATAAAAATAAAGCTTGATTGTATATTTGTCCCTTATTTTTTACGATTTTGTGAATTTTGTCACTCAATTTTATTTTATTTTTTTTGCACCTTTTGCTCCTATACTTACCCAATTTTGTACATTTCGCCCTACATAGTTGACCATTGATGTGACAATTTAATCGCTAATGTGGTGATCTGACTACTGACAAGGCTGATAGTGCTAATGTAGTAGTCTGATATGACATGGCAATGCACAAGACATTGACATGGGCTATTGATGTGACGAAGAATTAAATTGTACTTTTTTGTCTTTACTTTTAAAATTTTGCGTATTTTGTCACTTAACTTTTTTGTACATTTTGTTGCCCAACTTTTTTTTCACATATTTTGATCTTATACTTTTAAAATTTTGTGCATTTTGTCCCCTATAGTATAGTGTAATTAAGCATTTTGCATTCAAAACAAAATAATAAAAACTAAAATACAAAATACATAAAGTAAAATGCAAAAATACACTAAAAAAGGAAAAGAATAAAAAAAAAATAGCAAAAACGTATTGTAGTAGCACCATGGTTACTATTTTTTGGTTTAAGTCAAATGGTCTTTTCTATTGTCTTTTCCTTCTTTTTTTCATGACTTGCCACACAAAAACATTCCACACCCAACAAAACACTATTGGTATCCATTACTTCTAATTCACTATCTCTATCATACACATGCATAAAGCATACCCCTTGTCTCATACTCTCTTTTTATTTTCCTAAGCACTTACATCCACCCTCTTCATGTTCACACAACACACTCACTCGACAAAACCCAACACTCCAACAGATTAAAAGCTTTCTCATTCTCACGCATTCTCACTACCACAAGTTAGATACACATACACATTTACTCATAGGCACACACAAGGACACTCACTCTTCACTCATGAAAAAAGAACCCATCCCACTCTAATTTTTCTCGCACACATAATACACAATAACTTTTGCTGATTTTTACAGAGTAGTTTACATACATAATTCCTTCAACTTTTTCTTTCACAAAGTTACTTTGTAGAACAAATCATAGACTGCAAAATACACACATTACATAGATGCATGCCAAAAACTCTTTTTCTCCAGAAAAAACACATTCATAGATAAGGGAGGAAATAGGCCAGGTTAGCTTAGCAAGCTTCAATAGGCCTGAGCCTAACTTTTATTAAAACGATAAAGCCTAAGTTTGACCTATTTACTTGCCATAGGTCTTTTTTAAAGATTTGGGTATGACTTACATAAAAGCCTGACTTGATTTGTAAACTTACTTAAAAGCCTATTTTCTTATAAGGCTTATAAAAAAGTCGGTAGGCTTATTGGCCTAAGTAGGCCTGTTGGCCTAAAAATGCCTATTAACCTAAAAAGGCCTATTAGTAATTACACTTTTTTTATATTATTATCTAAAATATATGTATTATATATAGTTATGTGTATATAATATAGCATAATATATAATATAATAATATTTTATTATATATGTATATAAATAGGTTAACCTATTAGACTTAATAGGCTTTTTTTAAGGCCTATGGCCTGATCTTTTTACTTAAATAAGCTTTTTAAAAAGGATAAGCCTAACCTTTAATAAACGAGTCAGGCCAGACCTTATGAAGGATAGGCCATAGGCCCCTAACAGGTTGACTAACCTATTTCCACCCTTACTCACATAAGCACCATATCCAACCAAACACCATGTGAAGTGGTGGCCTCATTGTTGCCTTACCACGAAATCGACATGGCCAAAACATCATGTCAAGTGTTGCGATGTCATCGTCACCTGTAGCAACCAACTATGGTCGTTATTAATGGGGATGGGTTCACGTTCATTATTGTGACTCAAGTTCATTGTTCTCATTTGTTTAAAGTCCTACACTATTTTTATTCTTTTGCTTAAATAATTTATTTTTCTCTCTCTTAATCGTCTTGTTTTGTATATTTTTATTTGTAGTCCTGCACCATTTGCTTTAATATGACATTAGCAACCAACCATGGTCGCTATTAATATGACACTTCCATTTTGTTTTTCTTTCTACTATTGTTCATTTTGTTAGTTTCTCATTTCCTTTATTTCTATTATTAAATTTTTTAATCATATTTTGTTGATAGATAAGTTATGTAGTCATTCTCTTTTTGTTATTTCTATTATTATTTATTTCAATGTGTTTATATAATTTATAAATTTGAATAATTAAAATGAAAATATTTAATATATAAATTTGGTGGGTGGAAAAATGTGAAAAAAAAAATTGGGTGACAAAATACACAATTTTGAAAGTAGGGACAAAAAGTGCAATTTAATTTCCTTGTCACGATAGTTGTCACATCAACAATCCATGTTAGTGCCTTGTGCATTGCCATGTCAGCATAGTCAACTAATAGCCATGGATGGTTAACTAACATCAGGGCAAAATGCACGAAAATGGGTAAGCACAAGGGCAAAATGTGCAAAAAAAAATGTGGGTGGCAAAATTTGTAGAATCGTGAAAGATGGGAGACAAAATGTGCATTTAAGCCTAAATATAATATCATGTTATACAAAACATTATTTAAGTCAAACAGTGGCATTATTAATAAGTTAATGTTTAAAAATTATATTTTTCAAAAGAATATATAACGTTGGACTAGATCGAAAAAACCTAAAGTATAACTCAGATAGTCAAATTCATCCTCAAAATATCGAATCTAATTATTTTAAATTTGAACCCATCAAAAATTCTTTTGAGTCAGATCAAATTAATAAAACAGGACAGGCCATGAACACTCCTAATCCTGTCCATTAATATGCATTGAAGCAATTAGTAGCAACAATTAAACATTTTTAATGGGAAAATCAGATTATGAAGGAGTAGCTAATAATTGTCACACCAATAACAAATTAAGTCATGCCCATAATAGGAGAATCACGAAGAGAATTTTACATACACCAACAAAGTTCGTTGTGGAAATTCAATTCAACTAGGGAGATATCATGCTAAACATCCTTTTTCAAAATTTGTCATGCCTATTGCTTTTCCCGAAGGATTTAGCAACCAAATATTGATTAGTACGATGCAACAACCGATCTGCAAGAACATCCAATGATGCTATCTATATACTTGTTCATGGTGCAACTAATCCAATTATGTCTTGAGCTTTTCTAAGCACATTCAATAACTCGGCCTTATTAGAGTTTGCTCGAAATTCCCTTAATCAAACTTCATTGTCAGAACGTATTAGAAGACATTGGCCAATGTGATCGATCTTAAACAAGGAGATAATGAGTTTTTGAAGCAAAACATTTTAATCACCGATAGATTTAAAGTTTGTCAATATTCTTTAAGAGATATAAATTATTATTTTCGTCTTTAAAAAATAATAAATAATAAATTTAATTCAGTTTTACATTAATGTTTAAAAAATATTAAATTAATCAACATTTTTAATTTTTAGAAACAAAATAATAATTTCTATCTCTCAAGAACAACCTCGAATCTTTAATTCACTCCACATAGTTTTGAATAATAGAAAAGTAGATTTTAATAAAATAAAATTCACTATCTGACAAAACTCCGTCTGGAACAGCACGTTATTGTTTCGTTCCAGTCAAACATGCACAGAGACGCAGCTCTTTATAACCCTGTTTAACAATCTGCTCTTCCCAGCATGGGTGTTTTTTAACATGGAGATCCGTTAATTTCCCCATGGATGGAGACAGCTAATTACCTACAGTTACAACCAGTTTTATGTATTTATATTTTTACCCCAAATAAATTTAAAATATTAGTATTATCCCACAAATAAATATAATACAAACAGTATTGCGGATAAAAAAATCGTAGTTAAGAGAGAAAGTCCTATTAAAAGTAACCAATCAGGTTTTTCAACAAAGATTAATCACCGGCTTTCCCACCTATAACATAAGTATAAAAAAAAAAAAAAACAGCCAGTTTTATATATTATCATAAAAGTAATATTTCTCTCCTCAAAAAATAAATAAACAAAAGTATATTTTTTCCTTTAAATTTTTATATGAAATTGGTTTCTGTTTAATGTTTTTAAATAAATTCTATTTAGTGCATATTTTAGTTGGATAATTTGACAAATTATAATATACATTATAATTATTTATAAATAATTATACACCTTAATATAAAATTAAGTAAATTACACTAACATCTCTTGATGTTTTTTCAAATTGTACGTAATCTCCTTTTTTTTAACGTTTACGACAACTTCTCTTATAATGATACATGATATAATGTTTTTCAAACAATTAAGAAATGTTAGTATAATATATAAGAGGTGTCAATGTAATGTTTTTCAAACAATTAAAGGGATTAGTGTAAGGATAGAAAAGAAGTGGTATCGTGTATAATCTGAAAAAATAATGCAAGAAGTGTCAGTATAATTTACTCTGTTCCTAGTTGATAATGTAAATATTTATATCATCCATAAACAGAGACGTAATCGGATCAACAAAAATATTTATAATGAAAAAATATATGATCTAACCATAGAGATGTGATTGAATTAATAAAAATATATTTAATAAATCATTTATTCATGTAAATTTAATAATAAAAAATATTATAAATATTTCACAAAGAGAAATATGTCTACCATAATTAAAATCTAATTGTTAAAAAAATAAATTATGTATATATTAAAAAAATCTTATATACTATCATAGAAATAAATAGCAATTTTATTTATGTCATTATAAATATCTCAAATAATATTGAAAGATGGTATTATTTGAATAGGCTAATTTTAAAATAATATTAATTCGTTAATACAAAAATTAATCAAAAAAATATTAATTCAATTACTTAAATGAATGATGTTTAATTAATTTCATTAGTATATATATAAATCATTTTCCCATAATTAAAAATGTAGATATTAATTTTTTTTAAATGAAAAAAATACACATGTTTGAATTTAAAATTATTTTTAAAATATATTTTTGATAAAATATTATATCTTGATATTATTGTGATTATATTAGCAACCTAAAAGTAACTAATTACAATGGAAGTAAACTAAAACTTTAGATAAAATTTACTTTCAATATAAAGAAATCAACAATTGTTACTATAAAAATGACCTTGTCTAACCATTACTAATAACTCGAGGATAGGATCTCATAGTTGTGTCTATAGAAATATCTTATTAAATAGCGAAAAATATTATCTTGAAAATTTTCTTCATCTATGTATCTAAAAACATTTATATTTATATCTAAAACTTAAATTTCCTACAACGTAAAAGTGAAAAATATTCTTAAGTAGTATTTATGAAATGCATAAAGCAATTAAAAATATTTTATTGTGAAGAAATAATTTAAAATTATTTTGTAATAAAAATATATTTAATAAATCAATTACTTTGAAACTATTTTGTAATAAAAATATATTTAATAAATAAATTACTCATGTAATTTAAAAAAATAAAAAATCTTATTGAAAATATTACCTAAAGAAGATTTGCCTATAACTAAAAATTATTTGTTCAAAAATAAATATGGATATATTTTAATAAAAATATTATATGCAGATGTAAAAATAAACAATAATTTAATTAATTTTATGGGTCATAAAAATCTTAAATATTATCAAAAGATAATATTATTTGAATAAATTGGGGGTTGAAGTTTTGAGATTGGAGAGTGGGAGACTAGAGATGTTCACAGGTTGGATTGGTTCGAGGTTTAAAGTAAAATTAAATTCGAACTAATTATATTTGATCGGATTGGTTTGATTCAGGTTTTGAAAATTTTTTGGATCAATCCAAACCAAACCAAACTGATTAAAATTGGATTGGTTTAGTTCGGGTCATTAGGTTATGAAAAAATATTATATTTTTCAAGTTTTTATTTCTACTTATTGTCTATTTTATATAAATATTTAATTTTATATTGATGCAAGATAAAAATATTACTTTGTTTTTAATAAATACTTATTTATTTTATTTAAAATATTTAATTTTTTTATAGTTATCACTTTACACTAAAATATAGTAAAAAATTTATGTAATAAACTTGATCAAATTAAGACATTTGATAACATTAAATAAGATCATAAGAAAATTAAAATAAATTAAAAAGAAAGAAAATACAATAGTTGAAGTAAAATTTAAGCTCTAAGTTTAAAATATATAAATATAAAAGTTAAAAAATAATTGTTTGGATTGGTTTATATTGAAAAAAGATAAATTTGATAACTGAACCAATTATATTTGGTTTAGTTTGAATTTGAAGTGAAAAGAACATATAATCAAACCAATGCAAATCAATTTAGTTGGTTTGATTTGAATTGTTGAGTTCATCAGTTAAATCTAATTGATGAACGCCCCTAGAGGAGAGAACATATAATGAAAGAGATAAAGGATATGAGTTTTAGAAAAGTAGAAGATAATAAAAAAAGATAATTGCGAGAAAAGAGATAATAAAAGAGACAAATTGTTTTTAGAAATTAAAAAAGATAAAACTAATTTTCATGATTAAAACAAAATAATAAAATAAATAAATTAATGAGTGTAATAACACTCTTAACATGTGCACATGCACTTGGTAGCTTAACTCTTTATATATTTATCTATATAAATTTTTTCAACATTGTCATATAAATATTGATCAATATAATTTTTATATATAAATTTATTAAAGATAAAATTAAAATATTATTTTATAGTAAATATATTAACTAATTAATTTTTCATATAAAAATTCAATCTCATAATTTAAATATTAATTAATACAACTTTTATTTGTTCTCTTTCCTCACCTTTTGGCCCATTTATCAATAAAAAAATGCTTTAGCTAAATTTATAAATTATATCAAAACTTGATCAAATAGAATAAATATAAAAACTTGATTTACTATAGCCTACTATAGGTAGCTAGTACTCTCTGTAACCGTTGGCTGTAACAAGATTTCCCCATTAGTGGAGGCAGTTTCACGTCTTCATGCTAAATTCCCCCTCTTTTTCATGTCATTACCTCTATTATCCACTTTTCTTTTGCTCTTGTTAACTAATCCAAATATATAGAGGGGTGAACTGGCTCGCGGGAAGAGAGAGATAAACAGAAACAAGAAAAAATAGAGATAAAAATGATAATGTGATGTGATGGAAACAAAAAGAGAGATTTTAAAAAAAAATTGAGTAGAAATGAGTTGTGAGAAAATGGGGGTATATTTATAATACTCAAATGTATATATACTGTAAAGGCATTGACATATACTGTACCAAAACAGCAAGGATTGATATTCTCCAGTTAATTACCTAGCTTGAATTTTCTCCAGCTGTATTTGGTTCGGCACATCTAAACCCTTGATTTTGTTATTACACAGTAATTGAAGAAGAAAGAAAATATGATGGATAATTGAGATTTTGGATTGGAGAGAAGAAAGGCTGGAAAGGCCATATAGAGAATCCAAATTCCTAACCGCCACCTTTCAATAGTTAAAGTATTTCAAATGTCAAATTTTGATATTTATCCTTATATTGTATGTACACTAAATATCAATTTTATTGTTCAATATATACAACTTTATTGATATTAGTCTTTATCATTTATTTGTAAGATCGATATTTTAAAAACTATTCTTATTTACTTATTGCAAAAAAAAAACCTAATTATTATTTATAAAGACTTTCATATTGTGTTTTATTTTTATTTTTTAAATTACTATTATTAATTTCCTAGTTAATAGTTTAAATAAAATTATAAAAATAATAAGATTGCAAATATATTTCATTAATCACTTTAAAATTTAAATAAATATAAAAAAATGAAATGACAATTAACAAAAATATTACAATACAAGAAAAATAAATCTTAAAATAAAGGGTCCGACAATTCATTTTTATTTATAATTTTAATATGTTTCAAAATTTCAGTGTCACGTATTACAAAAAAAAAAATTCAGTGTCACGTAAAACAACTTTTTTTTCTGAAGAGGAAATAAAACAACATTTTAATTCTTAAAAATTTGAAATTTATCTAATTAATTCATAAAAGATAGAAATGATTATTTTCATCTTTAAAAAATAAAAAATTTAATAAACTTAACTCATTTCCATCAAAATTAGAATTTCATCTCAATAATTTAAATAATCTTTTAATGTAAATTTTTATTTCGTAAATTATTAAAATAAAATTTCAATTCTAATTAGAGAACAGGATAAACAATACCTATAAAACTGTATGTAAATTTTGTCCTTACATATAATTTTATAAGTACTATCTGTGTTCTTTAATTAGAATTAAAATTTTACTTCAATAATTTAAATAATCCTTTAATATAAATCTTTATGTCGCAAATTATCGAAATAAGATTTTAATTCTAATTAAAAAATAAGACAAACTTCATGTAAGTTTTGTCCTTCTAATTTTTAATAAAATAAAATCCATTGTCTGACAACTCCGTCAAAAACATCACGTTATCCTTTTGTTCCCGTCAAACGCATCTGTAGTTTAGTACATTACAGAGAGACGCATCTCTTTATAAGTTTATATATAACCTTACCACACACCCTGTTTACCAATCTTTGCACCTCCCAGCATGGGTCTCTCTTCCATTGCCATCATCGCCTTTCTTCTCATCTCCTTCCTTTTCCTCACTCTCCAACGCGCCGAGTCAACTCAGCCTCCTTATTCCTGCGACGCGTCCTCCAGCGGACGCCACCCGTTCTGCAACACCAAGCTCTCCATCACCCAGAGAGCCCAAGACCTCGTCTCGCGACTCACTCTCGACGAGAAGCTCGCCCAACTCGTCAACTCAGCGCCCTCCATTCCCCGACTCGGCATCCCGAGTTACCAGTGGTGGAGCGAAGCGCTGCACGGCGTCGCGGACGCTGGCCCCGGCATCAGATTCAACGGCACCATCAAATCCGCCACCAGCTTCCCTCAGGTCATCCTCACAGCGGCTTCATTCGACCAAACCCTCTGGTACAATATTAGTAAGGTCAGTCATAGCTTAAATGCGAAGCACAGATCCGATAAGAGAGTGTGGACTTACTACAAAAATTATTAACATTAGTGACAAAATAATTTACATTTGTCATTGATGCATTAATTTTTTCAGTGACTGGGATGAGAGGTTGAATCAACGAGATCCAACCTCTCAATGCTTATAAGTATTTGTTTATTCAATGTGGGACTTTAGAGAACTGTGTTATTGACGTGCTACTACATTGTACATTGTTGTCGTTGTTTGGTGTGTGGTGAAGGCTATTGGGACGGAAGCGAGGGCGGTTTACAATGCGGGACCAGCGATGGGGATGACGTTCTGGGCTCCGAACATTAACGTTTTCAGGGATCCGAGGTGGGGGAGGGGACAAGAGACGGCCGGGGAAGACCCTCTAATGAATGCGAAGTATGGTGTGGCGTATGTGAGGGGGCTTCAAGGGGATTCCTTTGAAGGAGGGAAACTTGGAGAGAAGCTTCAGGCTTCGGCGTGTTGCAAGCACTTTACGGCCTATGATTTGGACCAATGGAAGGGCGTGAATCGCTTTGTCTTCGATGCTCGTGTAAGTGGTGTTAGTTTTTTAATTTTTTTTTTTATTCATGCCTCCATGAATGAATGCTTGGAACTCGGAACCATGATGTCGTGTTGTGTTGTTTGTTTTCTCTTTTTCTAACTTTGAAGCAGTTTTTATTGAACATAATTGTCCATTTTGCAGTCTTTGAAATTGTAAGTTTTATAGAGTATCTCGAATGGAAGAAGTGAATTTGGATTCTTTATTCTTTTTTTCATGGGTTCTTTATTATCACATAAAATTTAAAAAACACTCTCTAATTTTCATTTCAACAGTAGAATTTAAATTGAGTTTTTAACTTGTTTATTTTGGCTTTTTACTTGTACAAAATTCCCTATTTTAAGTTGAAAAATTGCTTTTCTAATAATTAAGCAATTTTGCTTATAGTTGCAACTACTGCACGAATTCTATAAGAACTGATTTAGTCTAACAGTGTTTTCAAATTGTTTAACTTTTGGAACCAAAATAGGCATGTGTATTTAAAATTAAGTGGATATTTCTTTAAAATTTATTAAAAATTTTAAAAAAATCATAAGTGGGATTCAAAGGAGTAGGAGCAAGTGTGATTTTCAATAATTTTTAACTATTAATAAATAGTGTATTTTAAAATATATGTTATAGAGCATTTCTGTTACCACTAATGCATTTCTTAGATATTCAAAAAGAAAATAGGCCAAAAAGAAAATTTTAAATTAAAAAAAAATAGTTTTACCAAAAAAATGAAGGGAAAAAAAAAAGATGTAATATTAGGAACAAAATTGTAATTTTTAAAATTCAAGTTAAATTTTAAAATTTTGAAACTTTTGTTTCTTTTTATTCATCTTCAAAGTTCAAACAATCAATGGGTTAGTGCTTTATTTTGCCTTTTTTTTCCTGAATAATTTGCTGTCGCATTGTATAATATTGCTTCTATTAATGAGTGTACTTCGCTGATTTAGCATCGCTGTTCTACATGACCAAGAGAATCGTTTTATACCTAGACTGGAAGAGATGTGAAAACAAAGATACACTCGTGATTCTATTTGACCTTCTCATAATCTCGTTGCCTTTTGACGTTTCAAGCTTTGAGCGGTGTGGTACAATTAAGGTTGGACACAGATATAAAGTCGAAATTCAAAACCTGATGAAATTTTAGCCATTGTTTATTTTTAATATCTAATTATTTTAATATATAAAAAATAATAAAAATATGCATGAATGGTAAGATTTATTAAACTGTGCATTCTATTTATTTTTTTAACACACACTATGTTTGGATCTGTTGAACTGGAAAGGAGAAAAATGAGAAGGAGTGATTTAAGAGGAATATATAAACTTTCATCTATTTGTTTTGATGGAAATGAGGAGTGATAAATGTAAAAACTTTGTGGACCCTACAAGATATCTTTCCGCTCCATATTGGCGTGAAATCTGGTAAATTTGAGCAACAAAATTTGTGGGTTCCATAGTAAGAGCTTTATAATACGTGAGTTGCAATTAAACATGATTTTTTTATTGTACAAAAAGCAGACTAATAGTAATGTTATAAGATATTTCAAAAAAAGTGTAAAATGGTATTTTGCAATTACTTTTCATTTCTTTTCTTTAGTTTTTTTATACAACCAAACAACTAAAAACAAATTTCTTTATTTATTTCTTTCTTAATTTTATCGATCCAAACAATACAAATTTTTACTTAAAATTCATTTTTTATTTCTTTTTGCTCAATTTTAACTTTTATCCAAATAATGTGATAAAGCTAGGTTTATGATGTGACACTATATAGTGATACTGTTTATTTTTTCTCTTTCGTCCTTTTCCCTTTTTGCCCTTTTCTTAATTCCCCGAATCCTTTGTGATTCAGGTCACATTGCAAGATTTGGCCGACACCTATCAGCCTCCGTTTCAGAGTTGCATACAGCAAGGTCGAGCCAGTGGGATAATGTGTGCCTACAACCGTGTCAATGGGGTTCCAAACTGTGCAGATTTCGATCTGTTAACCACAACCGCAAGAAAACAATGGAAATTCGATGGGTATATTAGCTTGTCCCTTTTTAAAGTAATGGGAATGTGATGTGAGACTCTGACAGTACATAATTAACTTGCTCTTTTCTTTGGTGAAACTTCTTTTTCAATTGGATTAAACGTTTTAATTTTTTATCCCCTCTTTTGAAGCTTAGATATTCAACCGGAATATGAGAGTGACACACTATTTTTTCTTAAAACAGACGTTTTTTGACCGTGAAATTTCAGGTATATTACATCAGATTGTGGGGCAGTTTCTATCATACACGATAAGCAAGGTTATGCAAAAACAGCAGAGGACGCTGTAGCCGATGTCTTTATGGCAGGTAGAGTGGCACTCTTACCAGTCCTCTATCCTTCATCCATACATTCCTTTACTTTTATGTGACAATCACAGTCAAAGAGTATTATCTAAATGAAATCACAATGTACACGTGGTAATTATCTAATTAAATCAATATTCCCAATGCTAAGCAAAGCATCAATAATAGTAAAAAATAGCTCTGACCTTTGTTTTCTGCGCCAATATTTCTAGCAAAGTCATGTGGATTGGCCCACACTTGTATTAGGTCAATAGGTCCCCCACATGTGCCACATGCAATAGCAGAATCTCATCCTCAGCAACCAAGGTCCCCTTCTGGTTGTAAATATCAACACCAAAATTTAACTACTGGACTCCAAAACTGCGTCAAGGATTGGGCCAGGTCTTTTTTGTTTGTAACTATCTAACGTGTACAAGTGCTTGAACGTAGCCTAATTACTAGGTCTAATCTATCATTGGGCCAATGGGCCCGAACACAAGCTAAAAAAAAAATAAGATAACAAATGTTTTCTAAATTCATTAAGTAATTTTTTCACAATATTTTTGCACCATTTTAATATACGGCAATGATCACGTGCACCGACACCCCCAGTCAGGACGGATGTAGGGAGCCGCGGCGACGGCAGGTATGGGAACTGGATAGTGGACCCTCCTCATTTTTTTAAATATATAAAGATTTTAATTTTTTAAAGAATTATAATCTAATATTTTTTGGTCATTATAAAATATTATGTTTTTTGTTTTGGTCTTTGTATTTTTTTTGTTATGGTTTTTTTATTGTTTTAATCCTTTTAATATATCTATTTTTATGAGTTTAATGGTCATGTACCGACAGTGTAAAGTGTAAAGTAGTTTTACACTGTCATTCAATCACAAACCACCATTTATTGTAAGTTTATTGACTTTTATAATAAATATTTTAAAAGTCATATTAATGGTTTTTTCTGATTAGATGACAGTGTAAAACTTTTTACACTGATAATGCATGACCATTAAACTTTTTTTTTTTAATCCTTATTTTTCTTCATTTTAATTAGTTCCTTTGAAAAAAATTGATAGGGACTATAAGCAAATTATTTACATATTACAAGGACAAAAATAAAAAACTAACATATTACAAGAACTAAAACAAAATAAAAAGGACCAATTTTTTTAAAAAAATTGCAAGGATCATTTAAAAAAATTAATTTTATAAGGATCAAAAACATATCTAAGCCATCTTATAATTATTAATATAAGAATATGTCAGTTATAAAAGTAAAAATGTTTTTAAATAGTAGTTTTGTATGTTATATTTATGTTAAACATTACATTAATATTTTTAATTATATTTATATCTTTTTACTTCTATTTTTAAACTCTTATGCTTACACAAACAAAGCCAGCTACATGGCGAAGTCACTAAAGTGATGGCTTTAGGCCTCCTCTGCTACAAGGTTCTCTCTCTGTAAGTAAAATTGTTAATTAAGATTTTTATTAAGATATTATTAATTATTAATATTTTCCATTCATGATAAACTAAGAAGAATTTATTAATTAATTGATAGGTAATAATTAAGAGTATATATTTTTTCTTGAAAAATAGACTCCTCATGCTAATATTATCAATCGTTAATATAATCTACTAAAGAATAGAATATAAAATAAATTTATTGATTAATTAATAGGCAGTATTAAAAGTATAAATTTCCCTCCGAAAAAGTAGGCCTCATCTTGCTATGATTCTCTCTTAATTGGTAATTACCTTATTGTTCTCATTAGTTGATTTTTCTATTATAATAATCCTGATTAAAATGCATACTTTTTATTATTTAATATTATAATTAAACATTAAAATAGACAAACACTAACCGTTATAAACGTTAATTACCTATTACCATAATTTAATAAGTAATTTTGTATATCAAAAATTTTGAAAGGTAAAATTTTTAAAAAAAAAAAACACTACTTTTAATAAATTATATTAATTAGTTCAAAAGGGCCTTATTTTAAATTTGCTTTAGGCCTAATTTTATATTGGGCCATCCCTTAATATAAAAAATTACATAGATTGTAGTATTTTATTATGTTTACAATAACTCACACTTATGATTTAAAATATGAGTTGTGATGATTTTGAACTTTTATTATATCTTAATTTTAGAATAATTTTATATGTTGGATTATTGTTATGTCGTGTCTAATAATTTTTAAATTTCGTCATATTTCTGTATTTGTGTCATATTGCATGTATGTCTAGTGTTATATTTCTACATTTTAGGTCAAAGGACATTTGCATTTAACCCCCCCACCCCCCGGCGTTCCTCGTACATTTTTTGAATCTATTCCTAGTCTCCCGTACCGGAATTGGATCATGCGCATAAGCAAAGTGATTTTAAGCGGCATCATTTTAGATTTTATATTTTTTCTGTAATTTTGATGGACCGTGATAATTGGCCGATTGAGTTACCAATATTAATTTTCAGGTATGGATGTGGAGTGTGGTGATTACATAACCAAGCATGCTAAATCAGCAGTGTCGCAGAAAAAATTGCCCACATCTCAAATCGACCGTGCCCTTCAGAATCTATTCTCTATCAGAATAAGGCTAGGCCTATTCGACGGAAACCCCACCAAGCTCGCATTCGGCACGATTGGTCCCAACGAGGTGTGTTCCGAACAACACCTCCGACTGGCTCTCGAGGCAGCAAGAAACGGCATCGTCCTCTTGAAGAACGACGACTCACTTCTCCCACTTCCAAAAACAAACCCCAGCGTTTCCCTCGCGGTGATAGGCCCCAACGCCAACGCCTCGTCACTGGCTGTCCTGGGAAACTACTATGGCCGTCCTTGCAAGTTGGTGACGCTTTTGCAAGGCTTTGGGCGCTACGCCAAGGACACCATTTACCACCCTGGCTGTGAGGACGGCACGCAATGTGCCTCTGCTCAGATAGAGCAGGCAGCGGAGGTTGCGAAAAAGGTGGATTACGTGGTGCTGGTTATGGGGTTGGATCAAAGTCAGGAGAGGGAATCGCATGATCGAGAGTACCTGGGGCTGCCAGGGAAGCAAGAGGAACTCATCCAGAGTGTTGCCAAGGCTGCTAAGAGGCCAGTTGTTTTGGTGCTCTTTTGTGGGGGCCCGGTAGATATCACTTCAGCCAAGTTTGATAATAAAGTTGGAGGCATCTTCTGGGCTGGGTACCCAGGGGAACTTGGAGGAGTGGCCCTGGCCCAGGTTGTCTTTGGTGACCATAACCCAGGTAAAGTTGAACAAATAAACACACATAACTAAAACGCATAAGGTTAGACCCAAAAAGCACATAAGGAGAGGAAAGAAGAAAAAAAAAAAGTAAACACTTGGTAAATTTAAAATAGTGTAACGATATATTCTTTAGAGTTTAATTTTTATATACTAGCAATGTAAAGATATTTACAGTTATCCAATTGAAAATTATCCTAGATAGATATCACGGAACTTTAGAGGATAAAATAAGTGATCTCAATCGTTGATGAGAAAATCAATAGTTAATATTACATGAACACGCATAATAAATAATGGATGTATTAAAATATCAATAATTGATTTTCTCATCAACGATTAAGATTAGTTATTTTACCCTTACTCACTTTAGACCCTTACTCACTTTAGAGGCCGAATCCATTAGTACAATTATTATAGAAGTCAACAATCTTATATAACAATGTAATTGGATCACGTTATAAAAAACTTGTATACTATTAATATATTCTAATCAAATTCTTTTCTTTTAATATACTTCTTTTTAATGCATTTTCTTACCAATGAATGAAATTCATGCAAGACTCATAAAATGAGGTTTGTCCTATTTTCAATTTAATAGATTTTACAAAAAGTTTAACTAATAATAAAGAGTAGGTTAGAAATACTTCCGTGCAAGTCATCAAATAACATTATAATCTTACTATAACTTTTTGGTTGATAGCCCAGATTGGACACGTACCTCAAACACTTTTATGAAAAACTTATTACTCAATTGGGGTGTTTTATTTCATCACTGCAATGCAGGAGGAAGACTACCAATTACTTGGTACCCAAAAGATTTCATTAGAGTACCAATGACAGATATGAGGATGAGAGCAGATCCAGCGTCAGGCTACCCTGGGAGAACCTACCGATTTTACACTGGTCCAAAGGTGTATGAATTTGGCTACGGCCTAAGCTACACAAACTATTCCTACAAGTTCCACTCTGTCTCACAGAACACCCTCCACATCAACCAATCATCCACCCACTTGATGGCTGAAAACTCTGAAACCATCCGTTACAAGCTGGTTTCAGAGTTGGGGGAAGAAACATGCCAAAGCATGTCATTGTCGGTCACTTTGGGAGTCACAAATCAGGGTAACAAGGCGGGGAAGCATCCGGTGTTGCTGTTTTTGAGGCAGGGAAAAGTGAGAAATGGAAATCCGGTGAAACAATTGGTGGGTTTTCAAAGTGTGAAACTAGATGCAGGGGAAACTGCTCGAGTGGGATTTGAGCTAAGCCCTTGTGAGCATCTTAGCATAGCAAACGAGGCTGGTTCTGTGGTGATTGAAGAGGGGTCTTATTTGTTGCTTGTGGGGGACCAAGAGTACCCAATAAATATCAAAGTCTGATGCAACCATTGGAGTATTCAATCATAATTTGCAACTTGCTTATGAAATATTCGCTCTGATGAAAGAATCATTATCATTATTTTCAGTATTTTACATCTGAATAGCGTTTTAAGTTTGAAACATACACTCACAAATTATGTGGTGATCAACAACTGAATGCTGGTGGGGAGACTTTAAAAATTAAAATGTACCTGTGACAACAGGTTAAGAAGTTTTCTTGAATGAATTCGTAGATTTCCGTTTTCGTTATTTAGCGTTGTTGTTTACGTATAAAAGTTGATCATATTTTAGCACACCAAACCAAAAAAGAAAAATGCACTTTATTCTCTTTCACTATCACTACAAGGAATTTTATTATTACCGTTAGCTAGTAGCAGTTGGTATGTAGGGGTGAGCATAACCCAACCTAACCCGCTAACCAGGCCTAGTCTGAAGTTGATTTTGACGGATTTGGGTTTTGAAATTAGATCCGGTGTATATTAAAGACGGGTTCGGATTATGTTTCGGGTCGTTCCAACCCGGTTTAGTGTCTTCTATTTTCTTAAAACTTATAAGTTTTTTGAACAATTATGTATTAATAATAAAACTTTTTAATTTAATAAATAATATTTTGTATAACTTGATATCATATTTATAATGATATTATTTATTTTAAAATAGATATTATAAAATGTACCTTAATTTAAGTTTATACTTATTTTATTTTACAATTTAACTATACATAATATTAAGATTGATATACTGTGTTAGAAAGTCGGGTTAACCCGGTCTTGTCCCATGTCTTTCGTCTGATCGGTCGGGTTCGGGTTTTAAAAAAATGGCCCGTTCAAAGTTTCAAGCCGGGTAGGGACAAATATAAACCCGTCCCTTGGCCGATGATATATTATAGATTTATAGTTATCGATATCGACGGTTTACCACAGGCCACGAAACAGTGGCAATTCAATTCGTCGATAATAACACTAATCGAGAAGCCATTAATAATATCCATTGCCGATTCATTACATAGCATATCTGATGTAAAAATTCAATCTGAGTTATTAACTCTATTTTGATGAGTCTTTTGGTGTCACATAAAATTTAACAATACTCACTAATTTTCATTCTAATAGTAGAACCCAACTTGAGTTCTTAATTTATTTTTAGTGAGTATTATTTTATCTCTTCATTCATACAAAAATTTTCATTTTTACTTAGAACAATTCCAATGGAGTTTTTTATGTTGATTCTTAAAGTTAAGCAACTTGAAAATAGCATTGAAGTAAATAAGTTCTTATAGAGTTCTTATAGAAGTTGTTACAATCAAGGTTGTTTAAGCATTAAAAAACAATTTTCCAAGTTCAAATGGGATTTCTTATGTGAGTGACGAGATAAAATGAGACCCGAAATCAAGTTAGATTTTAGAATTGGAGTGAAAATTAGTAAATGTTTTTAAATCCTATGTGACAATAAAGGCCCTACTAAAAGAGAGTTAAGAACTCAAATTAAATTTCTGCATTGGAGATGCTCTTAGAATTTTATTTTATTTTTTTAAATTCTTTAAATAACTTTGGTAGTAGTTGTTTATTTAAGCAATTTCTATAAGAACTTAATAAGAACTGATTTACTTTAATGATATTTATAAATTGCTTAACTTTAAGAATCAACATAAACAATCCCCTTAGAAATCTATTACGTAACGACTTTGTTCGGCAATTCATGACTTTTGGGACATGATTTATCATTTGCCAGGTCGACTCCCAGATATGTTAAGGATAAGCCAATAATAATAATAATAAAAAAAAACCAATAATAAATTATCTACAAAACTGACGGATAAGGTAGCTAAAAATTAAAAAGTTAGTTAAAAGGTAAAAGTTGGAAGCTAAAAATTAAATGATAAGATAGTTCATGAATTAATGAAAGTACCTTTTTATTAAAAACTAATGAAAGTATTTGATAAAACTAATTATTCAAAATTACATAAAAAGACATATTTAATCATAATTTAAAATCTAGTAATTATATGTTTTTTAAATAATTAGTGCTTTTTATATTTTAATAATTTATCATCTTACAAATTAGGATAATAATTTTTTAATTTTATTCTCATTTTAAAATATTTTTATTAAATGAAATGAGATAATATAAATAACTTTTATTATAATTATGATATTTTACATTATAAAGAACTGATATTTGATGAGTTTGAGAGTGTAAGACCGAAAGAGTGCTAAGGGTTTTTAATGTAACAAGAGTAAAGGAAGAATTCTAATAAAATAGTGAAGATAAAAATGAAAATAAATAAATTAATAGCTTATAACCTCAAATGTTACATAAAATAACATTTCAAAAATTATTACAAGCTAATAAAATAAACTTATTTATCAAACAATTCTATTTTAGTTAAACGAAGTATCATTTCAAAAATTGCTACAAACTAATGAAATAAGAGTTTAATGACTATGTACTGTTAGTATAAAAAATTTTACACTATCAACTAATCAAAAATTACTGTTGGTATGATTTTTAAAATAATTATTGTCAAAATTAACAAACTTATCATACATGGTGATTTATGATTAGATGACAGTGTAAAACTACTTTACATTATTAGTACATAGCCTATTTTCTCATAAAATAAACTTGTTTATCAAATAGTTCTATTTTAGTTAAGAGAAAATAGGCTATGCACTAATAGTGTAAAATATTTTTACACTATCATCCAATCATAACACACCATGACACCATATATGGTAAGTTTGTTGATTTTGATAATAATCACCCTAAAAGTCATGATAAAACTGATTTTTAATTGGTTAACAGTGTAAAAAAATTTACACTAACAATGCATAACAATTAAATTCTTTACTTAAACACACTTTTAAAGTAATCAAATAACTTGTTTGTCTCACCAAACACATTCTAAACTACTATTAATTATATTACATACTAAATCAATTTATGGTCTATTTTACTATTTATTGTCAGCTTGATCATTAATAAGTGTATTACACAATGAATGTACGTAAACTATCTCCCGATAGCTTTACTAGTGGTAATGGTAATGATTGATAATTTTTGTTTTATTTTTCTCAGAATTTTTTAACCCTCTATTAATTCTTCTTTAAAGGGTAATCATTAGAGCTGTCAAAAGGTGTGGGGCGTCCCGGCCCGCACGGGCCATTGGTTCTTAACGGGCCGAGCCGGCCCAGCTCGGTTTATGATCGAGCCTGTAATTTGGTGGCCCAATCCCATGCGGGCCACCGGACCAATTTAGCCTGAATTTTTTTACATACGATTAACATTGTTATTTATTTTAATTATTATTTTATTTGCCAAAATTATATAAAATTAATTTATTTAAATGATATTTAATATTTAAAATTAAATTCTACATACTTTCTAGTATAAACAAATATTTTTCTTCATATATAATTTACTTAATTACTCAATAATCTTATTAAATATTATCTATGTAATTTACTTCATATATTTATTTAATATTATCTATGTAATTTTAAATTTATATATATATATATAAAACCGGCCAGCCCGACTTGGTTCTAGTTGGCCCGCCAGGCCAAATTGGCCCGGTTTCTTATGGGCTAGCTTTTTTTGAGTCCAGCCTAGCCCTTTTTACGGGCTAACCTTGCCGGCCCATCGGCCGAGCCTATTTTTCCGGCTCTAGTAATCATCTCGATGTAAGCGATAAGTCATTGTTTTTAAGTTTAATGGTCATGCATTATCAGTATAAAGTAGTTTTACACTGTCAACCAATCAGAAATTACCATTAATATGATTTTTAAAGTATTTATTATAAAAATCAACATACTTATAATAAATAATGATTTGTGATTGGATGACAGTGTAAAACTACTTTACACTGTCAGTACATGACCTGTTTTTCTCTTGTTTTTATCAACCTTAAAAATGTAAAAGTATTGTATATATAACAATTTTAGGCACTAATAAAGTAAATAATTATTATATTATAAATTATAAAAGGTAAATAAAGTATGTTAAAATCAATAAAATTTAATGTTCATAAGCTCCAATTTTTTTTTTAATTTGTTGGAGGTGTCACGTGTCGCCCATGCAACATTTGATGTGTCACATATGTAGTGTTTCACATGTCGCGCATGCAGTATTTTCCTTTTTTTTCATTTTTAATGGAAAAAGAAAAATAAATTTGCATCCCACCAGGATTGATGAGTTTCATGCCACATTTTTTTTTATTTTAAAAAAATAATTTGCATCCTCCGCGGCATGAGACCGGTTTCTTTTAAAAAAATAAAATAAAAGGACATGTATCAGAATAAAAATGCCCACATGAACTAGCAATTTCTACTCCTACCTCGTATCAATAAATAATTTTTAAAAAAAATCTCATTTTAATAAATAATTTGTAAAAGAGTCCCACCATAATCAATTACCCACATGAACCATATAAATGCAAATCCAGCCCCACAAAATTCAAACCTGGTGGGCAGGTTTCAAGTTCGAAGTCAAATTGTGCAATTCAAAAGTGACGTTTAAGCGCAGAAAACGGGCCAATTTCGAATTTCCAATGACCAAATTTAGAATGGGATAGCGCTGAAATATGGGTATTGACGTAGCTCTTCCTAACGATGAAGTGTGTGTTTGGGTGAGCGTTGATAAAATTGATTCTGAATGAAATTAATTTTGTAAAATTGATTTTGCTTAAAATTGATTTTGAAGTGATGTGATTTATGTTGGATGCTTTTACTCTAAAAATAAGTTAATAGTCAAATTCAGTATAATTATTTTGATCCAACGCAAAAGCTACCTAAAGTTAATTCAACCTAAAATCAATTATAGAGTTAAAATTAATTTTCCAACGTGAAACCAAACATATAAATATTTATCTAAAATCACATTAACTGATACTTCCACGTGATTCTGGAGAATTAAACGTGAAACTAAACATGCACGAAATATTTGAACAGCACAATCGATTCCGACGATGAAAATAGCACCAACGGTATCCTCCGGTGCAAAAGGACGTGACATATATGTTAAGTGTTTAATTAAATTTATTTATTTGAATGAATTATTTTTAAATTTCGAGAGTTCATTATTATAGCACATGAATAATTTGTGTATATAAATTATTTAAAGTATTGTAAACAAAATTATGGATAACCATATTATTGGTACAAAATATTTATCGGTTTTGTCGATGACTAACTTCTGCTAGAGAATCGGGCTGACCACCTTTAGTGAGGTACCTCTTCTCAACCACGTTTCTGTCATCCACAAATTTGAATCAAAAACCTTAGGGCCCGTTTGGGGTGGTTGCGAGTTTTTGGTTTTTGGTTTTTAAATGCAATTTTTAAAACAAAACATGTTTAGCTAAAATGGAACTGAAATGGTTTTTAACTTAATTTCAAAACACTTTTACATTCATTTTCAAAACCAAGAAAAAAGGATTTGTAAATTTGGTTTTTGGTTTTAAAAAAAAATGCACATCATTATATTTAACAAATAACCTTTCTTGCCACCACCACCACAACCACTGCCATTATCACCACTATTGTCACCGTCACCACTATTGTTGCCACCATCTTTGCAGCCTCTGTCACCACCACCACCGCTACCATCACCACCACGACCACCGACACCACCACCACTATCACTGTTGTTACAACTACCACGACCACCAGTATCGCCTCAACCACCACAAGCTTCATCACCACCACCTCCATGACCACCAGCGCTGCTACCATCACCACAAGCACCATCACCACCACCATCGACTCCACCACCACCATCACCACCGGCACTGCCACAATCATCACTGGTACCGTCATAACCATCACCATCGGCACCACCACAACCATCACCGTTGACATTACCACCGCTACCACCATTATTGTTATCGTCACTACCACCACTGTCGTCACCACACAAACATATTCTTAAACTAATTTTAACAGAATAAGAAATTTTAAAGTCAGTTTATTTGAATCCAAAAATTAAAAAAAAAACTAAAACTAATTTTTAAAAACTAAAAACTGGTTGTAGTTTTTAAAATTTTCAAAACTCACAACCAAAAATCACCCAAAACGGGCCCTTACTTAAGGAATACAAGCCCAACTCCACTTAGACCAATGACATATTGGTATTGTATTGTAAATTTTTATGACATTTAATTAGAGAATTATAATTTTATTTTACTTTATTCTATATTTATCACTTACTTTATTTATATGTTTACTTTGTCATCATATTTATGAAATACTAAATAAATTTAAAAAATAATTCAATAAAATTTAAAAAATTTATTCAATAAACTTAAATTCAATAAAAGTTTTGACAAAGCAAAAAAGTAATGGAATTATAAACAAGTTGAATTTAAGTTTTGTATTTTTTTTAAAAAAAGTCCACGTTTAAATTTTAAATCTACTTAATTTAAATAAATAAACTAAACTTATATAAATAGTATTTCCTTTCACAAGTTATATTAATTTTAAATAATTGATATAATTTGACTTGTGTATTTTGTGTGTGTGTGTACAATAACATCAATAAGATTAAAACTTAGACCTTGTATATACTATTCAAATCTTTCATTACTAAGCCGACTGTAATGTGTATATTCTTATAATATGTATTTAATTGAATTTATTTTTAAAAAATCACTTATTTTTATTTTATTTTTTGAGTAAATTTTTGAAAAATTAATGAAACGTACTTCTGTCCAAAAGCATTAAAGGCCAGTTATGGAAATTCCTATTTGCCGTGTGTTTACAGTAATTTCCCTGCCCAACTAATGACAGGCGGTTAGTTTTCAAACTTTTTAATTTTTATACGTCCACACTAATTTATGAGTTAATGCTTGAAAGTCACTCCCTAGTCCGTACTACCAAGCATCCATTATGTGAAAATTTGAATTTAAATAAAATCTCAAAAATTAAATTTAAATATAAAAATATATAATTTACTTATGTAAAATTTAAAACATAAATATTAAAACAAAAAATAAAAATATAAACAAAATAAACAAGTTTAATTTTAAAAAATTAAATGTTAAATTCAAAAATTTTAAAAAGATAAATTAAAAATAACATGCATTAGTTTTAAGAAATAATGGACGAAATGATTGAGTTATTCAATACCCAAAAAATTATGATTAAGTTATTCATGAGTTAATATGCTCTAATCCAGTTTTATATTATAAAATGTTTATGTAACTTATATCTTGTACGAGACTATTATACATAATTACGTATTTATTTAACAATATAAATGTTTTAGTTTTTAAATTAAAAAATATTGATTTGAATTTATACATGTTAATAATTTTTTATATTTAAATCAAATATTATTAAATATAATTAATTAATTAAGAAAAGAAAATTTATTTTAAATTTTAAAACTATATTATTAGAGTTTAGCCTATATTAAAGTTTATGAATGAATTAAGTTTATTCTTCACTCCCTCTCACATAATCATGAGTCTTCACTATTACTCACGTATATTGAGTTTCAATCTCATATCAAATCATAATCAACTAATTCATCAAACGAAAATTATACTTTATATAGTTTCTGTAATCTATATTCAAATTTATCTAATTAACATTGAACATTATGAAATATATGTAAATTACAATCAAAATAATTATTTATTAATGAAACTAACTTTTGTAATATTTCAGAATTACAAATTTTCAAATGTTGAATCCTGGTATATGCCAGGTCTATAAAAAACCAATTGGCCAACCAACCCCTCAATTAGGTTGTGTGGCCCAAACCTACCAACTATAATAAGTCAACACTGATTTCTAGGGATTTAATAGAAGGTTCCCATTATGCCTCTTCTATCTTTAATTTCAACCTATGTTGATTTGATGATCGGAATTCTTATAAGTAAAACATTATACTATTGTAGAGTATAAGAGACCTAAGCCGAAAGACTGTCACATCTAGTAAAATTACGAGGTATGCGATCACGATTTCTGAGCTAGTATAAAATACCTATATTTTAATACTTTATTTTATTTACTATCATTAAAAATAATATCATGTTAATTAAGTTAATTTTAATTTTTATATTGCATATATATTCTATAAATATAACAAAAGGACAATGTAATTGGAAGGGAAGATTCTACTAAAGGTGACTAGCCAGATTCTCATTGAAGATTAGTCATTGACAAAACTAGTAAATACTTATCGGTCCAAGTACATTGGTATTGCTATTTTTTTTTTTAACTTCACTGATAGTTTAGGTGAGTTGGGTTCCTGAAATTCATCAAGGCCAGGACAGGCCTCAAGGGCTCAAAGAATACTTACAGATTACCTTCTAACAAAGTCTTACATTGCGGCATGCGGTAGACCAACCTTTGTTGGTGGTATTGCTATTTTTCTTTGGACGGTTTTTTTTTTTTTTTGATAAAGTCTTTTGACGGGTTATTGTTTGTGTATGCTAATGTCTTGACAAATAACAATACGAAATTAACGAGTTTACAAAAATACTTCTAGATCGCAAGACCTTAGGCTCCGTGATAAAGCCGCCATACATGACTATAACTCATGAGACATAAAGAAATTTATGTACTACGTGAGAAAAATGATTTTTGTTTTCATTAAAAAGTAAAATCTGCATAAAATTTTTTGTTGCCTTTTCTTTGTTTGGAGTAAGCAAAATCGAAGAGTAAGAAATCGTTGAATACTTTTTCGGAAAAATAAAAACTAAAACATTTATTTCAAAAAAGTAATTAATTATTTAATTTACGATAAAAATTAAATGGTAGATATTTAATTAATTGATATAAACTTAATTATATAAATTAAAAAATTTAGCACATTAATAATTATTTATTTTAAATTGTAAGTGAATAATTTATGTAAGTAAATAGTCTTTAACGTAATAATTTAATATTTATTAAATTTCATATAAATTAATTTACATAAATTTAATTAAGAATTTATTTAATAATTTTTTTTATTATATTAAAATTTATATAATAAATTTAATTATAAAATTTATTCAAATATGTTAAAGAAAAATTATTTTAATATATCACACCAAAATCTTAAAATAAATGTAAAGAACTCATAATCATAAAGGGGTATATTAAGTGAATATAATGTATTTCTTTACAATTTATTTTAATAATTTTTGTGTGTGATTTATGAAAATAATTTTTTAACATATTTCAATAAATTTTATAATTAAATTTATAATATAACATATTTTAGTAAATTTTATTTATATAATCTAGTTTAAGATTATTACGAGTTCTTTATATTTATTTTAATAAATTTTATGGTGTGATTTATTAAAATGAATTTTATTTAATGTATTTCAGTAAATTTTATAATTAAATTTATAATATAAATCTTCATATAATACAAATTTATAAGATAAATAATTAATTAAATTCATATAAATTAATTTATATGAAATTTAATACTTATTAAATTATTCCGTTAATAATTAATTATTTAAATAAATTATACATTTACAATTGAAAGTAAAAAAATAAATTAACGTAATAATTTTTTAATTTATATAATTAAATATATGTAAATTAATTAAATCTCTATCATTTAATTTTTAACTTAAATTAATATTAAATTTGTTTCAATAAAAAATAATAAATGATTATTAATGCAATAATTAAAAGCTAACATAATTATATATATTTTATTATTTATTATAGGAAAAATTTGTACAAAAAATAATCTATTAAGAATTTTTATAAATAATTAAACAGAAGTTAAATTAATCAATTTAATCAAATCAAAAGATTTGATTGATTTATTAAAGTTAACTAATTAATTGTCACGAAATATGTTAAGGTTACTATATACATTAAGAAATTATAAATCATAAGATTAATTTGTATTATGGTTTATATTTGGTGTAAGTCAAAAAGACTTATATTTGGTGTCAACGGAACTTGACCATATATATATATATATATAATGGTGATACCCACTTTTCATCTTCATATTTTTTAGATTATTTTGCCCAATTTCAAAGTGGTTGTACACTCTCATTTCTTATTTAACTTCCATCCTCCATTTCCTTCTTTTATATATATATATATATATATATATATGGGTCAGGATCCGTTGATATCAGGTATCAAAGTTAGTCAAATTACACCTCCAATAGCTTTTTGTGGAATACAAATTTAACCAATCCAATTGTTGAACTTGATGCTCTTATTAATGAGATTAAGTGTACAAAATTTCATATAATTTTAAAATTATTTAATAGTTTATAATATCACTTTATTTTAACGTATACTATGATATTAAAATATAAATATTCAATGTTAGATAACACATCTAGAAAAGTCCAAATGATGTGAAATTTGATATACATGATCATGAAGATAATATCACACAATTCAACGGTTGGATTGTGTAATTTTGAATTTTACAAAAGTTATTAAAGGTGTAATTTGGCCAATTTTGACACCTGGTGTTAACGGATCCTGACCCTATATATATATATATATATCCATTGACACTGG
This sequence comes from Spatholobus suberectus, assembly GCA_004329165.1. Classification (NCBI taxonomy): domain Eukaryota; kingdom Viridiplantae; phylum Streptophyta; class Magnoliopsida; order Fabales; family Fabaceae; genus Spatholobus; species Spatholobus suberectus. The sequence continues at coordinate 56,400,687 of CM014734.1, read as the reverse complement.
GTGTAAGTCTAACGACTTATACCAAATCTAAACCGTTAATATAGGTTAATCCTATGATTTATAACATCTTAATAAATATAGTAATTTAACATATTTTGCGACAATCAATTAGTTAACTTTAATTAATTAACTAAATAATTTAATTTGATTTAATTGATTGTTTGATTAATTCAAATTTCCACTTTAATTATATATGAAAATTATTAACAAAATAATATATTTTACAAATTTGTTTTAAAATAAAGTATATATTTTTTTTCTCCATTTATGATTTACATAACAAATAAAATTTATTTTTTAGTTTTTCTCTATTTTCAATAAAATTACATTATATTAAAATGTATAAATAAAGAATGCAAGATAACTTAATTTAATAAATTTATTTTGGAAATAATTTAATATAAAATTAATATGAAATTATTTTTGAAAATAATTTAATATAAAATTATTGATTGATTACAAAACCCTAAAAACTCCTATTTAAGCTTCTAAATCCTGTTTAATAGGGACATTTAGTAATAATATAGACGTTTAATATAAAATTATATTATATATATATATATATATATATATATATATATTATTGATTCTCTATATCTAATATTATATGTTATTTATTATATTATTTATTTATATATTATATTTTTATTATAATGCATACACTAGTTTATTTTCAAAAAAATAAAATTTGTAATCAATATGAAATTATTGATTGATTAAAATTAGTCGACAATAAAAAAATTTAAATATAAAGTACGAAACTCTAATACCAATTAATACCTCAAAAATTCTAGTGTCGCTAATTAATGTCCAAAAACCCTAATATCGCCAATTAATACCCCAGAAACCCTACAAACATTTCTTTTATAAATAAATAAATATATACACACACACACACACACACACACACACACACACACATATATATATATAATATATATATAGAGAGAGAGAGAGAGAGAGAGAGAGAGAGAGAGAACAGGCCATGCACAAGCCACCATTTGTTGTAAGTTTGTTGACTTTTATAATAAATACTTAAAAGTCATATCAATGGTGATTTCTGATTGGTTGACAGTGTAAAAATTTTACACTGACAGTACCATGATTATTAAACTCATATATATATATATATATATATATATATATATATACATATATATATTATATTCTTGATTCTATATTATCTAATATTATATATTATTTGTTATTTATTATATTATTTATTTATATATTATATTTTTATTATAATGTGTACACTAATTTATTTTCGAAAACAATTTAATATGAACTCAATCTAAAATTATTGATTGATTAAAATCAATCAAGAATAGGAAATTTTAAATATAAAATACAAAACCCTAATATCACCAATTAATACCCCCAAAACCCTAGTGTCACCAATTATTGCTCTAGAAATGCCAATTAATACCCTAGATACCCTACAAAATGTTTATTTTTTATATATAAAGATATATTATATTCTTGATGCTATGTTATCTAATATTATATATTATTTGTTATTTATTATATTATATTTTTATTATAATGTATACACTAATTTATTTTCAAAACAATTTAATATAAAATCAATATGAAATTATTGATTGATTAAAATCAATCAATAATAGGAAAATTTAAATATAAAATACGAAATCCTAATGTTACCAATTAATATTTCAAAAATCCTAGTGTCACCAATTAATGCCTTTGAAATCTTAGTGTCGCCAATTAATACCCCAAAAACCCTACAAATATATATATATATATATATATATATATATATATATATATATATATATATATATATATATATATATATAACTATGTGTGTGTTATTTTAATTAATATATGTGTCTGTGCATGTATCATTGTAATTAATATATGTGTGTGTGTGTGGATTATTTGAATTAAAGTTTTTAGATTTAATTAATCTTTTTATTTAAATACTTTTATTTAAATTTAATCAATCTTAATTTATCTTTTAGTTATTAATATTAAAACTTTTTCATATTTGTAAATTTGAGGCTCTTAAATTTAAGATTTTAGATTTATATCAAATTAATAATTGATCTACACGATTTATTATTATAAATATCTTCTTAATTTTAAAAGTCTTGTCTTTTGGATTTTTTTATAAAATAATTTATTTTTTTAAATATATTCTTATATAAAAATAAAATCATTATTATTAATAATGACAACATTTTATGTTATAATTTATTTCTTCTTAAGACACTATTTCATCATTATTTGACAATGATGATAGTTTTCTTTTATATTTTTTTCTTTCAATTTATATTTTTTAATTTTACCAAAGCTAAAAAATATCTATACAATACATGAACAAGTTGCTGGTTTATATTTTAAGTGGGAGGTAACGAAAACAAAATCAACCATGATAAGTATAATTTTCCAATAACTAAATCCGAGTCATATACAAGTTTCCACGTAATTGAATTAACATTATATTTTATAGATATCACCTTTGAGAATGGTTTATTAATGATTTTTGGATCAGTACTAATAAACATTTATATAATATAAGTACTGACATAAAAAGCATTTTTTCGATAAAAATATTTATTTATACAATTTGAAATCAAAAGGGTTAACGTCTTTCCAAAATAGTGCTGGAGTTGGTAAGTTGGCCTTTTATGTACTACCTGCTGCCTCGGTCCACAACTGACTTCTTCTTTTAGATTAATAATTGTTTTTGTTATATATGCATTATTGATTATATTAAATATAAAATTTAATTTTTATGCATAGTACGTGTCAAAATTTTTACACTGTTAACTAATATAAAATAATATCATATAAAATTTTTAAAGCAATTATAATAAGAGTTTAATTACTATATATTGTTAGTGTAAAATTTTTTACACGGGTAATTAATCAAAAATTAACTTCAGTGTAATTTTAAGGTAATTATTATTAAAGTCAACAAACTTATCATATACGATGGGCTGTGATTAGATGAGAGTGTAAATCCGTTTTATATTGTGCATAGCCTATTATCTCTTATAATAAAAATTAACAAATTTACCATACATAACAATATGTATTTATATGATCGTGTAAAAAAAATTGTATATTATCAGTATATTTTAATTAAATTCTTACATATATTTTATTAAATATTTTAAATTATTTTTAAGAGAAAATAGGTTATGTACTTTACATTGTCATCCAATCACAAATTATCATATATAGTAAGTTTGTTGACTTTACAATAAGAGTTTAATTGTTATGCGCTGTCAGTGTAAAATTTTTTATACTGTTAATCAGTCAAAAATAAGCTTTAGTGTGATTATCATCAAAATCAACAAACTTATCATACATGGTGGGTTGTGATTGGATAACTGTGTAAAGTGCATAGTTTATTTTCTCTTACAATAATTACCTTAAAAGTTATATCAATAGTAATTTTTAATTGGTTGACAGTGTAAAACTTTTTATACTATTAGTGTATAACTATTAAATTCTATTTTTAAAAACATGCATTAAATAGTTTATGTTTCAATATATTAAATATTTTCTACTTTAAATTTTTTATCATGTGCTAATTAAAAAAAGTGTGAAACAAGAGAGTTTAAAATGTGATACTGGGGGGTTGTTTCCACGTGGGGCCATCACATGGATTCAGTTCAAGATCATAGTGCTTGAGCGCTAAACAAATATCGTAATCATTCATTTAGACTCACCGTCACCATCGCCATCTTCCAAAAGCAATTTCCATTTCTCCATTTCATTAGCACAGAGACGGAAGAAGCTGGGTTGACTTTTTCCAATATCCGCGGTGTATCCTCCGACACAATCGCGCGCCAAACGTTGAATCGGTGCCACCACTCAGGTCAGGTTAGCCACCAACATTTTCATCACCACTCTCTCATCGATTTCTCCGAATTTCGCTCCTGTTGTTGTGTTGACTCCGTTCTCTCGGTGCCTATTCGAATCCACATTCTTTAAATTCCATTTGCTAATTTTATGAATCTCCTATGGATTTTCGAATCTGAGCCCTGGATATGAGCCTCTTATCAATTTCGATATTAATTTGTGTTAAGTTTTCCTCTTTATAAGAAAAATATCACTTTCTGCGTGTGTGTTTTTCCGCAACTATAGGGATATTTATTCATTTATTTATTTGTTTTATAGAGGGATCAAATCGCAAATTTGTTACTGTTTCAAACTCGTGTTCTAAAAATTGAAGTGGTAATTGAATTGGCAAGACCTTAGGGTCATGGTTCGATTTATAATTTATTCGACCCATTACATTTGTGGTTGAATCGTGATTGACCCTGTAATGTTTGAATCGTAGCTGGATCTAAGTCCAGGTAGTTCAACCAGCTTAACAATTTGGGGAAAATTTGTGATTTCAGAAAATTTCTAGACAGTGAAAGAGAAGCAACTGGTATTAAACCTAGGAAGTGTGCTCCTTTTCTTTTTTACTTCATGATTTTTGCTTGGATATGTAACTATAGAAGATACTCTTCATACGCCATGGGATGCTGTTAGCTTGCATCCTGTAATTTTTATTTTTGACTTTAGTACCAACAATGGTGAGATATCATGAGAATTTTATAAATGCTAGCCTTCTATTGTGTCTGAAATGATTAATGCTAAAAAAAAAAAAAAAAAACTTCTCCACTTTACCTTGTTAATTGTGGAATTGCCGAACTATTTTTTTTTTTTTTATTGATCACGTTTTGTGATAATTTAAATTTTTTTATAAAAGGATATATATAATATGTTATATAAATGTTCACGTGAATAATGGAAATTGTTAAGAAAGACCTCATTGTGAATAATATCCCTAAGAATTTGGTCTTTAACCGAGTCCAATGATGTCATGCGATCTATGTAACCAACCTCACTTAGTGGGATAAAACTTCTTGTTGTTGCTCTGTGTATCTTGTTGTATTCATATCCTAAATTTAAGAAATACCATATTTCCATGTAATACTGGTATGTTATCTTACATTTCCAATACAGATACCCATATACATGCATCATAGGATTAAACTTTTTGACAAGCTGTAATAATAGGCATTAAGCGTTAGTTTGTTGTGCTCTTCTGGGTCTTGATTGTGTGAGGCCTGAACTGTGCAGAAGCTGAAGTCTTGTCTATCAAGATTCTCTTGAACCTACAGCAGATTAGTTGTGTTTCCTTTATGAGCAACTGGCTTTTGATGAAATATGAAGTAAAATATTGATTAAGATTTTAGAAAAGTAATGTACTAATCACTAATAAAGGATTGTAATGACAAGGTATTTAAGTTTGACTGATGGATGGGGCTATTAGCACCCTAGATTGCTTATTCAATATTTAAAATCCTCACTGACCAATTTAATTTGCAATTTTCTAAATTTTCCTCAACTATATGTGAATAAACAAATAGGAATTTGATTAATTATGACCTGGCTTGATAATAAAAAATAAACCAGGGCAATTAAAAAGAAAGTAATTCTAAGTTAATTAGTAGGGAGGGTAAATAGGAATATGCAATTAGAGTGTCAATAGTCCCGCCCTTAATTGATCTAAATTTTCTCAATGGTAAAGTTTTTGTCCCACTTTTTAGTGTTTTGGGATATTCAGATGGTCCAATTTCCTTTATGTAGCGCATGAATACTTTTCTATTTGAAAATAAACAAATGTGAACTGCTAGTGAAATGTCAAATTTCAAAATATTGATTCCAGTTCAAATCAGGTTGAATTGATTCTAAACCTATGTGAACCACTGTTATTTGTAATCCATTTTCATCTATGAAATACATAGATTGCATGAAATACAGAATACTGGTTAAGGTGGTTTGGACATGTACAAAGAAGGTCACTGGAAGCACTAGTGAGGAAAGTATATTGCATGGTTTTTAGTCCTATGAAAAGGGAGAGAGAAAGACCAAGAACGACATTGGAGGAAGTTGTTAGGAAGGATCTCATGGTGAATAATATCTCGGAAGATTTGGTCTTTAACCGAGCCGAATGGCATTGTGTAATCCATGTAGTCAACCTTACCTAGTGGGATAAGACTTTTGCTGTTGTTATTGTTAAGTATTTATTGAAATCTATTATTTTCCTACTTTCATATACTTTAATACTTAATTTTATTTTGTCATTAATTGGTAATACTTACTTGGCCACTATGATGACAAGATATACAATGAAGCTTTGTCTTTCTTATTTTGTTGTGTCATTCTTCCTAGCATAGATATATCTAGGAAAATTAGTAATTTGTTAAGTTGGTTGCATCATACACACACACACACACACACACACATATATATACATATTTCTTTTTGCTGATTACATACCTATTATATGGACAACTTCTCAGCTTTGGGACTGTGGTCTCACCCAACCACCACACACCACCCCCCCCCCCCCCCCCCCCCCCCCCCCCCAAAATGCTAAAATGTTGCACTTTACAATATTTTTGTACTTTTATTTTTTAAACATTTATATCAATAGAGATGGGAATATAACAATATAGCTACATTATAATATTTTATGATGTCTACAACAACTTGTGTTCGCTTCCATTGATTCTCTATTTTGTTTTATGTTAATTTTATACATTGTATTCTAGTCATGCTACATCCTAGCATTTTAAATCCCGGATAGTTGCTATTTTGAAATTTTTTTATATAATTTATATAATGTATGTACTCTATATACATATAAATTCTCTAAAATGATAAAAGTTACTCAAAATTATGGACATTCATAATTAACTATAAAAAGTCATAGGTGTTTAAACAAAACATACAAGTAAATACTAATAAAAGTCAAATTCAAGTTTTCGAGATAGGAATAATCAATTTCAAGCATCATCTTCTGAATCCAAGTCTTCTTCTTTATCATGTTCACTACTATTACAGCTGTAGATTTCATTTTTGAAAATTGAAATCCCAAAAGTAGCCTCCCCAAAAAGCCCTAATGCCTCTATTGAGAGGGCTTTTTTGGAATCAATGCATAGCGCCACTACAATTGCTGTTTAGCCCGCTACAGCCACTACACTAAACCGCTCCACTATGGCAGCCCTTGTAGCGGGTAGGGGCTGCTCCGCACCGCTACGTTGCTATAGCAGTATAGCTCAGTATTTAAAAGTTGAAACCCTGTTATATCCTATAATTTTTAGAAGTTTGCATTCTCATATCTGTGTTGTATCATATCTTTGTAACATATCGTATATGTTAACTTGTGTTCTATCTGTGCTTTCTAGGTTTTATATGAATGGAAAATAGTATTATTTAGATTTACATTCAACGTCTAATATATTTTTTTAATAGATAGCCTAACTATCCTGAGTGGCTATAAATGAACGCTGACAATGACATTTTAACAAATAAACCAAGGTAAAACATATCTCCCGTGAATTCACATTGCTCCATCAAAGTTTAGCTGACATAATTTCGATGAATGGTATACATTTTGTTGATGTTAAAGTTAGTTGTCTTTACAGTTTGTAATTATACAAGAATTATAGTCTGTCTGCACGATGAGCTATTGGATAAAAATGTAGCTTTGTTTCTAGCTCTCTGGTATGCTGTAATTATTTAGAAGATGGGTGATTACTTAGATAAATTGGTATTGACTTTTGCAGTTTCAATTTTGACTTTTAGAGAGAGTCTCTAACAGACCAACATGAGCGTGGATCCAAAGAAAACTGCCTCTAACGGCCAGGAGAAAATGTTAACATCACAAGAACAGCAGGCATTGGTATGTCCAGTAATTTTGCTTTCTTGGTGTATCTATAATACTCTCACCATGCTTTGAGACTTGGCATTTGTAAATATTAAACTGCAACGTTTTGAGCAAAGGAGCATTGTAGCTCATAATAATTTGCTTCCTTCTAGATCAATGAGGTGAGAAGGTTAATTGGGCCACAGTCTGGTAAGGCATCCATTTTTAGTTCTGATGCATGCATCTCAAGGTATTTGAGGGCACGGAATTGGAATGTTAAGAAGGCAGCTAAAATGTTGAAGCTGACCCTGAAATGGAGAGAAGAATACAAACCAGAAGAGATCTGCTGGGTGAGTAGCTGTCTTTCTTCATTTTTTTCATATGACTTTTGAGACGTAATGCATAGCAGGGAAGGGATGTGTCCTTTTTGGTATTGCTATTTCTAACTTGATCTTTCCATATAGCTAGGTTAACCTGAGTATTTTGTCTTGCATCTATTCCCTTGTTTACATTCCTCTCTTAAGAGAAGTTGAGGGTGGGCCTGAATAAACATTAAAGGTTCTTAATTGAATTCATTAGCCTTGTTTGGCTATATCTGATCAATATCCTACCTGAACTACTAGCAACTGAATATTATATTGGCTCAAGACTTATTAACCGAGTTCTTTTGACCCATTTCATTACTGACTCACCCGGAATGTTGTGATCTGAAAATTTATGCCAAACCATCACTCTTTCTGGAATTATCTTCTGATAAAAGTTGTTTGATGTGTATTTTTTGTTGATGCAGGAAGATGTTGCTCATGAAGCAGAGACAGGAAAAATCTATAGAGCAGATTACATTGACAAGCGTGGGAGAACAGTCCTAGTAATGAGACCTAGTCGCCAGGTATCTTCTAAAAATCACTTCTAACCTCTAGAATGTTTATCTAAGTTAGATGTCTAGTGTTTGTTTGCTTAGAATAAGTGAAAATGGAAGAATGAGAATGAGGGATATATTTAAACATATTTTGTCCACCTACCTTCTGAGGTTTCATTTCTACCATTTTAACTCCTAGAAAGTGTTAGAAACAGTCTGTACCTAACTCACTTCCAAAAGTTAACTAAAGAGAGGAGGATTGTCAAGTCTCATAAGGAATATTTTGATCATATTCCTAATCAATGTGGAACATCTTAACACCCCCCTCCTCCCACTCCTAGGACTAGACTTCTAGAGCATGAAGTTTGCAAGATTGGACATTTGTAGTTGTAGGTGACCCAACTTGAAGACTAGATAGATTTTGATCCCATATTAGAAATGGACTGAACCTGAAGTAGGATTGGACATTTGGAACGCAAAGTTTGTGGGATTGGACATGTGCAGCTGGCCCAACTTCAAGATTAGAGAGGCTTTGATACCATGTTAGAATGGACTGAACCTAACTTATATTATTACTATAAGGTTTAATTACTCATTTAGTCTCTATGGTTGCAAAAACTTTCCTTTTTAGTCCCTATATTTAAAAAAAATCCCCTTTTGGTCCGTACACATAATCTTTAATCCCTTTTATTCCTTACACATATCATTTTAATCCCTTTTAGTTCCTACAATGAGGACTAAAAGGAATTAAAAATGGTATGTGTAAAAGGGGATGTTTTTAAGTATAAGGATGAAAAGAAATTTTTTTTGTAACTATAGGAACCAAATAAGTATTTAAACCTTACTATAATTACATTATTTCCAACAGAAAACACTCTTATGCTCCCTGCTTTGACATTGATGTCAGATATAATAGATTATACCTGCATAACTGGTTAAAATCTTACTTATTATTGTTTTTGTAGAGGAATGTTATCCATGTTTCTATTTGTTTTTTCTCCTTCCTTTTGGATGCAGAACTCGAAGTCAACAAAAGGACAAATTAAATATTTGGTATACTGCATGGAGAATGCTATTTTAAATCTTCCACCAGAACAGGAACAGATGGTCTGGCTGATTGACTTCCAGGGTTTCAATATGTCACATATATCGATAAAGGTGACACGTGAAACTGCCCATGTATTACAAGAACATTATCCTGAACGGCTGGGTCTGGCAATACTATACAATGCACCTAAGTTCTTTGAACCATTTTTCACGGTAACTAAATAAAAGTTTTTCCTATCTCACATTCATGCTTCAATATCTTTTTGCTGCTGTATATCTGTATTGACTTTATGAAGTGTTAAATGAAGCTGCAAGTGGCAAGTTGATGATGTGAAGCAACTATTTTACATCCTAGGATAGAATGACTGAATGAATCCAAAAATGATTCTCGTTCTTGAGAAACTGTCAATGTTTCATGTGTATATTAGCCACTCAAGATGAGATCGAAATTGGAGTCCACTTGGTCCAGAATTGAATCTACGGATCCAAGCTTTCTTTCTTTTTTCCAATTTCCCCTTTTCTCCCTTTGTGTGTGTGTGTGTGTCGTGGACTGGATACAAGTTTTCATCTTTCTTCATTTGATTTTTTATTTTTCCAAACCTGTGAATTTACATAATATGAGACCGTAAGGATACTCAAAAGTAAAAATACCCTATTCATTTACTTATCACTTTGCCACTGACATAGGAATATATGTACTGGTCTCTAGATCTGCATGACAACAATAAGGGAAATTTATGGTTTTTGCCTCCCAACTAGTGTGTTTATTTTTAGCTGCTAATAATTCTGATCATTAGTTTTGTACCATTGTGTGATGACAAAATATGTATTGCTGCAGATGGTAAAGCCACTATTAGAGCCTAAGACTTATAACAAAGTCAAGTTTGGTTACTCTGATGATGAGAACACCAAGAAGATTATGGAGGATTTGTTTGATTTTGACCATCTTGAATCTGCATTTGGTGGGAATGATGATGCTGGATTTGACAGAAATAAATATGCTGAGAGAATGAAAGAGGATGACAAGAAGATTCCCTCTTTCTGGACAAGGGAAAACTCTCCATCATCAGTCCCAAATAATGCTCCTTCTTTAGATTCGATTAGGTTAGACACAGATTCTGATGCTTCAGACAATGAGAAAATAGACTCTTCCCCTGACACTGTGATGAGTACAGGTATCGTTAACCCTGATCAGAATATCTAGGTTAATGAAGGAGAAAAAATGCCAGTGCAGATGTGCATTAGAATGAGAAATTACATGCCTTGGGCCTTTGAAATAATATACAGGCACTGAGGTAGCAAGATGTTGTGACATTCTTATTTCGAGACTTTTTGTTAACTTGATGTTGATTTAACATGATCACAGATGTTTTTACTTGTGCATCCAGCAGTGTTTTGCTGCTGTTGCGGTAGAAAATTTTTTTCCCCTCCCTCATGGATGGAAGAATTGTTTTAGTTATTTATAGCAAGCAGGTTCATCTTACCCTTCACCCAACATCATGTTTGTCCAGGGTAGGGTATAGCCTAGTAGGGTTTCGTGTGTGGATTTGTTTCTTCTAATCAGATGTGCGAAGTAAAAAAATAAAGGTATATTCACCAATGATTTAAAATTAGTTAAGATTACAAGGTATTTTACTTCAAATCAACGGTGTATGTGTATGTATATATATATATATATATATATATTATTTTATGCATTTGCTCACTTAAAAAAAAGAAAGTTAAATCTTTCATGTGTTATCTCAACCAAGCTGCAATATTAGAGTTTTAGTGCTTTAAGTCGTATTTGGATAAACGTTTTTGTAAGTGTTTATGGGAGAAAAAAAAAAGATAAAGTGCATTGAGTTTTTTTTTTAAAGTTTAAACTTATGTACTTTAACTTTCTGAGAAGAGAAATGAAAAAGAATTTTTATAAAAGTTAAGTGTATAAGTTGATTTTATTTTATGAGAGAAATTTAATTCATTCTATTTTATTATTTTTTTTATCTTAGTGTTCTTTTTTATTCAAATAAAGTCGTAAACTTTTTCATGTTTCTGCTTAACGTTAGGTGTTGACCATTTTTTTAAAATGAATAGTATTTTAGCAAGTATTTGCTGATAATTAATCTTTGTTGAAAAATCTGTATGACTATTTTTAGTAGGATCTTTTTTCTCAATTATGTTTTTTTCATTTACAAGATTTCAACCTGAGACTTTACCTAAGAATTCGAGTCTAGTATTACTCGAACTAACAATCTCATTGGTTATATAAAACGTGTTTTATAGAACATGAACGACTCCGTCCCTTTTATTTTATTCCATTTATCTTTTAAAGGGTCGACAGCGTGATAACATATACAATGTTTGATAAGGTAGACGTGCTTAAATAATGTACCACTTGCTATAATTTTAGCATTTAGATATATTTGAATGGAAACTGTAGGTTTAATTATTGTTAAGGAATTTAACGTCGATGCTTTAAGGAATTAAAAAGTATTTGAAAAAGAAATTGATAGTTATTTTTTTTGTAAATTTTTGGTTAAATAGGAACAAAGTTTAGGTAATTTTTTTAATGCTAAAAATAAGAAAAGAATATTCAATTCTCGTCAGTCTTAAATGATGTTCTGTTTATAAAAAAGACATTTTGAATTTTAGTTCTTTCTTAATTGAACTTTATATTTTGTCTTTTTTTTTTCAAGTAAATACTTTAAACTTTACTTTTGTTTGAATTAATCATTAAACTTTATCATTTTGGCAGATAACTCCTTCTACGAAGTTGGAATGAAATTATTGACAAAATAATTTCAATTATTTATTTATTTTAAAATTTGGTCATTCATTAATACTTATGTTATAATTCATTTTTTCAAGCATTAAAAATATAATATTTTTTTGAATTCAGTAAAAAACCAAATATAGATAGAAAATGAAAAATAAATTTAGATAATAATACTTTTTTACATAAATTTAGATAAATACTCACGCATTGAGCAAATGAAGAAATAAATATATTATATGGTGAAGAGTGCATTTACGTTCAATATGAATAAAGTTAATGTGTTATGAATAAATTATATAAAAGTAATTATGTAATGGAAGAAAAATATTTGTCTATATTATTGTTTGTGTTTGTCTTTTAAACTTGAATATATCATGATATTAAGTCAAAAATAATATCTTGTTATTGAATAAGGAATTTTGGATTGAGAGAAAGCAAAAAAAGAGGATAAGAAACTAAAGAATGTTAACCACTCAAACTCAAACGGTCAAGTATGTTCAAAGAATGGCTAATTGTTTCAACACTAAAAAATGATTTACCAATGATTCTTTTTTGTATAATTTTTCCAATATAATTCAATCTCAAGAAATCCACCAATGCTTAGAAGATATCCAAACTCCAAGGTCCTATCTACATCATTTACAAGAACGAATTATAATTCTAGGCAGTAAGAAGACCATTCCAAAAGAATTCACACACTTCCCCCTGCTTTCCCACGCATAATTTTCTTGTTTTGCATAGCAAATATTTCCCATGAGAACATTTTACAGTAATGATCTACTCATAATTTCAAAATTAATGAAACTTAAAACCCAAAAAAATCCAAATGATTTATTTTAGAATTGTTTCCTAGGCTTTGTTTGGTAGAGAGGAGAGAAATAGGGTGGATGAAAATAAATAAGAAATAAGTTAAGAAGTGAGAAATAGATAGGAAACAATCTAAATTTTTAGATTGTTTAGTTTAAAAGAAATAAAAAAAAATAGGTTGAAAATAATATTATAAAGTTGTTTAGTTTGAATAAAAAGAGAAAAGAGAAATTATACTCAATGAGACCCATAAAATTTTTAAAAATCTCCTTGCCATTTTCATTCAACCAAACCATGAAAATTTTTAAACATTTAAAAATTTCCTTGCCCCTCCTCTCCATTCTCACGTACCAAATAGGGGCTAAATCTATTTCAATAATGAATGCCGACATGGCCTCATTAAAGGTCTTTTCTGAGAATAATCCAAACATTATATCATTAATAGTACATATTAGGAGTGGTTGATGAGCATATTATGTAAAACCCATACTGCTAAATTGATTATACTCTAAGCCTTACCAGAAATGCAAAATTGTGGCAGGGAGTTGACAACCAACCTAAAACTGAGCATTAAACTACTTGTACTCATTTCATTGGTCTAAATGAAAAGCTGAGCATTAAATCGTTAGTGATCGATCGTTCAATTAACAAAATGGGCAAGGAAAAGAAAGTTTTAGGCTGAAGAGTGTAGTGAAACTGTTATTGAAAATAATGTGGTTCAAGGAAATTGAAAAGTCTAATAACTGAGGAGTTTCAGATAGTTTTAAAATGCTGATGTAGCGTACAATAAGAGATCAAAGAAGTGGATGTGATAGCTCTACATTCCGTGCTTCGAGATTATGACTTTGTTTGAATAAACTTATCCATAAGTATTTTTACAGTTAGTAATTAACTCTTTCAATTAGTGGCAGTTGTTTTGTTAATGCAGTAGTTAATTAGTTACTGATATGAATTTGTATATATAGGACCCCTCTGTATACATATATTTTTTCATTCTATTCAGTCATCAATTACTGAATATTTTTCAATGGAAGATTACTCTCTTCTGTTGATATTTCTCAATAAGTACTTATAAGAGAAGAATAAGAAAGAAAAGTAAAATAAACTTATCTCAAGCTAAAATTAGTTTATGCATAAATCAACTTATAGAAGCTCTTTCATTTTAGTTTCTTTAAAAGCTGATTTTGACTTATATATAATCTAATTTAAGCTTATGGAAGAAATTTATTTTATGAGTTTAATTGTGCATTGTTAGTGTAAACTTTTATACTGTCAATCAATCAAAAGTTAGTTTTAATATGACTTTTAAGGTGATTATTATCAAAATCAACAAATTTACCATACATGATAGATTGTAATTAAATAACAACGTAAAACTACTTTACAATGTTAGTACATAGTCTATTTTAAATAGATGTCAATTAAATGAATAACAAAAGAGTGACATTCATTCTTTCGATAAAATTGTCTCACAGTTGGAATTGGAAAGCCAATCTTTGCGGTCAATCTTCGCTACTTGGAGGCACCATAAGTGAAGCGTAAGAAATCCACGTTTTGTTACCTTGCTCTATACTCATCATGCTAGCTCATGGCCATACACTTAATACTCTCCACCACCTCCAAATGTATTTACCATGACATTACAAACTATTTTTATTTCTCATGTATTTTTGTGTTTTATTAATCATTGAAACTGTAAGTGTCGGAAATCCCATATCGACCGGTAATATGGCCAATAAAGAGTATATAAGTGAGGAGCTACCTTTATCTTATGAGTTAGCTTTTAGGGTTAAGTTAAGTCCAAATTCACATTTTAAGATAGTATTGGGCGTGAAGGACTGGCTAGTGCCAAGATAGAAAATAGGCTATCAGTGAATCAGTTTTACACCATTGACTTTTACAATAATTGTCATACAAACGGTGAATGGTTGATAGTATAAAAGTTTTTACATTAAGCATTAAACTCTTAAAACATTCAGGATGTCCGATAAAATTCACATTACAACTCATTTACAATTAAAGTAATAAACATGAAGCAATTCTAAGATTCAATGATTTATTTATATCGGCATATTGAAGCAATTACTCTTCACCATATGAAAACAATACTGGAGTGGGGTGTGGATCCTAATCCACTGGTTCGAAATTGTATTAAACATCCTAATCCCCTTATGTAACTCTACTGTAATTCTGATTAATGTGATGTATTCCCTGAAACAAAGATAATAAAATTATAAAGAAAAAGGAAAAAAGAATGTACAATAAGAGAGAAGCATAAACAGAAGAAAGCAAGTTTATATCTATTACCTAACCTTTAAAAAACATTATTGGAACATATCATCCAACCTCTGCCTGTAAAGAGCCAAACGCTGTAACCAAGCAATAACATGGTCAGTGCCTTGGAGATTTAGTTAACAAGATTTGTAGAATGAAGAATGGAATGGAACATAATATTTGCACAAATCCAACTAGTAGAAAATTGATGACTAATAACAGATCAGAGATCCCAGAGGAAATGTGGACTTCAACTACGAAGAAAATGAAAAGCAAAATGAATAAAACTTCTTCCATAAGTTAAAAAATAAAAAAATTATGCACCTTAGTGTTTGGAGAAGTTAATTGAGAGAACTTTTATAAAATTAAAGTGCATAAGTTGATTTGGACTTATGGGAGAAGTTTAGGTCGTTGTATCCATTTATGTTTGGTTCCCCTTAGCAAAGTTCAGAGTTTGTGGAACAGAAGCCTTTTTCTTTTCCTGTATGAGAAGTCTGGAATTTTAATCAAAATTACTTCCCTGCTTATTCGGTTATTAACATTTATAGGAACAGGAGCTCTACCCATACCAAGCAACCACAGATTGAAACCAAAGGAAATGTTTTAATTTGATTATTATACGTATCTTTGAAATTTTTAAAAAAGAACCATGGAAGATGAATTTTTTGGTGACAAAGAAAAAGGTGCTTAACATGGAAGCACAGAACCTGCTATTTCCATTATATAAATAATCAATTCACAAGACATAAGCTAGTAAATTTAAACAATAGCTGTCAATAATGAACAATTTTGAAGTTTATTCTTTCTATCTGTTTCTTCTAACTGCAAGTGCCATTTCATCTTTCCAAGGCAGCAATATCAATTCTTAAATCAAAACTTCTAGAATGCTAAAAGAGTCATCATCTTATCAAAATGGAACGAAATATAAAAGGGATATAGGTGCATACCCTAGTGTAGGCATAAACTCCAGCTTCAGTTGGTCCTATTGGACTCCCCCTTCTAATGAATCTTCCTTCTTTGAAAATATAAAGCATTGGAATTCCAGTTGACAATTCTAAACTAATCACCTGTCAAAAGGTAAAATAAAAAAAAAAATTATGACTATTTATGGCAGGTGAACATAGAAATTGCAATAATTCTGAATACTTGATCAATCACCTCTTGGGAAGTTAGTTTGTCAAGATACATAATAATGGATCTCAGTGAATTCCCATGGGCTGCAATCATAACATTCTTTCCAGATAAAAGTTGAGGTTCAATCTGCAGTAGAATGTCAATGGAATCAGCTCAGTATAGATGCTATAATATCAAATTTTAACACACATAACACTGACTTTTTAATTATTATAATGATAGAGCATGTAGAATGTAGTATCATAAAAGGAGAAAATGAAAAAAAGGGAGATTGTCAGATTACTAATATGTAGTTCTTTTTTAATTTTTATAAGGAACCATGATACAAAAATCTAAATGATCACATACTTGGTCTCTAAAATAGGCAACTGCCCTTTCAGCACACATTTCCAAACTTTCACCATTTGGGGGAGGTGTGTCATAACTTCGACGCCACTCGTGTACTTGTTCTTTCCCAAATCTGTCTGCTGTTTCTTGCTTATTGAGACCCTGTAGTTCCCCATACCTGAAATGATAACAAGTATGGCCTATAGATTATACGTTATACACAAGGTCGTAAAGCAGTAGCAACAAACATTTAAAGGAGGAAAAATATTACTACATTCTTTCATTCAATTGCCAAGCTGCTATGACTGGAATGGATTGCTTTTTTGTATCTTCACTAAAAACTTGACTCCATTCCCTTGCTTGTTCACTCTCATTGTGCATTATGATAGGCACCTGCAGGAAGTTTGATCACTAATAGTTTAGACAAAGGCATTTGAATACTATATTGTAGCAAATGAATATATTTCTTCAAATAGCTTAAGCCACACACTAATGCAGTATTACATCCATAATCTGCAATATATATTGCATAACCTATCAATTTTTCTATTCTTTTCTGGATTATGGTACCTATATAAATAGAGTTAAACTCCCCTGCCTTCATAGTTAAGCACTAGTTGTTAGGAGCAGGCCATGCTTATAAATATGTTCTGAATTTTTTGAAGTGAAAATTATTGCACATGTGACATGCTATGTCTCTCTTTTTAACACCTGAAGATAGTTATCCATTCAGTTACCTTCTTGCGGCGGTGCTGCGTCATGGCAAGCATTGCTGTCATTTGCGCACGAATCAAAGCAGATGTAAATATGAGATCCACAGGAATACTGCTAATTCTTTTGCCAGCTTCAATTGCCTCATGTATACCTTTCTTGCTTAGAGGGACATCAACACAACCAGTGAACAAGTTCTTTTCATTCCACAAGGACTCGCCGTGTCGAATCAGGATCAAAGCAGCTTCATCTGAGTAGGAATACATAGAATAGCAGTCAGATAACATCCAAATGAATGTGGCAATCAACTAAAACTTGGTGAATCCAACTTCAAGATGCAATCCATATGAACAAGCTGTGACACAAAAACATGTCCAGCAACAATGACTAAGAGCAGAGTTAGTCTTACTTGATTTCTTGTGAGTGTCTCTATCACTAGTTCTGCTTCTTGAAGGGGATGATACTGTGTCAACCACTGATGTTTGAGATGCTGAAGATCTAATTACCCTACAATCTCTTCTTGGCAAGCAATTACTGCTGGTAAAATCCTTTGTCACCAATCTTACAAAATTGTTAAACTTTTGCAGATGATTAAAATTGTTGATATGAGAATGGGATTGCAAAGCCCCAATTGCTTGGTAGTGCACTCCAGCAGCCATTCTCTGAAGATTGAAACCAAACAAATAGCATTAGGCGAAGCCACTTATTTCTTATTGCTAGCCAACTCATACTCAAGACAAGGGATGCATCATGAATGTAAGGATTTATTTGTCCATCTTAGTATCAAAACATACCCTCAATGTTTGAATCAATGAAACAAGAAACACAGCAAGCACATACAAGCTTAGAAGACATGTTATTGATTAATAATGCCAAAAATAACAGTAAAAAAAAAAAAAGTGAAATATTGGGTAATTAAAACACTCGCCCTATTAAAAAAAATGCAGATCTATGAGGATGAATACAAAAAATCAAGATGACCCCACGTAAGACATATATATATATGGAGGGTGAATAAAAGCAACAAAAACCTTCTCTTTTCTAATTGACAGTGATTCAAAATACCTGCAGCAATTAACCGAAGAAAACAACTAGATGAATATATGTTATATAGTCTATATGTGAAAGTGAAAGTAATTAAAAAGAGTATACTATAATGTTTTATATATAGGAAGAAATGGTAGGCACGAGTATTTATTTGCCTCCTTTTATATAAAGGTGGTGGCGAAGAAAACAAGGTGTGGTGGTGGAGGCAATGCAGAGTTTGTACTTATAGCAAGAGATTCTAAGGAAGTAGTTGACGGAGTTACATAAGCTACCCGTATTCACTCCACCCAACTAACTAATGAAAGAAAAAAGATGTCGATTATTGAGAGGGAAAAGTAGTTACTATGAGTATTTGTTACAATTCAGACATGAAATGTAGAAGAGTCAACACATTGATTGATATAATGGAACAGAAAAACTAGCTGTTTGATTTGGTTTGTACCCACAAGTTACATTTAAACAGCGTACGACAATTTATGTGGTTCGATAAAAACTAAGAGTGCTGCCACAATTCTCAAGCACAATAATCCAAGCCTTAGGGTTATTTTATTTTCATCACTACGTACGTTACATAAAATAACTGTTTTATCTTATTTCAATCTGTTATTTAAAGGTTTGTTATGTCAGTATGAATGAGATAGGATTAGCTTATCTTACTATTTACAATATTTTATTAAGTCAGTATAATTTTTATTTCATAAAAGAGTTAGGTTAAGAATTAATTGGATATGATAAATTTGACATACCAAATATATATATATATATATATATATATATATATATATATATATTATATGAAATTTATATTCAACATATAATCTTATATATATTTGTAAAATTTTCTGACAAACAAAATTAAAATATATTATTAATTGAAAACTTAAAAAAAATATTAAATAAATACTATTCAAATATATTTTTTTAAAATTTATAAGAATAAGATTAAAGATAATAAAATTTATAAATATTATATTGTGAATAAAAATTATACCAATTATTTAAGACATACTATAATATTTTTAAAACATTTATCACATATACATATGTTTCTTTGTTATTTTTTTTATGATTTATTATAAAATATTTGATGTTAATTGTGTCATTGATCTTCTTGTTAATTTTTATAATTTAAAAAAATGAAATAATTATTTGATCCACCTTAAACATAGGATGGTATAAGAGTTTATGCATCAACACATAGATGCAACAAGAACATATCGTTACAATCTTTCTTCTTTGTCTCCTTGTATGCTGCTCTTTGGGCTTCCATGAAGCTTTCACTTAGCGCCTGGTACTCACTTGTCACAATATCAAGCACATCTTGGAAGCCAAACAGAACCTTCATCTGTATGTACCATTTTTTCCAATTGTTGTCATCAAGGACTAGTAAATTTGTAGGGAAGTTTCCATATTTGAGCCAACCATAGCAATTAATCTTCTCAGATTAAATCATACTACACTGGTTTGCAGGTCTCGAATGGAAACAAGCTCTGATACTAATTTGCTAGAAAGAAAATCACCATACACACATTGTTAAAGAGGAGAAGAAATTATAAAATGAGAGCTTTTGTTATTACTCTTAACTCTGAAAATTTTGTTACAATGTTTATTTATATTTAACTCACATATGTCCCACATCACCTACATTCAACTATTATAAGTAAAAACTAAACTGAATTAACTTACTTTAACTCCTTTAACAGAATAACCGCCTTTTGAATTATATCCCAACATGTAACACACTTCTTCCATTTTCCTGTATCCTTTTTTCCATCTTCGAGCTAGTAGTGGCTCTAGCCAAAGACTCTCGATAAAATGAACATTAGGATTTGAACCTGATCTACGAACTGTGCTGGTGCTGCATGTTCTTATTTTATTTTGATGCACGTTATTTCATCGAAACAGTTAATTATTTAGACCAACCGTTTGGGACGTTTTAGGGACAAGCAAAAACGATGACAAAACGACCCATAAAAATTGTGGCCCTTCTTTCATCTTTCTCATGTTTTGTCTATTAATTATTTTTCTGTTTTAAAATTTAATGTTAAATAGGAAGGAAACACATACTACAGTAAAGCGATCAAACCATGAATTTAATAATAATAATAATAATAATAAGCTAAATTTAACGTGACCGATCACCACCTCGGGTTGGCTCCTATCTCAACTGTGGCGGGTGTGGTAGTTGCTGCAAAAGGGGCACGTGCAAAGCAAATCTGATTCTTAGGTGACATTTACCACGAAAAATGTTTTAACATATTGGAAAATAACATGAAAATAAAAGTTTTTCTTTTATATTAAATAGAAGAGAATAAAATTTCTCACATATAAAAGAATTTTAAAAGTGTTAATTTGTGGATAAGTGAGAACAAAACTTTCTCGTTTTTATATGTGTGAATAAAATTTTTCCTTAATACTACTTAACTACGTGCAAAAGTTATTAAAATTTCTTATAATAATTGAAAGTAAAATGTATTTGTAAAAACATGAATAATAATTAAAGAAGTTTTATAGTTTTTTCTAATAATCCTGTTATTGTAAATCTCATTTAAAAAAATAATTTGGTTTAAAAGGAAAATTTTCCTGTATAAATCATCACCCACGTATTTGCTTTTGTTTAAGACCAGCTCACTTTTTAGTTTTTCCCTCACCTACCTAACTCCCTTGGGTGTTCTGTCTGGAGTACAATGCAATAAAACCCACAATCACGTGTTCCAGACAACAACTACTACGGTGCTTGCTGTGGCTCCAAAAGAATATCCTCAAAGAATAAACTGGTGCCTTGAAGGAGGCAGAAGTGAACCATTATAATTATACCCTACCTAGATTACAAAACGCTCACAAAATTCAATAGAGTTTGATAAAGTGTGGACTCATTTGTTACAACTTTTTTCGTTAAAGAATTATTTCTTTTTAACAAATAATCACAAGTTTTCCATACATTTGTTTGAACTTTTCAAAATAATTAAAAGCTAAAAAGAATAAAAAATATATTGAAATTAGAAACTATTTTGAATCTTCTCATAAAATCAGCTGTTTTTTTTTAAAGTCATTTTTATAATTTCAAACGAACATAAATTAGCTTTTACATTTTCTAAAATTTCTAAAAAATAATTACTAAATTATTTTACATTAGAGTCACTTTTTGTTAATATATATATAGCAAACTGGCCCTACATACCCTTTAATTTTATTTTTACAATTATAAAGTTCATCTCTACTCTTCCCCTACCTTTTGCCTTTCAATCTTCTCGCATTCTTCAGTTGGGTCCATCATGCCAAGCGATTCTCGTTGGCAGTGGCGGATCCAAGACCTCGAGTTAATGAGGGCAATCTATTTAAAAAATAAATAATAATAATAATAATTATCATACATCTAAACATAAAGACATGCATGTTAAAATCATAAAATTTTAATATATCTAATCAAATAAATTACATACCTTATAATTGTCCTCTACGTGATTTCATATTTTGAAATCGTTGAATGATCAACTCATTGTCAATAAAAAAATAATAAATACATGAAAGGAGTAAAAAATTAAAAATAATGGATTCAAATATATAAAAATAAGGGAGGCAAAATATAAAAAATTAACATATTTATTTGTAATTTTATCAAATTAAGGAGGTGCATTTGCACACTCTTATTTAATTATAAGTCCACCCTTAGTAGTGGGTTCAAATATATTAAAATAGAGGGGGCAAAATATAAAAATTTAACATATTTATTTGTAATTTTATCAAATTAAGGAGATGCATTTGCGCACCCTCATCTAAGTTTGGGTCTGCCCCTGCTCGTTGGTAAAGTAACTAGTAATTGTAGTATTGCACAATATATTGAGCAATTATTATTTGTGCGTTCATTTGCTTTCTTAAATAAGGCTGGTGCTACTAACACAATCCTTGTTCTTTAATAATTTTTATTGGCCAATATAGTTTTTGTGTTAATAAATTTATGTAAATAATTGTTGCAAAAAAATTAACCAATCAAACAATTAATTAACTCAAATGATTTAATTAATTAATTAAAGTTAAAATTTAATTAATTGACTACAATAAAACATGTTAAAATTAATGTCATTAAATAGTTTTACTATTTATTATGAGAAAAAATTGTAAAAAAAAAATCTGTTAATAAGATTTATAAAATTTAAGTTAGAAAGTTAAATCAATCAAACAATTAATTAAATTAAATCAAATAATTTAATTGATTGATTAAATTAACTATTTGATTGTCACAAAGTATGTTAAAGTTACTATATATTAAACATTATAAATTGTTGGATTAATCCGTATCAACATTTTAGATTTGGTATAAGTTTTTAAACTTATACATGGTATCAACAGATCTTATCTCTTTTTATATATGAAATTTCTTAAATATTCTTACACACACAAATAAAGGAGTTGCCCTAATTTTTCATACTTATTAACTTTTAAGATTGAAGTATTTTAACTTATTAATTTTGTTTGAACTTATTGGATTGAAGTATTTAACCTTTTACATTTAACTTTTAAATTGAGGTACTTTGATTAGTGTGTTGATGGATTTTAAGTATTTTGAATAAGGCTTAATTACTAATTTGGTTTCTTAATTTATTTATTTTATTCAATTTGGTCTTTCTATTATTTTTTGTTCCAATCAGGTCCTATTATTTTTAAAAAAATTTAATTAGGTCTCATAATTTTCAAAAATGCGCAAATGTTATCTTTTTTATCCAAAATGATGTCATTTTTCATTACATTTTTCGTTCCATTTAGTATAAAATTAGACAAAAAATGACGTCATTTTAGATAAAAAAAAGGTAACATTTGAGCATTTTTGAAAAGTATGGGATCTAATTGAACTTTTTTAAAAATAATAAGACATGATTAGAGCAAAAAATAATAGAGAGACACAATTGAATAAAATAAATAAATTAAATGTCCAAATTAGTAATTAAGCCTTTGAATAAATTGTTGATTAGCACAATTATTTCATACTTTATTGCTTGAGATGATCAACTGATGGATTTTAATATATTTTGAATGAATTGTATATTAGTAGTAGTACAATTGCTATTTTTTTAATTTTATTTTTTAGCAAGTATTTATGGATACTCACAAATAACCACAAATATTGATAAAATTTGTAGATATCTGCTAAACAGGTACACGTGTAGATATGTGGCAGGCACAAGATAGATTTTTATCTAACGGGATGGGTGATGTAGGCTACTACCGGTGCTCATTCCACCGCATGATCATCCCCAATATAAAACAATCCTTGTATCAATATCGTGGTCGACACAATATTTGGGCTGCATTGTTAGTTGTTGGGCCTTTTGACCGTGTTTGTTCTTCGCTGTTGCTTCCACTAATTGCTAGGCCCTGACGTCGGCCCACTTTTGACAACTAAGAAAACCCTCAAATCTTTAAAACTTAGGAATGCCGAGCATAGTATTATTATGTTAGTGAGAAATTTCAGATTCGTATTTTTTTGAAAAATTTATTGGTGAGATACATTAGTCATTAATAATATAAAATTTTCACATTAATTTCTAAAAATTATAAATATTAATCATATTAATTTTTAAGTAATGAACATATTAGATTACTCGTCATCTACTGATATGACGGACATCTATGATTCAAAGGAACTAATATAACTGGTACTAAAATGTTAACATGACTAACATTTGTGGTTGGTTCTTAAAGATTAGGGGCGAGGTTTTTGTATCTATAACGATTGATGTGTATGCCATCAATTTTCTCATGTTTGAAGTAATTTAGGGATTTTCTTTTCGAATTATTTGTTACATATACAATTATTAGCTCTTCTAAAAGAACACAAAAGATAATGTCACGTTATTGAAATTATTTACGTTATGTTATAGTAATACTTATTTTTTATTAGAAAAATTAAATAAACTAAACCATCATCAATCTAAACAAATGATTAGGTTATTCATTTTAATAGAGAACAACAAAATATTATATCTTTTTGTCATGAGTAGGTGATGAGAACAATTTCTATGCCCTTAATTCCAAAAATTTTAGTTATCAAGCTCTTTCTCCATAAAAAGAATGTTACCGAAAGTCGTTGGTACAAGTGGTCGGGCACTTGTGTCCCTTAACCAAGGTCTGGGTTCGATTCCTAGCTTGGGAATGGAGTCGCAGTTGAGTGTACCACTTTTTCCTAAGATGGATCGACCTGGTAGAAGGGAGAATAGTTGGGTGCTCAAATAGAAGCTCCAGATACTTTTTGGTTAGACAGAAAAAAAAAAAAAGAATTTGTCTCACCCAAAATAATCAAAAATTAATTACTAGAAACAAATATTCAAAAGAATGAAAATAATGAGGATTTTTATTTACTCAACTATTGTATATTTATTTTATTTTGGGTAATAATTAAATTTTAACAAAATGAAAAAATAAAGAAAATGTTTTTGGGAATGATTTATTTTTTTTAATCAAAGGATAAATTTAGAAAAATATTTTTGGGCTCGACAAAAGTGGTCCCTACTTTTACATAGTCTTTGATATAATAAAGAAATTAGAGTTACATTATTCTTTAAACATTTTTTGAATTGGTTAATTTTATTATTATTTTTATGAAAAAGAAATTTTAAGCTTTCAAAGTTGTCATAACTCACACATCCTAAAAATGGAATTAACAAAGGAGAGTCAATTTCTTAAAATAATTCAGTTTTTTCTTTTTTAAAAATATTTTCACGTTAGAGAGTAGCTTTAAAACTATCAAACTATCATAACTTTTGTACCAAAATCGTAGGATATAAAGATGCCATATCTAATTAATTATTTCTCTATTAAAAATTTAATTATTATTATTTGACTTTT
Source organism: Spatholobus suberectus (assembly GCA_004329165.1). Classification (NCBI taxonomy): domain Eukaryota; kingdom Viridiplantae; phylum Streptophyta; class Magnoliopsida; order Fabales; family Fabaceae; genus Spatholobus; species Spatholobus suberectus. Next base: position 56,375,196 of record CM014734.1, on the reverse strand, counting down.
AGCCAATTATAAAAATTTTGTTTAACTAATTTATGTAATTATGAGATTTTTTTATTATAACTATTATTTTTAATATTTGAATTAGGGTAAGAGTAGGATATTTATAACATAAATAAAAATATTTACAAAATTTTAAAATAATTTCAATTTAATTACTCTTATTTTCCATATTATTATTTGCAACACAAAAACTAATAAGATGAGCCCAATTGCAAATAAGAAACGAATCAGGGGTCCGCCTAGGGGCCTACTATTCCCACCTCAATTTTCACTATTTTCACCCCAAGATTTGTTTGTTATTTTTTTCTTCTAAAATACTCCTTGATGGAAATACGTTTTTGTTGTATTAGGAGATGCACCCTCCATACACGTTTTTGTAGTTTGTGCATCGAATTCAATACATAATGGAAATGTGTTTTTATTATGTTAATTTTTTGAAAAAAAATTAAATAAAATAAGTTACTATTTTTAAGAGTAATCGAAATAATTATGATGCAAATTTCCCTTTTCAATAATAATCAAATTAATTATGATACAATTTTAAAAAATATACGATGCAAGTAACAATTTTTAATAAAAATCAAAATAATTGTGATGTAAATTACACTTTTTAATTGTAATTAAATTAATTATGATGCAATTTATGATACTGTTAAAACGGTAATTTGTATCATAATTAATTTGATTATTATTAAAAAGGGTAATTTACATCATAATTAATTCAATGCTTATTAAAAATGGTAACTTGTATCATATATTTTTTAAATTTGTATTGTAAATAATTTGATTACTATTAAAAAAGAAATTTTGCATCAGAATTGTTTTGATTATTATTAAAAATAGTAAATTATATCGTAATTAATTTAATTTCAATTAAAAATAGTAATTTATATCATAATTGATTTGATTAATATTAAAAGGGGTAAATTATATCATTATTAATATTTCAATTAATTTTTTTAATAACACGAAAGAAATGCATTTCCACTATATATCAAACTTCAATACACAATGGAAACGCATTTTCGTTAATAAATATAAGGGTGGGAAGAAGAGAGAGAAAGAGTAAAAGAGGATAAGGGAAAATTTGGTATTTTACCTTTTTTTGTAAATGTTGGAGGTAAAAAAAAAAGGGTTAAGAATAGCAGAGCCCCTCAGCCTATGTTACACATGTAAACAAAGTGGTGAATCCAGCCCAAACCAGTTAAGTGCAAGGCAAACCATTGGAACATGCTCTGCTATTCCCACCCAATTTTTTTTTTTGCTTTTTTACCCCATATTTTGTTTGCTTTTTTTTTTTTTTTGAAGATACCCTAAACGGAAATGTGTTTTTGTTGTATAATATACATAACAAAAACACATTTCCATTGTGTTGGGGGGTGCATCCTCCATACACAGTGGAAACGCGTTTTTGTTGTGTATATTGTACAATGGAAACACGTTTTTGTTGTATATGGAGGTCACAGCCCCCCAACAGAAGGAAAATGCATTTTCGTTGTGTTATTTTTTTCAAAAAGAATAATTGAAATATTAATTGTGATATAAGTTATCATTTTTAATATTAATTGAATTAATTATGATATACATTATCATTTTTAATTGAAATTAAATTGATTAGTATACAATTTACCCTTTTTAATAGTAATTTAAATTAATTATGATACAAATTTCCTTTTTTAGTTGAAATTGCATTCATTACAATAAGTTACCATTTTTAATAGTAATCGAAATAATTATGATGCAAATTATCCTTTCTAATAGCAATCAAATTAAATTTGATACAAGTTTAAAAAATATACGATACAAGTTATCATTTTTAATAACAATCGAATTAATTATGATATAAATTATCTTTTTTAATAGTAATTGAATTAATTATGATACAATTTATGATACTATTAAAAAAGATAATTTGTATCATAATTAATTCAATTGCTATTAAAAATGATAAATTATATCGCAACTAATTTAATTTCAATTAAAAGGATAATTTATATCATAATTTTTTTGATACTAAAAGTTAACTTTTTAAAAAGGTAAATTAATTAACACAACGGAAACAAATTTCTATTGTGTTAATTTTTTTGAAAAAAATTAATATAACAGAATCATGTTTTCGTTGTGTTAATTTTTTTTGAAAAAATTAACGTAACGAAAATATACTTCTATTGATAAAGTAGGGTTAAAAAGAAGAGAAAGAGAGAGAGTAAAAAGAGAGTGGGGACAAAATGGGCATTTTATACTTTTTTGAAAAAAATGAGGTGAAAAGAAAAGAAAAAGTGGGAATAGCAGGTCCAATTAGAATACGGAAGCCAAGCTCAACCCACATCTTCTAAGAAAGTGTTAAAGAGTAGAAATAAAAAAAAAGGGTTAAATATATTTTTGGTTCTCTAAAAATTGACCCGTTTTGGTTTTAGTCCTCAATTTTTTTTTCTTTAATAAAGTTCCTCAGATATTAAAAATATCCTAAGTAGATCTCTGTATTAAACTTTGTTTAACTTTTCTATTAAATAATGACTATATCAACATCACAGTCACCATTAATTTGCTGATGTGGTCATTCATGTCAACTATTATGTCCAGGTTAGATTAGTAACAACTTTTTGAATAAAATTATTACATAATTAATCTTAAACCACAAAATTTTTTAACCCTAAAGCAAAAGTAAATACTTGCTTTTTTTATTAGAAATTATCACTAGACACTTCAGATAATAAAATATTTTACTTGTAAGTTGATATGACCATCATTTAACAGAAAAGTTTAGTGGAGTTTAACATAGAGATCTAATTAGGATATTTTTAATATTTGAGGAGACTTTATTCAAGAATTTTTTTTTTCTGATAAATAAAACCAAAATAGGTCAATTTTTAGAAGACTAAAAACATATTTAATCCTAAAAAAATAAAACGAACTAGGTCATTCCCAATCACATTATTAGCACAGCAAAATATACATAAAACCAACAATTTTTTATTTTTTTTAAAAAAGAGATACAAGGAGACTAGGACGAGCCCAGTCTCGTTGGCAGACATGAATTGAGGGACAAGGCTTAATTTTACAAACATTCAAGATTCAGCATAAAAACAAAGTAAATAATGAGATATAAAATGTAGCTAAGTGGATCGAACCCACTGACGTGAAGGACGAAGGGCTCGGACCCAATCATGAGTTCCAAATTCTGAAAATAATAATAATAGTGATAAAGACAAATAAATAAATAAAATAAAAGTAAATAAACAACCAAAATAAAAATTAAAGAAATAAGGCTCATTCCATTTTTCAATCCCCAAATTGAATGAAGTCGCTTGTATGCTTTTTTTTTTCTTTCTCATTTTTTGATTGGGTTTAGTTGACTAATTTTTTTGCCATTTTGTTTTAGGATAGGAAGAGGAAGAGGAAGATAAATAAAATAAAATAAATGGGATAAATTTCGGTGTTGACACCAACTCTTCAAAAGATCTAATAGAGCTTAGTTTTTGAGTGTAGTTATTTTTGAAAAACTTTATGGGATAAGTTTGGAGCTAAACTATTATTTTCTATTACTCGTCACCAACAAGTAAATGATCAAATAGAGGAAGTCAATACAACTTTGTCTGTTTGTTGGGAAAAAGGATATTTAAATTTAGGAAGAATATTTACTTCAAGTTGCGTTTGCTTATTATAATCGTGCTATTCATTTTGCTACCAAGTTCTCACCATTTAATTGTGTGTTGATAAAATTGATTTTAGATCAATGTGATTTTATATAATTGATTACGTTTAAAATTGATTTTTAAGTAACGTGATTTTCGTTTGGATAACATATATTAGAAAAGTGATTTTTTAAGAAAATATTATTTGGATACTTCAAATCAAAATTGATTTTGAGTGGGTGATTACCAAAATTGATTTTAATGTCTATGAATACTTATTTTTCTATTATAATTAGTTTCATATATATATATATATATATATATATATTAATAAATTAGAAGTAAATAGGCATGTAGTAATTTTTTTTTACTTCATGTTAATTATTAAATTAAAAAATATATGTATAATATTTGTACTTTTGAAATAGAACCCTAACCCTTATAAAAACATTAAAATTGGATGAAATAGATAAAAAAAGGTATTAAATTAGAAGCATCAAACACAAAGGTATCTAAATTAAAAAGTACAAATAAGAAACATATTGTAATGTGCAATACAACAATGCATATGAAGGTACAATTGTGAGGGTAAATAAGAGAAAATACAACAACTAAAAGTTCAAATTGATTTTGGATGAAGTGAAAGCAATTTCCTATTACTTCAACCCCATTATGAATTTTCTCTAATTGAAATTGATTCTAGTTTAATAACCAAATATCCCAATTTTGAGTCAAACTAAGTTTGACTCAACTCACTATGATCCATCATGATTTCACCACCAAACCAAACATGCACTAAATTTGTGTATGGTTTTAATCTTTTGACTTCTTTTGATTTATCACTAATCCCTTTGTTTGAATGTTCTAACTTAGATGTACAGAAAAAATTGAATTTGTTAATCAAATGTATGAAAAGTAAGGCTTAACATTAAGAGGAGAACAAAACAATATGCCAAGCAAGCCAATAAAGATCGCAAACAGTTGTTCTTTAAATTTGAATGTAGAGATTGGGTTTAGATGCACATGAGAAGAAAATGATTTCAAATACAAATATTATCTAAACTGTTACCAAAAAGGGACAATCCTTTTCAAGTCCTTAAGAACATTAATGATAATTCTTACAAATTGGACTTGTAATGCGAGTATGGTATGTTGGTGCTACCTTTAATGTTGTTGATTTAAGTCCTTTTGAAGCAGGGGATTTGACGGCAAATTCTTTTCTAGAGAAAGGAAATAATAATGATAAGGCTAACACGCGTACATCTTGATCCTATCTAATTACGTATTGGACTAGTTATAAAGGCAAGGTCTAAAAGATTTAAGGAGACATTAAATGAGCTAATTCAAAGCATTTGACACGAGACAAATTCGTTGAGGCCCAAAGAAAATCAACCATGCTTGTTTCAAGTATAGCAGGCTATAATTCATGTAACACCCTTATTTTTACTTAATTAACTTTTTTTTAATTATTCTATATTTATTTTTGAAGAACTGAATAGAAATTTCAAAAATCTGATCCCCACTATTATGTTTGTATTAGTGAATACTAAACAGTTTAAATTTTTAATTATTTTTTTAGATCGAAGTCCAAAAAATGGTAAAATGACCATTTTGTCTCCTAAAAGTCAGATAATGGGACAAATAGATGAAAATAGTTAGGATTGTTTAAAATTCATTTCTAAACTTCAAAATGCTTAGAATAATTAATAATAATTTTAGAATTTTTTTAGAAATTTATTGAGAGTTTTTGTAAAATTACCAAAATACCTTTAGTTGACTGCGAGAGTCAACTAAATACTTTTTTATCTCAAAATATTTTAAAAAATTCATACTGAGTATATTTTAATTATAGAAATTTTATTGGGAAAATTGCAAAAAAAACCGAAAAATAAATTTATTTAACAAAAACTTGATTTATTAATCAAATAATTAAATTTTTTGGTAAAATAATTACTATAAATAATATACAAATAGTAAAATTTTGAAAAGTTTTTATAAGACTCACAAAAGTTTAGGTAAGGACGTGGTATAGTTGGATTTGTCCAAAACTAACCCAAAAACCCAATCTAAATTTCCTACAATAAATCAATATTTAATTATTTTTATTACCTAATAATTATATAAAACAAATGAATTTTATTTTTCTATCCCATTAGCTTCTGATGTTGGTTGTGCAGCACATCGGAGAAAGTACACACAAAATCTTATTTTAATGGATTTTAGGTGCAAAAATTTAAATCTAAAACAAATTATTTTCCCCTTTGAAAACCCCATCAACCACTCCCTCTACCTTCACAAAAAAATTTCTGCTACCTTCTCCAAGCTGGTCTAAAAACCGTGAGCCTCCCATCACCATAGCCAAGTTCTAATTATTTTTTTCCTCTCTTAACCTTAAGCCTTCTTTTCCCACTTCTAACCCCATCTACACTTCCAACAACACAACCAATTTGAGGTAAAGGGGGGAGTGGGGTTAGCTCCATTTATTTTCTTCATGGGTCTTGTGTTGATGGATTTTCCCCTAAATTCTTGGTATTAATCTAATTCTCTCACTATCACTCTATTTAAATTTCCTTTACTTTTATTGTTCTATTTACTTGTTATTTACTTTCATTGCCCTATTTAATTGCTCTATTTAGTTATCATTTACTTTATTGCTTATTTAGTCCCTTGTTATTTATTTTATTATGTTGCTTTAAATATGCTTAAGATTATTTAATTACTTCCCTATACCTTATTATATGCTTAACATTATAAATGATTAATTATTATAATGCAAATGGCTAAAATAGTTAAATTTCCATTTTGTTTTACTACACTGGTATTTTTTTTTCTATTTTTAATTTTATTGTCATTAAATTCATTTAGCTCTTTTGTTATTTACTTATACCTTATTATATGCTTTAATATTATGAATGATTAATTATTATAATGCAAATGGCTAAAATAGTTAAATTTTTATTTTTTTATTTTACTATAGTTATCATACTTTTTTTTGTTTATTTAATTATTTAATTGTCAGTTTTATTGTTATTGATTAAATGGCAATAATAAATCAATTGGTTAATGGGTTGATAAAAAAAAAATGAATATGTAGAAGTATTAATGTTAAATGGGCTTCAGCCCTCTATTAAAACAATTTAAGAAAGAATTTTTAGCTTAACCAATTAATGATGAAGCAATTGAAATAAATTTAATGGAAGTAGAAATTTTTTTTCTCATTAATAGGATCCTGACCATTTTTTTTAAACCTAAAGAGAATTTTTTTTACTAAATGGATATAATTAAATTATTTAATTAGTGTACAAATTTAACTTGAAATAAAAATAACAAGAGGAAAGTTTAGGATAGGTGGGCAATTCGGCCCTTACTATTAAATGGAACTTAGAAGAGATTTTTTTAAGGCTAAGTTCTGATTATCAATGAATGAGTCTAAATTTGAACAAAGAAAACAAATCTAAGTTGTTTTTTTAAGTGGGCTTTTGGCAATAATCATTTCTAATCTAAATTTGTAAAAAGGTCTAAAGAGAATTTCCTATATAATTATTATTTTTGACAACTTAGAGTTAGTAAGAAAAAATTAAGTTTATAATGAATAAGAAATTAGTACGATGATGGTAATTATTTCATCAAATAATAAATGTCCTTATCAATACACTAACAATGCATGTATCTTAAGTAAATGAGTGCTCACATTTTTAAGAATTTTAGAATTCTAAAGTTTTCCTTAATAAAGACATTAAAGTATGGCAAAAGAAATAGTGGAGAGAATTTCTAGGTATGCTCTATGGCAGTATAGTCTGATCTTCCATACCAGAACAGAATTTTTCTCAACTTAAATTAAGAAACTAGAATGCACATCTAATTATGGTTATGGTAAGAAAACTTTACTTTTAAAATAATCTAATTAGAAAAATTAGAAAAGGAGAAGGATAAATCAAATAAATGAAATTAAGATACTACACTTAAATTATGTATGCATAAGTGTGAATTATGTATACAAATTTTAATTGTTGAAACTTTTGCTATACTTATTGTATCTCGTGAATCATTTTTAAGTTATTATAAATATAATTGATGAATGTATCTTTGTAAAGAATGATTGTGAACTTTGGTGGATTATCTAGAGGATATGTCATGAAACTTAGAAAACAAAGTCATAAGAAACCCTCGGTTGAGTTAGGACCATACTGAGAAGCATGAATGCTTGTGTTTGGGAAGTTATAGTTTGGTATAATACGGAATGAAAGGCAAGGACCATTGTTTAGGTCTTGAGGGTAAATATACTAAGTTGTGAATGTCTCAATGGCTAGATTAGTGTCTTGAACAGGGATAAATCACGTAAACTGACTTGGTAACTCTAACGCTTACTCAGCATCACCAGGATTGGTGGAGTGTATACCCTTGATGGGCATAAAGCCCTTTCATTGAGGATGATGCTTACAACATGGATATTTGTACCTCGTGAGGGGTTATACAAACTCCTAATCACTTCCTAGTGATTCTTGATGGTTAAGGAAAATCATCAGAGATAGGTATGGATCCATACGTCGACTAAAGGTCTATGATTGTGTAATAATAACGTAGGTCAGACCCTAGGATTCCCTATGTTTGATTATTAATGATTATGTGTTTACGTTTTGAAACCTGTTAAGAAAATGAATGAGACTTTTGCAAAACCTCACTCTTTTTTGTTTTTTTTCATATATGTTCATGATGTGAGTACATGGAGCTGTTCCATGGGATGGCAAACATCCACATAGCTTACAGTCATCAAGGACACTAGATCTATGATCCAGTCACTCAGTACTCTACATAGTAGGGATGTGTCACCTTCACATTCATGTCCTTTATCCTCAACGTTTTTCTTCCGATGTAGTAGCTTACCATCCCTATAACATTATCAACCATCGCCCTTGAAGGCTACGTTAGAAAAGTACAGTCACCCCTACCTCTACCAACAGACGTCGATATGGTTGACACTCCTTTTCCCTACATGGACGACAACCTTTACATTGGTATTGTGGTGATTCCAGCTCATTTTCTTTAGTTCTACAAGCCACCACCTATGATTCCACCATATCCCAACTCGACTTACTCTTCATTTGGACCCTTGTACCATTCGGGCAAGGATTATGGATGGATTTCTTCTTCCTCGAAGATCAGTAGTGTAGGCAGTTTTGACATTGGGTAATTGCCTAATGGTCACGCTCTTTTTGATGACAATGATGAGGAGATGGTGAATTCAGAAGACATGGAAAAGATCATTTGGTGGTGACTTTTGTAGACCTTGTAGGTTTGGGAGGTCTAGTACAGATATATACTACTCTGATGTAGGTCATTTTTGTTGTACATATATGGGCGGGTAGCTATGATGACTTTTAATGTATTTCTGATGTATTTCTTATGTATGTATTTTGATGTCTGTACTCGTTGATGTATTTTAGACTTGGTGCATACACACACACACACACACACACGACATGACGTAGTGGTGCTATTTTATGATTATGGTTCTTTATATATTACTTTTATAATTTATTAACATTTGCGAAAAATAGAAACGAAAAAGTTTTAATCAAGCCAACGTTTCCTAATAATCAATTAATTATAATCAATTAATAACAAATCCCTTAATTGTGGGTGTTGAATTCAAGTTATAGAATAATTAATTAGAAAGTCCAACCTAATGAATTGTAATGACTGGAGCATTTGGATGAATTTTATGGCTTGCATGCCAAATTAGTTAGGATTTTATTAAGATTTGTTAGATAAGGTTAGGAGTTATTTGCAAATCTTAATAGAATTTGATTCAAATTTCTAAGTTTCCTTATCTTTTTCACAATTATCACTAATCATGTATAAATAAGGGTGAACCCGCTACTTAAGCTAGATTGAAATTAAATTAAAAACACTATTGAGAATTGAATTTTCTCTCCATTTTTATCAGAACCATGAACTTATATCTGAATCATTTTAGTGACATTCATTTGACTTATGAACTATACGGTTCCATCTAGATGTGGTGTTTACTATCCATCTTATATACCAAGTTTCTTACTTTAATAATGAGTTATGGTTGATCTATACCAAGGTTCCTACTTTGTTAAGCAACATGTTACAATTGATCTATACCAAGGTTCTTGTTTGATAAGCAAGGAGTCACGATTTTCATTCTCAAATTTGAATTGGAAGATCTTAGGCAAGTATATCAAATTTGTCTATGGGTTCTAAAGGTCTAATACCCATAAGTTCATATCATTTTCTTTTTTATTCATTCTGCTCTTAATGTTGTTCTTTTAGAAATTATTTTGTTGTCCTCCTCCTCTTAGTACTTTTGTTCCACCTTCCATTTTTGTAATTTCTCCCTTTCCTCTCATTCATTTTATTTTCTGTAGCTCTTGTTTGTTGTACAAGATCCTTGTACCCTTTGAGATTCTGTGCCATGACATCCCTATCACTTTGAAGCAGTTCGTGTATTGGAAAAGCCTTACGATTTTAGCAAGGATGATCAATAGTGAACTCAGACAAGAACTTAGCTGCTATTACTGACATCAAAATCAACTCAAAGCTAGGGTAACCAACTTATGCATAATCTCTGCGAGGCTAAAAGGAAAATCTAAAGACTAGTCAAGTTCTTCAAACACATTGATTGAAACATGTAGGAAATCAAGGAATACTTTAGACGATAAGACTATACTAATTTTTTTTACCCTCTGTGATGATGTACCCTTCTTTTATATATCAAAATTGGGTTATTTAATGCACACTAATTTGTATTTCATCAAAAGCATTGCGTACCATTACATTTCCTATTTTCATTTGATTACATCAAAAAGTGGGAGAATACAACATTTGATTATAAGATTTGATATAACACCGAATTGAGGCAACGTCTAAATAAAGGGGGGTATCATCTAAGAGGAGCATCTTGAGTTCCTCTATATTTACCTTTCAGATATTCTCTAAATAGTTAATATAATATTATATATTTGGTCTAATACTCCTTAAGCTTTAATCCAAGATGTATGTCAGAAGATATTTGCTTTGATAAGATATACGTAAATACTTGCTTTGATATTTCTCAAGTTTATCACATGTTCTGATACATTATATGCTACGTTCTAATAGATTATGTGCTATGGTATTCTTTTCAAACATCATATTTTTAAGAACATGCTTTGATAATTCAACGAATGTATTAATCAAGAGAAAATACCTCATGTCTTGAAATCCTTTAATGATGCTTAAAATTGTTAAGATTCATCAAATCATTAAATACTTGTTGTAATAAAAAAAAGAGAGATTGTTAGAACCAAAGATGTTTGATGTCCATAGGCCTTAAAAGTTTTGATGATACATAACTTTAAAGAATAGACAAAAGCATTGACAATTTGGTAAGTGTGCAAAATCATATGATGTCTATAGAGACTGAGAAACAACCTAAAGCCTTAGATAAAGATGTCACATAAGAATCATTTGAAGATTGTCTAAAGAGTTGTCTCTCTTAACTTTTCTAACTTGTTCAAAATCAAACTTGTGATAATTGTGAAGGCAATGCAATGTCTAGTACACTAACATACAAAGACAAAAGGAAGAATAAAATGAAGTAATATTACTATAGCTCAAAAAGAAGAAAAGTGTTGATACAAACTAAACAAATAGATTGTCCTCCTGATAAAGAAACTACACAACAAAACAACTATTGTATAATGACTCCATGTATTGAATGAAGATTTAGAACATTCATCTAATGCTAGAATCAAGAGTTATAACATTCATTTTCTTGAAGCACTGTGTAGAAGAGTCATTTATTAAGAAGAAGAATGGTCATTCATTTCTGAGTATTATATTGTATAAGTGTTTTTTTTTTTACTTTGTTCAGTTTTAGAGAGTATTCTAATCTACTACTAAATATTCATTGTATATCTTTTAGATATCATATTAAGTTTTCTTTTCTAATATTTTCAAATACCAAGGGTGTAGGAGAGCTTGAAAGGGCTTTTAGAAGAAAGCATACTTGAAGTTACAGCCTGAAGATGCTTGTATAAAGAATGTTTGAATGTAAGGTTTCTATTATATTTGAACCAATTATAGTGAAAAATCCTAAGTTTTGTGTCAAGGACTAGATAAGTTTTCAGTTTTTGCTCCCTATCTTGTTTATTTCAAACTTAGAGTAGCCTTGTGAGAAGGTTTTTTTCAAAACTAGTTTCTAATTAAGTTTTAATCAAACTCATGTTCAACATATCGCATTGTCTGAAACATTAGACAATCTTTTCCATATCTTAGATAATTATTCTATTTTTATTTATCTGACTCATCAACGTTTGAAAAACGTTTTTCTCTTACCAAAAGTTATTTTGAAATATAATTTAACCTTTCTTTTTGTAATTTTTTGTGTGTCATTTCAACCTTTTGTCTTGCATTGTTTTAAATTGACAAATTTAATTTTATAAATATTGTAAATTTATTTTAATGTTTCAAATGTAGTAAGATATTTTTTTTATATTTTTAAATTATTTATAATGTTTAAAATGTTTATAATCACCAATTTGTAATTACAAACTGTTATTTTCCTTATTATATTGACTTTTTATTTTATTAATAACATTTTTGGAAAATTTATTCCTAAACATATCTCACTTGAACTAAATAGGAGTAATTTTCGTTATAAAATGTAATATGTTACTATCAAAAGTAATATGTTACTATCAAAAGTTAAATAATAACAAAATATACTATGTCATCTTACCAATCTTATTGGCATGAATTCCTTGTATGCAAACTAATTATTAGAAAGAAAACATTTTAATAACCATAATCATTTTATTTTTATTCATCATATATATGTCAATGAAAAATTTTACTTGTAAAACTTTTTGTCCAATTATTTGCATACTTAAAAGAGAGATAGAAAGAAAAAAAGAGAAAAGTGTAAGATAAGATACAAAATATGATACAGAGAAATAGAGAAAAAAATCTTAACAATTAAAAAATATCGGAGAAAGTGTTTATAGGAATAACTCTATGTATAATACTAGTAGTATATATGTTGTGAATTTATAAATCACTTGTTGACACTAAGCCGATTAAGTTATACAAATTTAACTCTGATATTCAACAGTCCATTACGGATGAAACTTGCAACAGGTACTTGTGCTAAGTATGAACAACCAAGATGGACTCCACCTCCAAATGATAGTTGAAAGTTAAATGATGATGCAGCTTGTTTTAAAGATGGGAAGACTAAATATGGAGCTATTTTGAAAGACCATTTTGGTAATATTAGATTTGTAGCATGTTGTCCAAGCCACTGACTGCAGTAAGTAGCAGACTATAATGGTATGAATGACTGGTCAATTAGTTGGCCCACGTGGTATGTAGTTTGTAGTTTTTTTTTTTTGGATCCCCACACATATCTTTCTTTCTAGTCAATCCTATTTGAAGCACTATTAGACCTTCAAACACTAAATGTAGCATCTTTTTTAACAAGAATTTAAACCTTTATTTGCCATGTTGTGGAAGATTAATCCTTTTGCTAAACCCAATTCCATTTGTAGTTGGTATGTAGTGCTGCTGCACACAGGTTACGTGTGTGTCACGTAAGACTTACCTATATATGTAGCTAAAAATAGACCAATAGTGAAGAATGAAGAATTTTCTCAATTTATCCCATCTATTTTTTCAGTTCCATTAGATATGATGGCATGCCTTCTCGAAGCTATATTTGCTTTTCCTCTAATGGCAATAGTGCTCTGCAATTTGCACTGGGTATGAATTTATTGGTCCAACACCATATTGTGTCAATTTTTTTTTTTTGGAAAAGACAAAGGTGATACCATATTGTGTCAATTGAGGTTAAAGCCAATTCCCTGGGCCTGGTGAATGCTTTTAAGTATCAAAATGGCAGCCCGAAATTGACATTGATTATGACAGGTTGCTGGTCCTTAATCCCCTCTTTCCGAAAGCTTGATTTAGCTCATGTGAATAGGTTAGCAAATAAAACTGAACATGTTCTAGCTTCACTTGCTATTTCATTTCCTGATATGTTATGGCTTGATGTATTTCCATGCGAGATAGGTCTTGCCTCTGCGTATGTTGCTCTTTAATTTCTATTTGATTTTAATGAAATTTCTTCTCTTAAAAAAAAACGTATCCAACAAACTAATATTGCTTCATATGTAACGTCAAAAGGCATTGTTATATAGTCATGAGTCCTGCTGTTCTCACTATCAAAACTGACAATTTTAAAAATAATATAGGGCCTTCAATTCATTTCTTGTATTGTTTCTATAACTTGCATTCATTCACTGTTCTCAGGTCACTAATTCCAATTTCCATCGTACCCTACCTATTATTATTAGTTATTCTTGAATCACGTGGAAGGAAACTATTTTGCACACAATTTTCTACAATATTAACCTTTTAGAGGTTTTCTTAATCATGTTTGCAACTGCAATTTAAAATCTTGGAGTGTTTTAGGTAGTACATAATCCCCTGGCTCGGGAAACATAGTTTGATTTTTTTTTTTCTAGCTTGAATCCAAATTTACAAAATGATACCTTGGATCAATTTATACTTAGCCGAAGTGCTACAAAAACCATTCATTAAATGCACAATATAAAAGAATAGCTAACTACATCAACACAAGATTGACTAGTGACTGCAACCTCTAGACCAAAAACGAATTTCCTACAATTATTCAAACTAGTACAGTCCACTAGCATATGATCATAGTAAAACGTTAATATAAAGAATTCAGTGAAATTAATTCTCATTATCGAGCTCTCCGTAACGCCTAAAAATCTTTGCACAACCAGATGCAACCTTTTCCTTCATGAAACCCAAGCTATTAACAAATCTATCATTGGTGGCAATACCATTGAAACGGTTGAGAATAACACGTGAGTGGTCACGGCCTGGAGTGGGCTCTTTGCAGTCAGGTAGAGGACTGGTTACAAGCCTGGCATCACAATTTTGATTTGCTTGATTTGCGTCCACGAAGATCGTATATGATCCCGAGGAATCAGTCCGAACCTTCTTGCTATACACAATGTTATTTGTGATTCTATCATTGCATTGCAGAGTAACCTCGGCACCTAGGTAGCAACATTAGAGTAAACATGTCATAAGGAACCCCACGAATTGTTTAATATTCCCTAAAATTTAGGATTAAAATATGTGCTTTCATAATTTTTTTTTTCACATAAAAAAGTTCACCTTCATTTTTTTGAAGAGAACATCAAACTAATGCTAAGAATAAGTTCAGTGTGCACTTAAAAGTTAAAATTAAGCACCACAATTAAATTCAAATTCATGGATACTTGTCCAATCCGACCCAATTTTGACAAAAACATTTTGTTATATGACTGGGTCAGGTCTGAGGATATAACCTGCGCCCTGCCCCCTCCTTTGAACTCACCTTGCTATATATCATATATATTATATTATTGTATATGAGCTAGGATTTTATTTTCTACTTTTATTTTTGATTTTGATTAAAAATATAAATTAATTATTTTAATAGTTAAATAATTGAAATTCTAATAATAATTAAGTAATAAAGTTAAAATTATATATTTAAATAAAAAAGTTAATTCTTATAATTTTTATTTTTAAGATCTTTGTTATTCATTAATTTTTATATGTTGTTTGATTTAATAACTTAATATATGATTTATTTTAAAATATATAAGTAAATTAAATTTTAAAAAAGTGGGTGGGTTCCACATGAGTTTCTCCTAACTCAACAAAACCTGATAAAAATAATAATTATTTAATTTTATATTATTTTTAGGAGTAAATTATTTTATAAATATGCATATTTATTTACATATATATAATATAATACAATATAATATATTAATATTAAATTATGTATGTATATAATTAGGTCAGCCTATCAAGCTTACTGAGCTTTTGCTAAAGTGTGAACTAGACTTTTTTAATAAATAGGTCAAGTCAAGCCTTATGCATGTCAGGCCCTAGACTCTTGATAGGTTGTCTGGCCTATTTTCACCTCTATGTATTAAGTGTGGTTCTTATCCTTCACAAAAAACTATCTTTTCTATTATTTGTAAAAATAGGGACCACACCACACATAACACATTTTCATGAATGTAGAACTAAAAGTTTTTAGTCTCTCATTTGTAAAAATAGGGACCACACATAAAATATTTCCATAATTGTACAACTAAAAGGAGACAATTTTATTTTTAAGGCTTAAATATATTTGTAGTCCTTATAAAATGAGCTTTTTCTTTGATTTTCATCCCTCAAAAACTTGAAATTATTATTTTTGGTCCTACTATTATATGATACTTGTCAACTACTTTTGTGTTTGACGAAAGGTTAAATAACCATTCCAAGTGACACCCATTAGTGTTTATGGTACCATGTAGCATATAATGCCTCTATTTTTTTTTTCTAGATCCCTAAGATAAATGTTATTTATTTACCTTAAAATGAATGTTAAAGACTAAAAATAGTTATTTTTAATTTTTAAGGGATGAAAATCAAGGGAAAATGTTTTATAGGGACCAAAACTAAAATTTGCTCATTTTTAAAGACCAAAAACAATGATTTCAATTTTTAGAGGATGAAAAGCGAAGAAATTTTTTTGCAGAGACCAAAAATAAAATTTGCTCATTTTATAAGGACTAAAAACATATTTAAACTTATTTTTAAAGACTAAAAGCCAACATTACACAGACATTAAAAACATATTTAATCCATAGATAAATAATAGTTTTTCCATATAAATTTCATTACTGAATTTCTCATGATCTACAATTAATCATGATAGTAACTTCTTAATGGTCTAATTTAATATAGAATAACTAACTATACATGAAGTTCACCTCATCATTAATTAGATCTTGCAAGCTACATGATGGATCACAATCTTCAATCATATAGTAATATATAGGTTAAGTGAGAAGTATTTTTTTATATCGCGAAACAACCAAACTAGCATATACCACAAGCAAGACACTCTCGATACTTTCTTTCCAACAAATAATTCATGTGAATATCCTACTAGTTTTGGTAATGGAACTCACATGTATATCGAGAGCTAAAAACAATGTTTTAGAAAGACAGTGTTAGAAAGGATGCTGCTAACATTTTTTTTTTTTTTACATATATTTAGGAATGAAATTCAAACTAAAAATTCATTAATTTGAGAATCAGATCCGAGATTTGTAGACAGATGATACTATTAATATTTTTTGAGAGGAGAGTAGAAGAGTGTAGTGAAATTATTAATAAGAAGGGTCAATTACCAGCAATGTAGGTGGTGGCGGGGGTCTCAAAACCAGCACGACAAGGGTCACAATACACGCGACCCTTCACATAGAAAGGGGTCAGGTGAGGGCGTATGGCTGACACCATCGTCGGAAGAACACACACAAATACCACAAAGGCTATTCTCACGCCCATCTTCTAAGTTTCAGAGACAATCACAGAGGACTTGGTGAGAGAGTTGGTATATATTTATGTGCAAAAATGTAGGTGAGTTATGTGTGAGAGAGTTGGGGTATGTATGCCCAGAAATGTTGTAGGTGTTATGTGTGATAAATTAACAATGAAGTGTATATAAGCCTGAGAAGTTCCTATAAGCTCTGCAAACATCACGCAACTTTATACTCACTTGAGCACACGAAGGGTGAGTTAGTACCGAAATTCAAACTTGCCACGTCATGACAGTGACTTGCATGCACGGTCAAATCCAAACCGTTATTATTCTCCCACTTTGTAAGCGCTTTACCGCAAGGCATGAGGGAGTTGAATCTGGGTCTGGTCAAGTGGTCATAGCTCAAGACAAGTTCAGCCTGATCCGAATTAAAATATGATTTGGTTGAATCAAATTAAACCTCTTTTAATTTGCTTGAACTGAACAAAACCAGTTTTTTTTTTTTTTTTTTTTGGGTGAATCAGTTTGGTATAGAAACTAGTTTTAAAACGAAACTTGAAGCTTTAATTAAAAAGAGCAACGTGGTTAACGAGACTTGAACCCTTTTCTTTAATATTCTCTCACAGCAAACAAGATTTTAAAATAAGAACTAGCATTTGTCTTTACATATGCATTAAAATAGCATATAAACAATAATAAGTTAACAAATTTATCCATATAATTTGTGACTACCTATTTTTCTATTTATTAAAAAAATTCTTCATAAAAATAACTTGTGTTATTGTGTTTTATATTTAAAATAGAAAATAACATGAAAAGAAAATGACATTCTTATAATTAAAAGTAAATAAAAATAAAAAATATTTTCTTAAACTAAATAATCCATAATTTAATCATTGATAAAAATATTATCATGTTATTCAGTTCTATTTTTGTTGTTTTACCTTTCATACATCTATCTATAATTGTGATTGTATTGTACAATATTATATTAATATTACTATGCTTATGGCGTTTATTTTGTTTGAAATAAGTTTTTATCTTATATTATTTTCCACTTAGTATATTTTATTTTTCTAAAAATATTTTTGTTTTAAAAAATTAAGAAAATAATAATTATTTTTATTAATATTCTTATTTATATTTTACTT
Organism: Spatholobus suberectus; assembly: GCA_004329165.1. NCBI lineage: Eukaryota > Viridiplantae > Streptophyta > Magnoliopsida > Fabales > Fabaceae > Spatholobus > Spatholobus suberectus. The sequence continues at coordinate 56,356,999 of CM014734.1, read as the reverse complement.
AAATATTTAAATGATTTACAATTATACTTTAATTCTTTGAATAAGAGCATTTTTATCAAAAAAATTATTATATCATATGATGTTAATATATTTTTAGAATACAATGTTTGAAAAATAAATAATATGAGAAGAGAGAATTAAATTTTTAAGGAAAAGTATCAAAAATATGTTCCCTGGGTTTTATTGATATCATCAGTTTAAATGACTACATATTATTAATTATTAATGTAAAAAAAAATCTGTCATTTGATGAAAGAAATTGTGGAAGAGATATATTATTATATATATAAAATTTCCAATATTTGGTAGTAAATGAAGAAAGCTTTTAAACCAATAATAATAATAATAATAATAATAATAAAAAGTTGATTTTATTGGTGAATAAAACGATATATAAAATGATGCTAGTTTAGTTAGTAAGGATCAAACTCATATCCTACAAGGACGTGAGTTCAGATTTTGCTGCCGATATAAAGACTTTGTTTGTGAGTAATTTGTAAGTACTTGTATAAATATTTTTTGAGTTTTGAGGTCTATCTTGACCCAAATGAGCCTCTAAGACCCAACTCATCTAAAATTTTTGTGTACCCAAAATTATAATGAAATGATGAATGCATGGTAGGTTGATGATTATTAATAGTTAAGAGAGAGAGAGATAACCAAAATAATTATAGTGGTGGGCACGTCAGTGTGAGAGAGTAAAACGACATGAGTGAGCGTTGCTTTGTAGAGTGGTGCGTGAAAGAGACTTTCAGTGTGAGAGAGTGAGACGCTTGAGTGGGCGTGAGTGAAAGTTAGAAAGCATAGGTAAAAGCACGGCTCAAAAAAAAGTCTGAGAATTTTGAGCAGGAAAATTATGTTCTGAAAGGTTGAGACGTGTCCATATAGGATATTGCTTAATATCGGAAAATAAGAGGTGGTGAATTTAAAATCCTAGTGAAAGAAAGTAATTATAGTTTAGCAAGAAGTTAGCGTGTTTCTGTATAGATCCTTTTTGACTGCTGAATGGTGCAAGGAGGGAGGAAAACATAGGGTCCAGCAGGATCTACATTATAAGTGGATTTTATTTAGACATGGTGTCTTTTTTTTCTCTTTGTAGCACCATGCAGCAGATGGAGAGTGATCACAAAGGACAAAGAGAGGTTGCACTGAGAAAGAAGATCAGGACGCTATTGTAATGAAGCAACTTTTTTTTTTTTTTTAATTAAAGTTCAAGTTTTTATTTTTTAAAATTATTTTAAATTAATTATTTCATTTATATTTAAATTCATTTCATATTTTTTTTCTGCTTTTCATATTTTTAATTCTTTAAATTTTAAATTTTCATTTATTTTGTCTTTTTTTTCAAATTTTTAAATAAATAATAAAATTACATTAATTTTAATAAATTAGAAAAAAAGTATTATTTTATTATATATTAATCTTAATTAGAGAAAAACAAAAACTATATATTCATATGATATTTATTAATTATTATGTTTACTTTTTTTATAAATTTTTATCTTTTAATATTTTGCATATATTATTTGAATTCCTCTTTTAATACTTTCATGTTATAAAAAAATTAAATTAATAAATTAATAAAATAATTAAAATTTGAATGACTGGAGAAATATCAAAAGTAAAAAAAACATATACATGCGACAAATGAAAAGTTAATAATAGAAAATTAAATGAAATAATAAATTAATTTTTTTAAAAAAATAAAATTTAGGAAAAAATGTGATAATTTTAATAAGATATTTTATATTATATGTAAATAAATAGTTAGATAGACATATATAAATAAAATATAATTTAAAATATTTAATAAAATTACAATTTATTTCATGCATCACATTGATACAATTAATGAACATCATGGAATTGTTAATTAATGGTCAAATACCATTCATATTTTCTTACAAATACTATACTTGATCTTTGATTTTATCCATCAATTTATCTATTATACATTAAATAAATGTCTTATCTATTATACATTAAATAAATGCTTAAAAGTTTAGACCACTGATACTTAAAACTTTAAATATTTTAGCTACCATCTTATTTTCGACTTTCTCAAATGTTTATTTTTGGAATAGTTTTCATAACAAGTTTATTCTTGTGTTTCTCAGTATATTTTTCATTTGGTATCATATCTTAATTTTTGGGTTTAGCACTTAACAATGAAAAGGAAGAAAATTTGGGTGAAGTTATGGCCAAATTACAAAACAACTTATCATGTTTCAAGGAGTTTGTGTCTCATTTCTTCCAACCTTCTTTAAAGAAAATTAACCTTACTAGCTAGAGAGACAAAATGAAGATGTTCATTAAGATTACTTAGTATAGTCTCTAAAGCATCATTGTCAATGATGGCTTTGAATCTAGGATTCCCACAGGGATTCCTATCCTTGAAGAGAGTTGGACAATAGAAAAAATGAACAAAGTTCAACTAAATGCCAAGGCCAAATATCTTATTACATGTGTCTTGGGCAAGTCCAAATATGATAAAGGGTTATTATTAGGTCACTCGCATTTGCTCATGCTCCAAATGTTTAGTTTTAGGTGTAAAAGGGTGTATTGAGATCTTACATTGACTAGAGATATGACAAATGAAGTCCTTATAAGGCTTTGATAGTCCTTACCCTACAAGCCAATTTTGTGAAAGAGTGATGGAAGGGGCTAAAAGAGAAATGTTTGGAAAAGATAGAGATGAGAACCAAACAAAAAAAATTATAGGGACCAAAATCAAAAGATGGTATCTTTGCAAAGATTGAAAACATATTTAAGAAAACTCTTTATTATTGGTTGACATTTATTAATCAAAATATTGTGTTCTCCTAGTCCTTATTTAACAAACTATTGCTCATTATTTTGTTGTTTTGAATAAATTTTAACTAATAATAGAAAGTGTGTTAAAAGAAATATATTTGAGAGCGTGTTCTTAACACTTCTCAAGAAATTATTACCAATGCATTTCCATCATGGTTTTTATTTAATAAAATTTAAACAAAATTTAGGTACAATGCCTTTAATGTTTTGTATGTTATTCTTTAGCTAATATTTTAGTATGTACATTAAATAAGATAAATATTTATTTTTATATAATTAAAATTTATAATAAATAAATAGTTTTGAAAACATAAGCTATATTATAATTAAAAATCATAATAGATAAATATCTTTAAATATATAAACTATATTTTGAATTTACAATGAATAATTAAAATTGTGATATAAGGTTATATTTTTATCTATTGACAATTTCTTTAAAAAATTATTGAAATTCAATTTATAGATCGAGATAAAGGAAAGTAGATTAAAAGAAATATATAGTTAAGAAAATTAATTATATAAATAAAAATAAAATGAGAATAATTTGATATGGTTAAGACACAAATGTTTTGACTAGTTACAAGAATAATGTATAGAGTGAATTTTCAAAAGAGAGAAAAGAGAGTGTTTGGAATATCTTGTCGAGAGAGTATAGAGGATGAGAGTCTCACTCTCCAAATTGTGAATTATAATTTATAATAGAGTAGATTAAAATTAAAATTTACATTAATAATCAATGCAATAAAAATGGATTATAAAGATATGCATTAATTGTAAAAATGAAATTCCAATTTTACTTAAAGAAGATTATAAAAGTAATAATTAAAGCCTTTTATTTATTAATTTAATCAAGACCCTCCTTGAAATAAGAAATTATTAGATAATCCATGATCACCAAATATTTATAGTTCCAACCAATGTTTATATAACATATATTCAAAATTTATAATTTACAATAAAAAATTAATAATATTTAATTACATGTTATATAAAAATTAACGAGAACATTTGGATGGCCTTGTTTTAAAATTATTGAACGACCCATTTCCTCGGTCCACTCGCCCCCGATTTCCTATATACAAGCGCTCTGTTCTCATTTTGAAGCCAATATGTGAAGTGGTTGTGACAAAGATCAAATACATCCAATGATGACTAGCTGTATCAACCTCAAAATGTGTCTTCTTAACTTGGTTACCTTGTTTAGTATGCTTTCCTTGTCCCATGGAAGACCAAATGCCGAGTGTCGAGTGAGAGCAGTTAATCTGGGTGGTTGGCTCGTTACTGAAGGTTGGATCAAACCTTCCCTCTTCGATGGCATTCCAAATAAAGACTTCTTGGTCAGTAAATATGTAAACAATTGCATTACAATTATTATGCATACTTATTCTTTTATACTTACGTTTATATATAGGTCTCTTATTTCATGGGAAATTTTTCCTCTCAATTTTTGTAGGATGGAACTCGTCTTCAGTTCAAGTCCGTGACAACACGAAAATATCTTTGTGCGGAGTCCGGAGGAGGAACCATCATAGTTGCAAATCGCACAGCTGCTTCGGGTTGGGAAACATTTTCAGTGAGTAAGCTGTCCTATGTATTATGTTATTATTATTATTATTATTATTATTCATTCATTCATTCATTCATTAATTGATTATAGTCCAAATTGCGTTAAAAAGTGATTCCATGTTACATTTTGATGATGTTAATTACCTGTTATATTGTGTACAGTTATGGAGGCTAAACGAGAATACTTTCAGATTCAGAGTGTTCAACAAACAGTTTGTGGGGTTAGATGGGATTACCGTCGTTGCTGTTTCCAATATTTCCACTGATTCTTTGACATTTAATGTTGTAAAGGAAAGTGGTAATTCCAGCCGTGTTCGAATCAAAGCTTCCAATGGATACTTCCTGCAGGTAATCAGATTGTTCCTCTTCCTCTGCTTCTTCTTCTTTTCTAATTTTCTTTTGGTGAAAGAAGGTTAAAATAATAAAGAAATAAAAAGACTTAAATATTTTTTTATTCTCAAATTTGAATCAAGTTTACTTTTTAGTCTCTCAAATTTAAAAGTAATTTTTTAAGTTTTTGCTTTGGAAATAGTTAACTTTTGATTCATGTTTTGTGATTTGTTTTAAGTTCCTATAAGAATAAAAAATGAGTTATTTTTAGATTAGAAAATTAAAAAAATCACTTTTAAATTTGAAAGATTAAAAACAAGTTTGATCCAAATTTAAAGGAACAAAAAATAATTAAGCCAAATAAAAATTATTTTTCCGCCAGAGTTGACAAAAGCAAAAAATGTTAGTAAGGAAATGACAGAAGGCCACGATTTTTGCATCATTTTGTGCTGTAAAAATTACCTCATTTCAATTCCTGCACAGTACAAAAACTCTTAGAAATTAAATTAGTGGTCTTTGTTCGGTAAATTGTGGGTCTCTTAATTATTATCCCACGTATGCAGAGTGTAATATTATAACCGCTAACAATGCAGGCGAAGACGGAGGAATTGGTGACTGCTGATGTTTCAGAGGTCAACGGATGGGGAGATGATGACCCGTCTGTTTTTGTAATGACAATAGCTGGAAGGATGCAAGGCGAATTCCAAGTAACAAATGGTTATGGGCCTACAAAAGCTCCCCAAGTTATGCAGGTATAACATAATTCAAAGTCAAACAGTTGACAAACAGTGTCTTAGATTGCAGGTCATGTCGGCAGCATGAGATATGGGTCAAAACAATGAACTATAATCACAAGGGCCAATGACCGTTTGCGTTGATTTGTTTTTTATTTACAACTTTATAAATTTAAAGTTCTTCAATTAATAAAAATTTTTGAAAAAAAAGAAACTAATGTTCTTTGAAAATAATCAATACCAAATATGTCCCCCTCTTGTAAAGTATTTTAGGAGCTTATTAATTTTGATGGTTATATGATTGCTTCTAACTTATGTATATCTCTTATTTTTAATACTATACATTATTTCTTTTAAAATTTTATTGCATGTTAATGTAATAATGATATTTCCACTTGTTTCTTACATTTATGCACGCATGAAAAGGTTGCTCCAATTGAAAACCTGCTAGATTTCAAGAATGGTAATGGGGAAACAGTTGCGAAATTTATATCGACAACTGTCATCTATAATTATTGATTTATTGTTGCATATGTCAATCCTTCTCGTGCACATGGAATGATCCAAATTCTTGATGTTTATCTAACAAGTTGTTGTGTGAATGGTCGACGGTGTGTTTCCACAGGAACATTGGAGCACTTTTATTGTTGAAGATGATTTCAAGTTCATAGCCAGTAATGGACTGAATGCTGTTAGAATTCCAATTGGCTGGTGGATGGCAAGTGATCCAACGCCAACCCCACCATATGTTGGGGGTTCCTTGGATGCACTAGACAATGCCTTTTTGTGGGCACAGTAAGTCCAAAAACTAATCAAATAAACTTCTTTTAAAATTTGTATATGGCTTTAGATAGATAATTCCAAAAAGTAAATGGGTTAGTTGAGGATGACTAATATAGCACATTAATAGAATAATATTGGAATTAATTAATGATATACCTGCAGGAAATATGGACTGAAAATCATCATTGATCTTCATGCTGCACCCGGTTCTCAAAATGGTTTTGAACACAGCTCTTCAAGAGATGGTTCACAAGAATGGGGAAAAACAGATGAGACCATTCAACAAACAGTCCAAGTTATAGACTTCCTAGCCGCAAGGTTTATATCTTACATATAGGACACTGTTTTATACATCATTTTTATGCTCTAATTGTAGCATGCTATTTGCAATTTTGCACTGTCCCATTTTGCTTGCATTGCAGGTATGCAAAAAGCCCAAGCCTATATGCAGTTGAACTAATAAACGAGCCTCTCTCCCCTGGTGCGACACTAGAGAGCTTGACCAATTACTATAAGGCTGGTTATGAAGCAGTGCGCAAGCACTCTTCCACAGCTTATGTGGTGTTATCAAACAGGATAGGACCCTCAAATCCCAGGGAACTCTTCCCTCTTGCAAATGGCCGTATGCGATCTGTGATTGATGTTCACTACTACAACCTCTTTCAAGATGTATTTAATGATATGACTGTCCAACAGAACATTGATTTCATCTACAACAACCGCTCATCACAGTTGAGTTTTGTTACAACCTCAAATGGACCTCTTACTTTTGTTGGTAATTCTTCAAATTACCCTTCATTCTCCCTATATATGAATGTAGATTGATCTTAGTCCATATTTTATAGTAGCACTTTCATATAAAGCTATTTTAATGACATTATTAATCTAATTAATTAGACAACATATATGTTGTTATCTTGATAAAAGTAATCAAATACATAATTTATCATCAATGGTGACTATGGATTATGTAATTTTCTTTAAAGTAAATGAATTTGACTTCTTTCGCTTTAGAGAAAAAAATATGAAATTTTAACTAATGATAAAAAAAAAAATGATTAGTTGTTATTACATTCACATACATAATAAATTTAGAATTTGTTAACATTTAGGCTCTTTTTTAATTAATGGTTGGCACTTCTCACTTTTCTGTCAAGAGTTAATTATTCACTTTGAAAGAGTAAATGATAATAGTCTAAAAGTATTACTAATGTTCTAAATTCCAAAGTTATAAAATTTATGTTCTTATATGTAATTGCTTATCTTTCTCTACCACAAGGAATCAAATGATAACTCTTGATTTTATTTTAGACTTCATGTTTTTTAATTTAAGATTCAAACTAGCTCAACATTAATTTCAATTCAAGGTGAATGGGTTGCTGAATGGCAAGTTCAGGGAGCTACAAAAGAAGATTATCAAAGATTTGCCAGAGCTCAATTAGATGTTTATGGGCGAGCAACATTTGGGTGGGCTTATTGGGCTTTCAAAAACGTAAACAATCACTGGAGTTTGGAGTGGATGATCAAGAATGGTTATATCAAGCTGTAGAAAATTTTCTCGAGGCCAGCACTTTCTCTCGCTATCAGTTCCCCCAAAATGATCCCTCCATAAAAATTATGATTATACTTGCGTTTTTTAGATCCTTCTTACATTTCACCCTACAAAGCAAGGGAAGAAAAGTTGTAGATCGTTTTATTAGAAGAAATATAAAAACGGAAGTCTTGCATCATCCTCTGTTCTTTTGATTTTGGGGAGGTGGAAGCAAACAATTGAAAAAGTAAAATAAAATAAAATAAAATAAAAGTTCTGTATTCTCCTTTTTATTTTTTTTATTTATGGGGTTAGCAAACATGGTTCCTGGAGTTCGATCATTTTTAACAGAAAGGATAAAACTTGTAAATTGAGCTTACATCTAAAGTGAATGAGTGATGATGTATTTACCTTAGAATTTTAGTGATTGAAGATTATGATATACTTTAAATTAAACAAAGGATTAATACATCCATAATCAATTTAGAAACATACTTTAAAGGACTTGACTATTAAAGAAAAGTTAGTGTTAATTATTATAAGTCTTTCCTCTAAGAGGGGTTAGTATTTAATGTTACCTTCTTATCACAATGACCATTGTCATCACCACAAAAGTTACAATTGATGACTTGATTTTGGGCTTGAATGACATTTTCTTGCATGACATTTAATTGTTTGATCAATGTTTGTAGCTAATTTTGAATCAACTTATTTGGATCAAGCAAAGCATCTTGTGCTTCCAAGGCATAGATGCCATTTTTAGATGGTCTACTTCTCTCATGATCTACTTGGTGCTCATTGGAGACCATAACTTTTATGAGTTTTGTAGCCTCTTCAGTTGTCTTGTTATTCATGGTCCTCTAGCGGATGCATCTAACATCAATTTAATTTGAGCCTTGAGCCCATTATAGAACAATTATAATTGTTCTAAGTCACCAAACTTGTGGTAAGGACACTTCGTAAGGAGCTCTCTCAAGCGCTTCCAAGCATCATATAAAGATTCATTCTCTTTTTGTGGAAAGTGGTAATCTCATTGCTCGCCTTAAGGTATTTAGATGTGAGGAAAAACTTAATCATGAATTTAAATTCTAAGTCTTTCCAAGAGTTAAGCGTACCTCTAGGTTGGGATTGCAACCAAATCTTTGAGTTTCCACTTAATGAGAATGGGAACAATCTTAGCCTTATGGAGTCATCATTAACACCATTTATGTGAATAGTGCTACAAATCTTTAAGAAATGCACTAGATATGCATTGGATCTTCTAGGTCATTTCCCCCAAATTGATTTTGGGAGATGAGTCCTAAAAGATATGACTTAATTTCAAAGTTATTTGCAGCTATGGGCAGTCCCATAGTTACTGGCAAAGTTAAGTCTTGGTTTCTATTCATAACATCTCCTGAAGTTCTCCTTCGTTCAACTATGTTAGAACAACAAGAATTATGTAGAGAGCTTTGAGGGTTTTGATTTTCTTTTTTTAGTTGTTTTTGTTTTTCTAAATTTTTATCTTCTCTTACTAGTAAATAACTCTTGTGGCCTTTTCAATCTCTAGATCAAAGAAAAGTGTCGATGAAACTTGTTCATGCATAAACTACCTAAAAACTAATCTAAACAAGTATATAAAAAAACCAAAAAGCAACTTAAAGAAATTTAAACAATGAAAACAAAAAATAAACATAAGATAATTAGATATAAGAAAGCAATCAAAAAGTTTAATATAGAGCCTAAATGTTCCATAATGTCAAATCTAATCTTCGACAATGGGGCCAAAAACTTGATGCGACCATTTTGCAACTTTACAAAGGTTGAGTTGTGATAATAGAAGGTGCAATAGACAATGACATGTTTACAAATTCATATAGTGAATGAATTATCACAACCTTATTTTGGTAAGTGGATCGATCGTACAAGTAATAAAGTGATAAGTAAGATATTGTTTCTTCAAAGACTAGAATGAACATAGTTTACTAATATTCAACATTAGTTAAGAAAAAAAATGAGATTTGATTGTCATAGTTAGTGGTTAGTAGGGGTTAACTTGGAGCTAAGTTGAACTTCGAATTCCACCTAGTTGACATAAGAGAAAAAGACTCCATACAAAAGGACTCAACACAAACACAAGTAACCTTTTCTTCACTACTCCTAACTCCTGCTCTACTCTCTCAAACCAAGCTTACATGCAATTATTCAACTTTCGACTCTCCTTAGGACCTTGTCCCAATTCCTTGGCAATGTGTCTTAACTGTCAAAACAAGTAGCCTAATTCCTTAGGTGTAATCACAAAACACTTGTGCATCATGCTTAAGGTTCTCAACAAATGCACACAACACATATACCTCCATTCCAAGAGTCTTTTGCATATTGTATGTCTCACGTTTTAATTGGGCAACCTAGAGTCTCTCTCTTGAGTTAACCCTAAATTAGGTTTATTTGGATGGTTTTTCCACTTTACCAAAAGCATTAAGCCTAAAAATCATGAAATTGATACAAAGAACATGAAAAACAAGATTTAATTAAGTAAAATATTATTGAGACAAAACCATCCATAAGAAGATGTTTTAATGACAACTAACTATCAAGAAGCAATTCTAAGTCTTCTAATTTTATTATTACTAATAGTTTACTTTGAGTTGTGTTTATAAGAACAAGACTTGATTAAAAAGCATGGAAGAAGGTGAAAAGCATCAACCTTATGTCAGCCTCTAGAAATACGTTTTGCTGTTCAAAAATAGCCCTACCACATGGAAAGTTGACCAAAAGCATGCAAGGCTAATCATATTACTTAAAAGGTCAAAGTACAGCAACATTAGAAGCTGTGTATGATTAAAAGCATGATCAAAAGGTGGATCTATGAAAGAGTGAGGAATACACAAGAAGGGGGGGGTTGAATTATGTGTTAAATTTTTTTAAAACAAAATTAAAAACAAGTTAAATAATTTAAGCGTATATATGGAAAAGAGAAGAACAAAGACCCAAGGAATTTTATACTGGTTCGCTCAATCTTAAGCTACGTCCAGTCCCTTCGTACTGAAGTTGTTCAACAAACCAACCTTTGGTTACAACCAAGTATTTTTCTTCGCCTCTTTAGGCTTTACAAAGCAACCTACCCAGATTACTTAACCACCCAAGTATTCTTTATCACTAAGCCTCTCTAGGCTTTCACAACATGAAGTAGTTGTTAAAAAAAAATTAACTCACAGCGTGAGAATATGAAAATTCAAGAGCAATAGAAGAATTTTTTACAAAGAGTTTGAAGGTTTTTTCAAGAGTCATCCAGCAAACACAATATTTGTGGTAGTTCTCTATATATCTTCTTCTCTTTTGAGCTGATATATATATAGTCTTTAGTAAATAGTGGTTGAAATTTCCAGCTTCAGTCTAAAGAGGAATGTGTGTGCGTATATCGATTTTGTAGATGAGTTAGAAAAGTGACTTTTGTTCTTGCACTAAAATGGAAGGTGCAGTATTGTGTTAGAAAGTTGCTTTTCTAAACATTCTTTATTCGACTTGCTAGCTTGATAGGTTGATTTCCTTTTTCTACAACACTGCGACACTGTGTTTATACATCAACATATATCTGATTTTCATTTAATGCTCAAATATTTGAACGTTAGATCATACTAAGAGGTAAAGCATCAGTCTCAAAGTTTTTTGTGAATATGCAAAGTTAAAACAATCTTTAACACTTAGTCGTTGAAGAGGCTTACACTTGGACGATCATCATACAATAGTCCATTGGACGCTTACTAAAAACTGGTGTGTTGGATGCCTGATATTAAAGACGCGTTGGATGCCTAAAAAGCCTTTTTAATACAGAGACCTAAAACTTAATAAGTTATCTTCAAAACTTGAGGGACTAGATGCTTCATATGTCTTTGATTTCAACAATCTCCTCTTTTTTGATTATGACAAACCTTATTAATTTTTAAGTTTTATGAGCAGAAATAAATATATCAAAAACGCATAAGATGAGATTAGGTAGACTTATTGTTGTACTCCCCTCAAGTCTAATATATCAAGCAAATTTGCGCACATTTGAAACACACAGTATATTCGGGATATGCATGAATGTTATGTGATGAGTCATAAACACACAGTAGAAACAAGCCACAAGCTATTGTATAAAAACTATAAAAACTTTATAGAGAACAACAAACTTTATTTCCTTCATTTCTCCCCCTTTTGACATCAGCAAAAAGTGGAAAAAGAGAGCATTATAGTCACTGTGGCCCCGAGAGGGGTAGAGGTGGAGATGGAGATGGGTGAGGGGTTCAGAGAATTTCTTGTTTGTTTTGAAGGATTTGGTGGAGAAGGGTCATCATGGGTTGAAGTTGAGCGACGACATAGGTTTGGATGACGGAATCAACATGAGGGAGGGTAGGAGGGGCAAAAGGTGGAGTAGAAAGGTTGGCAGAGGCTTGGGAACCGGGGGTTGGAGGAGGCGGAGGTGTTGGTGATGGTGGGTGAGGTGGTGTTGGTGGTTGAACTTTGGAGGATGGAGGTGGGGCTCCAAAAGCTTGAGGCTGGAAATGTGAAGTTGATGTGGGCAAGGATGGTGGTAGCATGGAAAATGCAGATTCCTATGGGTAGGGTAGCTTGAGGGAACATGGATTGGTGATGGCAGCCAAAATGGCATAGAGAATGGACGTCTCAGGACCAATCAGAGGACGCACGTCAGCTGTACAGACAAAGGCTGTGGAAGACTTTGAAAAGTGAAAGACACGAGCTAGACGCTGTGTGTACTTACAACTCTGCAATGTTGGGGTTTCTGCCTTGTCATCTACTGATAGTCCACTGTTGGACACTTCCTGCTCATAGGTCCACATGTGCTGATGCTAAAAGCGTTCAACATCATCTGCGTCCATGTCTTGCGTCAGTCATCTAGACATGTACCATTCCAGATTGATATTGTTGTGTTGTTGAAACTCAACTCTGGAAGGTAAAGGTAGAGAGGGAGGTTTCGTCAACAACTTCTCCTTCTTCTTGTTGACATCCAAGGTAGGAAGCCTTGGGCAGATGCAGTTCGGCTAAATGCAAACAGTTGTTGTATGTGAGATATATTGTGATAGGGGAATGGACAACTGATATTTTAGATCTGTAGAGCTTTTGATGGAGACGTAAAACATTTGCTCATATGACGTTGAGAAGAAACCAGTTTCAACGGGATCCAAAGGCCTAAATTTCAGATCAGCAGGCCTGAGCTCAACTATTTTTTTCAACATCCCTTTTTGCTTCTGCTGCCTTGCATATTCAAGATCCTCAATTGGAGGTACTCGGTGCTGAAGTACTCCAGGTGGGTGTGCGTTGAGGCGCCATGCCTTGACAAGCTTGGGATACCTCATTTTGATAAACCGTTTCAATGGTAAGCTTTCAATTGCACCGGGAGCCAGAGCCAAGTATTCTGGAGAGGGTTGGTGGGTATAGTCGTCTAGGTATGGCTCAAATGAGACTGGGGAGTAGTCAAACCCATACTTTAGCTTTGAAAGGTGCTCTAGACACAGTATAATAGAGCGTTACGTCCACCAAGTTTTGCCTATTTCTCTTTTCAAAAAGAAATCTATATTTCTTCTTTACTTCCTCCTAGTTTTCAGCTCGTCCAACAAAGATAGAAGAGATATCTAGATTGGTGCTGGTCTTTGAGGATTGGGGTTGCTTGGTTGGCTTAACAGATACGGTCAGTTTTATTAGGCCCGGGGTGGGAATGGTGCACATATAACTGTCATCACCAAGCAACAACATGTCTGGTTCAGATGTAATGTAGGTGGTTTATACCAAGATGGGTAATCGAATGGTAGAGGTTTGTGGGTAATGGGGGTTGCCTGAGCTGTCCAATAATTGGTTTCCATGAGAGTCCAGTACAGGTGTGCCTTGGACAATGTGGGTTTGTGTTTGGTTGAATGGGGAGTCAGCAGGTTCAACAATGATAGAATGAATAAATTCTTATTCAGATACAGTAGCAACATCTAGAGTAGAGGACTTACTTTTCTTGCTCATTTTAGATGTTGCCTGGACTTCCGATGCTCATTTGTGAGAGATGGCCGGTTAGGCTGGAGAAGCTTCTTCATGTGCAGGAACTATGATGATGGCAGTTTTCTATTTCTTCAATAGGACTGCGATTGAATCACCATTTTCGCCATCGGAGTCTTGTTGTAGTTTGAGTTTCCTTTTTGCAAGTGCTGCAGGTGCAAGAGCAGCAACAAGAGGAGCAATTGTGGGTACTAGTGCTTGCTAAGTCTTGGCTTTCATCACTCTGGACGTAGAATATGGTCTGGATGATCTTCCTTTGGATGGTTTTCTATTAGAAGTAATTGGTCTTGCGACAGTTACCAGATGGATGAACAAGGCTTTGTCGTCCACTTGTTCAGCTTGTTGGGCAACTTGTTCCTCTATAGGTTGTGGTGCCTCTTCTGCAGGTTCGTCTTTTATTTCCAAAGTCTTGGAAGCTTTTTCAATTGATTTTAGAATGAATCCAGCCTTCATTTGATTAATGTTGTTTCGGTCGAACGGCAACTAGGTGAACCTCATACCACCATCTAGTTTCCTAATTTCAGCTTGTTCACCACTAGACAGAGTGAAGAACTTATGATATAATTGCTGTAGCTAGAAAATCTTGTACAACAATGTCGCATATGTGATTTGATTAAATTCATCTCATCCCTTCATGGTTCTAAAAATGTTGCTCAAGACAAGGTGGGGAAGATTGAATTGTTGTCTGGTGACTATATGGAAGAGAGTGAAGCGATGTAGAAATGTTACGCTGTCTTTGGATCCAGCTTTTTGAAGGATCTCTTTGTTTAAAAACTACTGGAATACCTTGCCTTCTTTCTTCAACTTGTAGTATTCCACACTGCCTTCAGCTTCGGGTCCCATCAAAGCTGCATCTACAGTCTCATGGCAACCATAGCTGTTTTTCCATTTGTTCTTAATACAGGAGCTAGCGTGCTCACATCCGATGGCTTGAGCAATGCTCCCCAAGTCTATAGTGACCTTCACACCCAGAACAGTGCTAACAAGACCACTGTTCATAAACTTTGCATTTCTCTAGAAGAGTCTGACAAGCTCTGGGTATATAATCTTGTTTAGATGGAAATAGTTTAGGATTCCACACCGAATGAGATCGTCTTTCACCTTTACTCCCATTTCATCTAGAGTGTCGATGTCGAATCGTCTCTCAATCAAAACTATGGCTTCATTTTGGCTTTCCACACGAGCTACTACCTTTATGGCATTGCCTACCCTCGAACACCATTATTGATATGAGGAAGGTTAGGGTTTGAGAAGTTTTGGGAGGCTGAGAGAGAGAGCAATATCTCAGTGATAGTGAGAGTGAGAGCTTGGTTCACAAAACGCTTGAGTGTATAGGAAGTAACTAAAAGGTTTTTAGTTTAGGCGGTATTTGAAATTTGAAGAAAGAGATAATGCGCATTTAATGTTGGTTTCAGTGTGCACATTTTTCGATGTTAGTTTACGGCGTAGTTGTGACTTAGACAAGGAATAGAGCATTTATTTCAAATCATTGTTAGTGAAAACATAATGGTACACGGATGAAGATATTTATGTATATAAATATGAAATGTTACAGAATATGAATCATAATAATAATGGATGCATGAATAATGGACGCTTTGTGACATTGGATGCTACTTGTCATTGGACGGTCAAGACACATGAAAGAAATCTATTCCTTTATAAATTTCATACCAAGATGATCTTCAATATAGATGAGTTTATCTTTAGGAAGTGGTTTTGTAAATATGTCTACTAGTTGATTTTCAATACTAATAAACTGAATATCAATAACCCTTTTTTGAACATAGTCTCTTATAAAGTGATGTTTAATTTCAATGTGCTTTGCTCTAGAATGTAATATAGGACTTTTAGAAAGATTTATAGTAGCAGTATTATCACAGAGGATAGGAATTTTACTCTTATAGATATTGTAGTCCTCTAATTGATGCTGGATCCACAAAAGTTGTGAGCAACAGGACGCTGCTAATATATATTCCGCTTCTACTATGGATAGAGGAATTGTTCTTTGCCTTTTGCTCATCTAGGATACAAGACTTCCACCAATGAAGTGACATCCTCCATTAGTGCTCTTTCATTCTATTTTTTCTCCAGCATGGTTAGCATCACAGAATCCAACTAACCTGTACTCCTTATCAGTCTTAAAGCACAGACCAAGATTAGTAGTTCCTTTCAAGTATCTAAATATTCTTTTAACTGTTGTAAGATGAATTTCTCTGGGATTAGATTGAAAACGAGCACAAAGACATACACTGAACATAATGTTTGGTCTGGACGCTATAAGATATAGTAGAGATCTAATCATACCTCTGTATGTGATTTCGTTTACCTTTTTGGATGTTTTGTCCAGTCCAAGCACTGGGGATGGATGCATAAGTGTGCTTATTTCTTTGGCATCATTCATCTTGTACTTCTTGAGTAGTTCTTTTGCATACTTTGTTTGATGTATGTATATGCCAGTGCTTGTTTGTTTTATTTGTAATCCCAAAAAGAATTTTAATTCTCCTATCATGCTCATTTCAAATTTTGTTATCATAAGCTTAGAAAAATCCTTACACAAAGCTTCATTAGTAGCACCAAATATGATATCGTTCACATATATTTGCACAATGATAAAGTGTAAGTGTACATTTTTGCGAAACAGAGTGGAGTCTACTTTTCCTCTTGTGAAACCATTTTCTAAAAGACAGGAACTTAGTTTGTCATATCAAGCTTTAGGTGCTTGTTTGAGTCCATACAAAGTCTTTTTGAGTTTGAAAAAATGCTTAGGAAAAGTATCACACTCAAAGCCAGGAGGTTGTTTCACATAAACTTCTTCATTTATTATGCCATTAATAAATGCCCTTTTTATATCCATTTGATGCAGCTTCATATTACTATGAGTAGTAAATGAAAGTAAGATGTGAATGGCTTCTAATCTAGCTAAAGGTGCACAGGTTTCAGTGAAATCTATACCTTTTTGTTGAGAATACCCTTGAGCTACAAGTCTAGCTTTGTTTCTTACTACTTTACCTGCCTCGTCCAGCTTGTTACGAAATACCCATTTTGTTCCTATTATTGACTTGTCTTTAGGTAGAGGAACTAGTTTCCACACATCATTTCTTTCGAATTGATTTAGTTCTTCCTTCATGACTTTAATTCATCCTTAGTCCAATAGTGCTTCATCCACCATCTTTGGTTCCATATAAGCAATTAGGGCAGTTTGAGCTTGCTTTTTAAAAGTAGAGCTTGTTATGACATGATCGTGTACATTTCCTAGGATTTGATCTTCTGGATGGTAGAATTTCATTTGCCATTGTCATTCAGTTGGCTCTTTTTGTTCTTCCTTTGGATCATCCAGAAGTGTTCTGAACGCTAGTTCTTTGGTGTCATCCAATTTCATATCTACAAAAGATTCATCTAGTTTTGATAGTTTTCTATCAGGCTTGCTATCATTAAATATAACATGAATGGCTTCTTCAATTGTTAAGGTTCTAGAGTTATAGACTCTATATGCCTTGGACGTTTCAGAATAGTCTAACAATATTCCATTGTCACACTTGAAGTCGAACTTTCCAAGATTGTCCTTAGTGTTCAGAATAAAACATTGACATCCAAAAAGATGGAAATATGATATGTTGGGTTTTCGTCCTTTCCACAATTCATAGGGAATCTTTTTCAAAAATAGGTCTAATATATATTCTATTTTATAAATAACATACTGTGTTTACAGCTTCAGCCCAGAATTGTTTAGGAGTTAAGTTATCATTGAGCATGGTTCTGGCCATTTCTTGTAATGTCCTATTCTTTCTCTCTACCACACCATTTTGTTGAGGTGTACGAGGTACAGAGAAATTGTGGAGAATTTCGTTCTCCTCACAAAACCTTTGAAAAATTTTGTTTTCAAACTCTCTTCCATGATCACTTCTGATTGAGATTATGCAAACACCTTTTTCATTTTGAACTCTTTTTACAAAATATAGAAAAGACTTTAAAAGATTCATCCTTGTGTCTTAGGAACGTAACCTATGTCCATCTAGTATAGTCATATACTACAACTAGTCCATATTGTTTTTCACTAAGTGAGGCCGTTCTAGTTGGTCCAAATAAATCAATATGTAAGAGTTTAAGAGGTCTAGCAGTGGAAACAACATTTTTTGAATCAAAGGAGTTTTTCACTTGTTTCCTTTTTTGACAAGCCTCACAGAGAACATTGGATTTGTATATAAGATTTGGAAGACCCCTTATGAGATTATGCTTGTTTAGCTTTGAGATCAATCTCAAGCTTGCATGTCCAAGTTTCTTATGCCAAATCCACTGATTCTCATTGATGGATACTAGACAAGATACATTTTGATTTGTTAGATCATTTAAGTTAATCTTATGTAGATTGCTTTACCTCTTTGTTGAAAACAAAATGGATCCATCCACATTTTTGACTATACATTCATCCTTGTTAAAGGAGACACTATATCCACTATCATATAATTGACTTATGCTCAATAGATTGTGTCTTATCCCTTCAACATATAAAATATTATTAATGGAAAGTAAAGGATACTTACCAATTTTACCTATTCCTTTTATCTTCCCCTTCTGATTTCCTCCAAAAGTGACCCATCAATCACTATTTTGTTGGAGGCTTTGGAACATAGACTTTTCTCTTGTCATGTGTTGTGAGGAGCCACTGTCTAGGTACCATGACTGGGGTTTCCTTTCTGTTGTCAAGTGGATATGTGATAGGAATAATCATAGATTTAGGTACCCAAATGGACTTAAGTCATTTTTTGTTAGTTTTGAAGGCATTAGACGCCTTCGTAACTGGACGATGAACACATCGAGATGATTCATGACTACTTTTTCCACAATATTTACAAAAAGCAATAGCTTTAGCTGTTCCAGAGGCTTCTTCCTTTTTAATAAAGCCAAATCCAAATTTATCATGTGGACTTCGTTTATAAGATAGAATCTTGTTTAAATTTTCAGTCTCACCGACGAATTTGGATAGACTTTCTTTTAAGTGATTTGCTTCCTTCTGAAGTTCTGATGTTTCATTAAGAGGTGTCACTTCTGAAACATCTTTTGATTTGTCAGCTTTTAATTTTTCATTCTCTCTTATAACATTTTCATAATTCTTTTTGAGTAAATTAATTTCTTTTGACATTTTTGAAAACTTCCTTTTTAATTCTTTATAACCTACTCAGAGAGTTGAAGAATTAGAAAGCAATTCATTATATGATTCATGAAGAGAAGACAAGTCATTGAAATTTACCTCTTCATCTTGTTCATTTTCTAAGCTTTCTGAACTTGTCTCAGCCATGAGACAAAGGTTTGCTTCTTCCTTTCTTTCTTCTTTTGAGAAAGATAGATCTATATCTTCTCAGGTTGCCAAGGGTCCTTTCTTTTTCTTTTGAAAAAGGTTTTCTTTTTCTCTCTCTGCAGATTTGGACATTTAGCTTTGAAGTGTCCAGGCTTCTTGCATTCAAAGCAGATTGGTGGATTCTTTTCTTTGGGTTCCTTACTAAACTTCTTGGTAAAGTTTCTAGCTCTGGATCCTTCTTTCTTCCTCCACATAGCTTGTATTTTTTTGGATATAAAGGATATTTCATCCTCATCAGAGTCATCTTCTTCAAAGGATTCCTCCACGTTTAGAGTTGTGGACGATGATCTTTTTACTGGACGCTAAGCACTTAGAGTAATGGACTTTCCTCTTCTTAATCCTTCGTCCTGCTTTAGTCCCAACTCATGAACCTTGAGAGTTTCAAGTAGTTCTTTCATGGAAAGAGTTGTTAAGTCCTTGTACACTCTTGGAGCTATAACCTGTGGTCTCCATTGTCTAGGTAAACTTCTCAAAATTTTGTCAATATGATCATAATTGTCATAAGTTTTACCTAGAGATCTCAGATTATTTATAATGGTTTGAAATCAACCAAACACGAGTTCAATTGTTTCATTATCTTCCATAGTAAATAGCCCATATTGCCTTATCAACAAACTAAGCTTAGATCTTTTTACTTGTGAGGTACCTTCATAAGTAAGAACTAGGGTATCCCATATCTTTTTTGCACTTTTCAAACTATGCACTTTCTCATACTTAGATTCAGACAAAGCACACTTAATAACATTTTGAGCTTTGGAGTTTAGCAGATACCTTTGTTTATATGCTTCTATCCATTGACCTCTTGGCAACTTTGTTCCGTTTTGGTTAATAGGTAGATAGTCACCTGTCTCCACAACATCCCACATATCGATGTGAGATGCATCAAAGAAGGCTATCATTCTTTGTTTCCAATAGTCATAATTTTGACCTTTGAAGAGAGGTGGTATGTTGACAGCTTGTCCTTCATTATCCACATATACTCATGAATCTTTTTACCCTTGCACTGTTAGGTGCTCAACCCCAAAAGGCCAAGCTTTAATACCAATTGAAAGAACGAGGAACACACAAAAAAGGGGGTTGAATTGTGTGTTAATTTTTTTTTTAAACAAAATTAAAAACAAGTTAAATAATTTAAGCATATATATGGATAAGAGAAGAATAAAGACATAAGAAATTTTATATTGGTTCACTCAATCTTGAGCTACATCCAGTCCTTTCGTACTGAAGGTGTTCAACTAACCAACCTTTGATTATAACCAAGTATTGTTCTCTGCCTCTTCAAGCTTTACAAAGCAACTTACCCAGATTACTTAACCACCCAAGTATTCTTTATCACTAAGCCTCTCCAGGCTTTCACAACGTAAAACAGTTGTTAAAACAAATTAACTCATAATGTGAGGATATGAAAATTTAAGAATAGTACAAGAAATTTTCTACAAAGAGTTTGAAGGTTTTTTCAAGAGTCATCCAGCAAACACAATATTCGTGGTAGTTCTCTATTTGTTTTCTTTTCTTCTGAGCTGATATATATAAAAGCATTTAGAAAATAGCTGTTGAAATTTCCAGCTTCAGTCCAGAGAGGAATGTGTGTGTGTATATCAATTTTGTAGACGAGTCAGAAAAGTGACTTTTGTTCTTGCACTAAAATGGAAGGTGTAATACTGTTAGAGAGATGCTTTTCTGACCATTCTTTATTTGGCTTGCTAGCTTGATAGGTTGACTTCCTTTTTCCACAACACTGTGCTTATACACCAACATATATCTGATTTTCATTTAATGCTCAGAAATTTGAACGTTAGATCATACTAAGAGGTAAAGCATCAGTCTCAAAGTTTTTTGTGAATATGCAAAGTTAAAACAATCTTTAACACTTAGTCATTGAAGAGGCTTACACCTAGATGATCATTATACAAGAGTCCATTGGATTCTTACTAAAAATTGGAGTGTTGGACGCCTGATATTAAAGACGCGTTGGATGCCTAAAGAGCCTTTTTACAACAGAGACTTAAAACTTAATAAGTTATTGTTAACTTCAAAACTTGAGGGATTAGATGAAAGAGCAGAAATCGCACAAATTGTGCGTTTTAGAAAACCTTTTAACTAAATAAAATGAGTTTGAAAAATATTTTAATAAAAGGATAAAGAAGGATAAGAATACAAAGATTTTATATTGGTTTACCTAACCTTGAGCTACGTCCAGTCCCTTCAATCTGAAGGTATTCACTAACTAACCTTAGGTTACACAAGTATTCTTTATGGCCTCTTCAGGCTTTACAAAACAATCAACCTAGATTGGTTAACCACCTAAATATTCTTTCTTATTAAGCTTCTCTAGGCTTTCACAACACACATAAATAGTTGTTTTACAAAGAATTTAACTCACAACATGAGAGTATGAAAGTTTAAGTATAGTAGAGGAGATTTTTCAAGATCGTCCAATAAGTCATAAGAAGGCAGTTGTTCTTTTATTAGTGTGTCCCTTCTTATTTCTTTGTTCTTCTCTCTTGATATATATAGTCTTTAGAAGATAACCATTGAGAGAAAATAGCTTCAGGCTTCATTTAGAGAAGGTGTGAGCATATATCGAGCTTTCAAAGGATTCAAAAAAAAGTGGCTTTTGTTCTTGCACTAAAATGGAAAGTGCAGGACGCAGTTGGAGGGCTGCTTTTTTGATCATTCTTTATGTGGCTTGGCAGCTTGATAGGTTGACTTCCTTTTTCTGCAATGCTGCGCTTATACACTAAAATGCATCTGTCTTTCATTTAATGCTTAGATATTTGAATGTTAGATCTCTTAAAATAGGTAAAACATTAGTCACAAGATATATGTGTTAAAAACACATAGGCAAGTTTTAAACACTTAGTCATTTGGAGATAGACTTACGCTTGGACGAACTTTGTATCATGAGTCTCAACTTTAAACACTTAGCTGTTAAGAGAGAGATTTACTTTTGGACGGTCGTCATAACGAGTCAATTAGACACTTGTTAAAATTGGCACGTTGGACGCAATGATATAGAATACGTTTTGGACGCTGTAAAAGAAATATTTTTTACCAGAGACTTAAAACTTAATAAGTTTGTTTTCTTCAAAATTTGAGGGACTAGATGCTTCATACATCTTTGGTTCCAACAATCTTCCCTTTTTTGATGATGACAAACCTTATTAGTTTTTAAGTTTTGCTAGAATATAAATATAAAAATGCATCGCATAGACGAGATTCAATAAACTTACTATAATGCTCCCCCTGAATATGATATATCAGCAAGTTTACATGCTTGTGAGACATAAAATATCAGTTCAAATAAGCATCCAGGCAAGACTCAGTTAGGCATGAATGCATGTAATGCAAAAATATTTAACAGACAGAAGGCATCAGAGCAAGAAAATTCTTGAAAGCAATAGAACAGAATAGAAAGCATCAGAGCAATAGAAAAAAAACTTAAGAACAAAGTAAACTTATACTTTATCAGAGTGAACATATACTTTATTTCTGTTATTTCTCCCCCTTTTGCCATTATAAAAAACAAACAGATAGAGAAAGAAAAAAAAAACATCATTGTCACTTAGGTGCCAAAGGAGGTAGAGGTGGAGATGGAGATGGTTGCGGGGTGCGAAGAAGTTTTTGTTGGTTTTGGAGAATTTGTTAGAGAAGTGTCATGATGGGCTGGAGTTGGGAGGTGACATATTGTTCAATTGTTGGGTCAACGGGTGGAGGAGTTGGAGGGGCAAGAAGGGAAGTTGGAAGGCTTGCAGAGGCTTAGGAACCGGGAGTTGAAGGAGGTGGAGGTGTTGGTGAGGGTGGTTAAGAAGGAGTTGGTGCTTGAACTTCGCATTGTGAAGGTGGTGCTTCCAAAAACTTTAGAGTTGGGATTTAGAGTTAGTGTGGACGTTATGTTTCCTAAGGATATGGCGGTTAGAAGGATTTTGGGTGTGTGATGATAGCAACGATGGCATAGATGATAGAAGTTTCTGTACTAATAAGAGGACGCTCATTTGCTGGACAGATAAAAACAACTTATGTATCAGAGAAATGAAAGACACGAGCTGGACATTGCATGTACTTACAAGTCTTCATCGTTGGAGTTTTGGGCTTTTCATCCACAGGGAGTCCACTGCCAGACTCTTCTTACTCGCATTTGAACATGTGTTGACACTAGAAGCATTCAACATATTCCTTGTCCATTTATTGCGTTAGATGTTGACCCATGTACCATTCGAGAGTAATGCTTGGGTGCTGTTGAAACTTGATTTTGGACGGTAGAGACAAGCAAGGTGGCTTGGTCAACAACTTCTTTTTCTTGCTATTCACGTCCAAGATGAGGAGCCGGGGGCAGACGTGATTCGGTTGGATGTGATTTATGGTGGACAGTTTGATATGTTGAGAGGGTGGGATGAATAATTGTAACATCAAATTTGTAGAGCTCTTCACAGAGTTACAAAACATTTGGTCGAAGGGTGAAGGGAAAAAGACGGCTTCCAAAGGATCCAAAGGCCTAAACCTCAAATTTGCAGGGCTGATATGAATCCTTCTCTCCAACTGTTGGTCGCACCTTTGTTGCAAAGCATGCTCAATCTCCTCAACTAGAGGTACTCTGTGTTAAAGTACTCCAGGAGGGTGTGCATTGAAGCACCAAGCTCGCACAAGTCTTGGGTACCTCCTTTTGATGAAACGCTTGGGTGGCAAGTGTTCAGTAGGTCTTGGAGGCAGAGCCAAGTATGCGTCTAATGGTTGATGGACGTAATCTTCCATATATTGTTCAAAGGATATGGGTGAGTAGTCAAAGTCATTTTTAGGTTCTGGAAAAGGAATTGGATGTAGTATCATTACATTGTCGTCCATTAAGTTTTGCTGATTCCCTGTGACAAACAGCAAGTTTCACTTCCTTTTTGTTTTCTCTAAGTCTTTTGTGCATCTAACGGATGTAGAAGAGATAGACAGATGCATGGAGGGAGTTGAAGGGAATTGTTTAGGAGGTTTAATGGAAAGGTATGGTTTGGTGAGGCCAGGGGTGGGAATGGTGCAAGTGTAACCATCATCACTAGGTAATAGCATCTCTAGTTCAGGTGTGATTAGTGTTTGGGTTTGTGTTTGGTCAAGTGTAGTTAGTGTTTGTGTTTAGGTTGGTGTTTGGGTTTGGATGGGCTACTCAATAGGCTCAATGATAATGGATTCAACAAACTCATCTTCAGATGCAGGACCAATAAGAGGAGTTGATACCTTACTTTTCTTTGTTATTGCAGTTGTTGGTTGCGACTCTGCTGGACATTTGAGTGAGGGAGTGGGTTGGATAGGTAGAGCTTGTGGTCGAGGTGGAATTGCAACAATGGCAGTCTTCTGCTTCTTCAAGAGAACTGTGATGGGTTCGTCGTCCTCATCATTAGATTTTTCTTACAGTTGAAGTATTCTCTTGGTGGGTGCAGGTGGAGGAGGTACAACAACAGGAGGAGCAGGGAGAGTTGGAGCTGGCTGTTGGGTCTTGGACTTCGTTACTCTAAACGACCTCCCCTTGGATGGTTGCCTCCTGGTGGATGGTCTGGTAGCTATAATGGGATAGACGAATAAGGCTCTTCGTCTTGCTGCTTAGCTTGTTGGATGGTTAGTTGTTCAGCAGGTTGAGGTGCTTCCTTAATTGGTTCTTCCTTGACGTCCACCGTCTTGGCTGTCTTTTCCAGGGGTTTCAGTACAAACCCAGCCTTTATCTGCGTTATGTTGTTGCAGCAAAAGGGTAACTAGATGAACCTGTGGCAACCACCCAACATCAAGATCTCAGCCTACTCACCACCAGACATAGCAAAGAAAACATGATATACCTACTGTAACCAGAAGATTTTCTTAAGCAGAGCAGCGTAGGTAATCTAGTCGAACTTTCCTCGTCCCCTCATGGTCTTGAAAATGTTGCTGAGGATGAGGTGAGGGAGGTTGAACTACTGTTTGGTTATCATATGGAATAGAGCGAACCGATGTAGGAAGGTTACATTGTCCTTGGACCTAGCCTTGTGCAGTATACCCTTGTTTAAGAATTGCTGGCATACTTTTTCTTCCTTTATCAGTTTGCTATATTTTACAGCTCCTCCAGCTTTTGGTCCCATTAAAGCGGCATCCACTATTTCATGTCTGCTGAAGTTGTCTTCCCAGCCATTTTTAATACATGAGCTAGCTCGCTCACATCCAATAGCTTGAGCAACACTCCCCAAGTCTAGAGTGACCTTCACTCCCAAAACAGTGCCAACCACACTGTTTTTGGTGAACACTGCAGTCTTCTAGAAACGTCTAATGAGTTTTGGGTAGATGATCTCATTCAGATGGAAATAGTACAAGATTCCATAGCGAGTGAGGTTGTCTTTCACCTTGACCCCCATGTTGTTAAGAGCTTCGATGTCAAAATAGCTCTCAATCAAAACGATAGCTTCGTTCTGACTTTCAGCGTGAGCTGCAACTTTCATGGCGACATCTGTCTTTTCCATCACCATTGTTGAAGGTTAGGGTTCGAGAGGCTTTGGTTTGAGATATGTAGAGAGAGCGGTTTTCTCAAAGACAGTAAAAGGATGGTAAAAGTGCTTGGATCGCAGGGCCTTTGAGTGTATAGTGAGTAACTAAAGGGTTTTCAGTTTGGCAGTTTTTGAATTTTGAAGAGAGATAGTGCGCATTTAATGTTGGCTCAGGCGTGCACATTTCTCAAAGGCAGTTTATAGCGTAGTTGTGACTCAGACAAAGAATAAAGCATTTATTTCAAATCATTATTAGTGAAAACATGATTATGTATGGAAAAAAGATATTTATGCACATAAATGTGAAACGTTACAGAAACTGAACCGTAATGCCAATGGACGCATGCATGATAGACAATGTAATGACTATGGAGGCTATATGGTATTGAATGTTACTTGTCATTGGACGGTCAAGGCACATGAAAGAAATATATTTCTTTATAAATTCTATACCAATACGATCTCGAATATGGACGAGTTTATCTTTAAGAAGTGGTTTTGTAAATATGTTTGCTAATTGATTTTCAATATTAATAAACTGAATATCAATAACCCTTTTCTGAATATAATCTCTTATAAAGTGATGTTTTATTTCAATGTGCTTTGCTCTAGAATGTAATATAGGATTCTTGGACAAGTTTATAGTAGCAGTATTATCACAGAGGATAAGAATTTTACTTTCATAGATACTGTAGTCTTTTAATTGGTGCTTGATCCACTGCTAATATGTATTATCACACATGATAGACAATGTGCTTTGATCCACAGAATTTGTAAGCAACAGGACGCTGCTGATATGTATTCTACTTCTGCTATGGATAGGGTAATTGTTCCTTGCTTTTTGCTCGTCCAAGAGACAAGGCTTCCATGAATGAAGTGACATCCTCTACTAGTGTTTTTCATTCTATTATGTCTCTAGCATAGTCAGCATCACAAAATCCAACTAATCTGTATTCTTCATTAGACTTAAAGCACAGACCAAGATTAGTGGTTCCTTTTAAGTATCTAAATATTCTTTTTACTGTTGTGGGATGAAACTCTCTATGATCAAATTGAAAGTGAGCACAGAGACATACACTAAACATGATATCAGGTTTAGACGCTGTAAGATATAGTAGAGATCCAATCATACCTCTGTATATGGTTTCATCTACCTTTTTCAATGTGTTGTCTAGTCCAAGTATTGAAGATGGATGCATTGGTGTGCTTATTTCTTTGGCATTGTCCATTTTGTACTTCTCGAGTAGTTCTTTTGCATACTTTGTTTGATGTATGTATATGCCACTGCTTGTCTATTTTATTTGTAATCCCAAGAAGAATTTTAATTCTCCCATCATGCTCATCTCAAATTCTACTGTCATAAGCTCAGAGAAATCCTTACATAGAACTTCGTTAGTAGCACCAAATATGATATCGTCCACATAAATTTGTGCAATAATAAAATGTGAGTGCATGTTTTTGTGAAATAGAGTGGTGTCTACTTTTCCTTTAGTGAAACCATTTTCTAAGAGAAAAGAACTTAACTTTTCATACTAAACTCTAGGTGCTTGCTTAAGTCTATATAAGGCCTTTTTGAGTTTGAAAACATGTTTAGAAGAAGTATCACACTCAAAACTAGAAGGTTGTTTCACATAAACTTCCTTATTTATTATGCCATTAAGCAATGCACTTTTTACATCCATTTAATAGAGCTTCATATTTCTATGAGCAATAAATGAAAATAAAATGCGAATGGCTTCTAGTCTAGCTACAAGTGCAAAAGTTTCAGTGAAGTCTATACCTTTTTGTTGAGAATACCCTTGAGCTACAAGTCCAGCTTTGTTTCTTACTACATTACCTGCTTCGTCCAACTTGTTGCGAAACATCCATTTTGTTCTTATTATAGATTTGTCTTTAGGTGGAGGAACTAGCTTCCATACGTCATTCCTTTCGAATTGATTTAGCTCTTCTTTCATGGCTTTAATCCAACCTTCATCCAGGAGAGCTTCGTCCACTGTCTTTGGTTCCATCTGGGAAATTAATACAGCTTGAGCTTGCTCCTGGAAGGTTGATCTTGTTCTTACATGATCATGTACACTTCCAAGAATTTGATCTTCTGGATGGTATGCTTTCATACTTCTTATTCTTCTTTCTATGGATCGTCCAACAGATTTTTGAATGCTAGTTGCTTGGTATCGTCCAACTTCACATCTGCAAAAGATTCGTCCAGCTCTAATAGTTCTCTATCAGGCTTATTGTCATTGAACTTAACATGAATGACTTCTTCAACCGTTAAGTTTCTATAGTTATAGACTCTATATGCCTTGGATGTTTTAGAATAGCTTAACAATATTCCATCATCACACTTAGAATCAAACTTTCCAAGATTGTCCTTAGTGTTTAGAATGAAACATTGACATCCAAAAGGGTGGAGATGTGATATGTTGGGTTTTTTTCCTTTCCACAATTCATAAGGAGTCTTTTTCAAGATAGGTCTAACATATATTCTGTTTTGCAAATAGCATACTGTGTTTGCAGTTTCAACCTAGAAGTATTTAGGAGTAGAGTTATCGTTAAGCATGGTTCTAGCCATTTCTTGTAATGACCAATTCTTTCTCCCTAGCACACCATTTTGTTGAGGTGTACGAGGTATAGAGAAGTTGTGGAGAGTTTCGTTCTCCTCACAGAATCCTTGAAAACTTTTGTTTTCGAACTTTCCTTCATGATCACTTTTGATTGAGGCTATGCAAACTCCTTTTTCGTTTTGAACTCCTTTGCAGAATATAGAAAAGACTTTGAAAGACTCATCCTTGTGTTTTAGAAACATAACCCATGTCCATCTAGTATAGTCATCTACTACAACTAATCCATATTGTTTTCCACTAAGAGAGGTTGTTCTAGTAGGTATAAACAAATCAATATGTAGGAGTTCAAGTGATCTAGTAATGGAAACAATATTTTTTGAATCGAAAGAGTTTTTCACTTGTTTCCCTTTTTGGCATGCATCATAGAGAACATCAGATTTGTATATAAAATTTGGAAGTCTTCTTACAAGGTTATGCTTATTTAGCTTTGAGATTAACATCAACCTTGCATGTCCAAGTTTCTTGTGCCAAATCCATTGATTCTCATTGATGGATACTAGACAGGATACATTTTGATTTGTAAGGTCATTTAAGTCAATCTTATATAGATTGCTTTGCCTCTTAGCCGAAAATAAGATAGATCCATTTAGGTTTCTGACTATACATTCATTCTTGTTAAATGAGGCACTGTGTCCACTGTCACATAATTGACTTATGCTCAACAAATTATGTTTAAGTCCTTCAACATATAAAACATTATCAATAAAAGGTAAGGGGTGCTTACCAATTTTACATATTCCCATTATCTTCCTTTTTTGATTTCTTCCAAAGGTGATCCATCCACCATTCTTTGGTTGGAGGCTTTGGAACATAGACTTTTCTCCTATCATGTGTCATGAGCAGCCACTGTCCAGGTACCATGACCAGAGTTTCCTTTCTGTTGTCAAGCATATTTGCAATAGAAATAATCATGGACTTAGGTACCCAAATAGACTTGGGTCCTTTCTTGTTAGTTCTGAAGACATTGGACGCCTTTGTGACTAGACGATGAATACATTGTGATGATTCATGACTACTCTTTCCATATGATTTACAGAAAACAATGTTTTTAGCTCTTCCAGAGGCTTCTTTCTTAACAAAGCCAAGTCTAGATTTGTCATGTGGACTTTGTCTATAAGACAAGATTTTATTTAGATTTTCAGTTCTATTGACAAATTTGGATAAACTTTTTTTTAGGTGAGTTACTTCCTTTTGAAGCTTTAATGCTTCATTGGAAAGTGTCACTTCTGGAACATCATTTGTCTTTAATTCTTCATTTTCTTTCAAAATATTTTCATAATTTTCTTTAAGTAAATTGAATTTTTTTGCCATTTTGGAAAACTTCTTTTTTAAATCTTTATAACCTACTGAGAGAGTTGAAGAATTAGAAAGCAGTTCATTACATGCTTCTTGAAGAGAAAATATGTCATTAAAATTTACCTTTTTGTCTTGCTCATGTTCTGAGCTTTCTGAACTGGTCTCAGCCATGAGACAAATATTTGCTTCTTCCTCTCCTTTTTCTGACGAGGATAGGTCCATGTCTTACCAAGTAGCTATAAGTCTTTTCTTCTTCTTTTTGAAGAAGGTTTTCTTTTTCTTCTTTTGTAGACTTGGACATTCAGCTTTGAAGTGTCCAGGCTTCTTACATTTGAAACAGACTGGTGGACTCTTCTCCTTGTGCTCCTTGCTAAAATCTTTGTAAAGTTTCTAGCTCTGGATCCTCCTATCTTTCTCCACATGGCTTGTATCTTTCTAGATATGAAAGATATCTCGTCCTCGTCAGCGTCATCTTCTTCGGACACTTCCTCAGAAGATTCTTCCACATTTAGGGCTTTGGACGATGATCCCTTTATTGGATGCTGGATGCTTAAGGCAATAGATTTTCCTCTTCTCTGTTCTTCGTCTTGCTTAACCTCCAACTCATGAACCTTGAGAGTTGCAAGTAACTCTTCCATGGAGAGTGCTATTAAGTCCTTGGACGCTTTCAAAGTGGTAACCTGTGGTCTTCATTGTTTAGGCAAACTTCTTAAGATTTTGTCAATATGATCATAATTATCATAAGTTTTACCTAGGGATCTTAGGTTTTTTATTATGGTTTGAAATCTACTAAACATGAGTTCAATGGTTTCATTATCTTCCATAGTGAATAATTCATATTGTCTCACAAGCAAGCTCAATTTAGATCTTTTGACTTGTGAGGTACCCTCATAAATAAGAGCTAAGGTATCCCACATCTTTTGGCACTTCTCAAATTGTGCATTTTTTCATATTTAGATTCAGATAAAGCACACATAATAGCTTTTCGAGCTTTAGAATTAAGTAGATACCTTTGTTTTTTGCTTCTATCCACTGACCTCTGGGCAACTCATTTCCGTTTTCGTCCAAAGATTGATAGTCTCCTATTTTCACAACATCCCACATGTTGATGTGGCAAGCATCGAAAAAGGCTATCATTCTTTGTTTTTAGCAGTCATAATTTTGACCCTTGAAGAGTGGTGGTTTGTTGACAGCTTGTCCTTTGTTATCCATAGTTCTCAGGATCTTTTAACCCTTACATTGTTAGATGCTCAACCCCAAGAGGCCGAGTACTGATACCAATTGAAAGAGCAGAAATCGCATAAGAAGAGGGGTTGAATTGTGCATTTTAAAAAACCTTTTAACTAAATAAAACGAGCTTGAAAAACACTTTAATGAAAGGATAAAGAAGGATAAGAACACAAGGATTTTATATTGGTTCACTCAACCTTGAGCTATGTCTAGTCCCTTTAATCTGAAAGTATTCACTAACCAACCTTAGGTCACACAAGTATTCTTCATGGCCTCTTCAGGCTTTACAAAACAATCAACTCAGATTGCTTAACCACCCAAGTATTCTTTCTCACTAAGCCTCTCCAGGATTTCACAAGAGAAAACAGCTCCAGGCTTCATTCAGAGAAGGTGTGTGCATATATCGAGCTTTCAAAGGATTCAAAAAAAGTGGCTTTTGTTCTTGCACTAAAATGGAAAGTGCAGGACGCGTTGGAGGACTGCTTTTCTAATCATTCTTTATCTGGCTTGGCAGCTTGATAGGTTGACTTTCTTTTTCTACAATACTACGCTTCTACACTAAAATGCATCTCTCTTTCATTTAATGCTTAGATATTTGAACCTTAGATCTTTTAAAATAGGTAAAACCTTAGTCACGAGATATATATGTTAAAGACGCATAGGCGAGCTTTAAACACTTAGTCATTTGGAGATAGACTTATGCTTGGACAAACTTTGTATATGAGTCTCAGCTTTAAACATTTAGCTGTTAAGAAAGAGACTTACTTTTGGACAGTCGTCATAATGAGTCAATTGGACGCTTGTTAAAATTGGTGCGTTGGACGCCACGATATAAAATATATTTGGACATTGTAAAAAACTAGAGACAACTTAATAAGTTTGTTATCTTCAAAATTTGAGGGACTAGACGCTTTATATGTCTTTGGTTCCAACACTAGACACTTCATACGTCTTTGATTCCAACAATCTAGTCAAGGGGTAGCAAGAAAAGAAGCTACACTTGATAGGAATAGTCATCAAAAGATGCTAGGCTGAACAAAGTATGAAATATATGTATCTGCATTGTTCAAAAGCACTTACACCAGAAGGAGCATGTCTAGAATCAGATCAGTAAGAACTTGAAAACAAGAACCTACATAGATCATCAAGTTGTGATGAAATCAAAGTAATTAGAAGCTTAAAAGACTACCATACAAGGATTACAATTATCAGAAGCAATCACATGAAGCATTATGCAATAGCTCGTCTTCAGAACACCATAAGTTGTCAATGAATGAGCCACTAGGTAAACAACGTACACACTAATTGTCATAAATTTTAATTTCAAATTGTGAGTGCTGATCTCAAGATAAGAAAGCAGAAAGGACAGTAGAAAAAGTCTAGAAGCTGTAGAGAAGACAGAAGTCTAGCCAAGTATCCAGTTGTGTTAAAGGGACAACTTATACACTATTTGATTGAGTTTGAATTCTTTCTAATAGCCATAAACGACTACTTTGAAGCCTATAAAAGGACCCTCATTCAAAGGAGATCATTGCAAGGAAGAAAAACCACAAATTGAGGGTAAAATCAGAATTAGAGAAAGATATCTAGCTTCTAAAGAGAGTATTCCTTAGCCAAACACTCTAAAGTTTGTATTAGTAATTGTGTCCATCTAAAAGAGTGTCTGAAATCCCTTTTTCTTATAAATCTCATGTGTTGAGTGTTGAGAAGGAAGGAAATAGAGTTTGTCCAAATAAAAGAACTTAGAGGATCAGTCAGAGGACTGGTGCTTTTAGAGTGTGTTTGTAAACATAATTGAGTTAGTTGTGTGAGTCAACAACAAGGTTGTTATAGGTTGAAGCCTGAAGAGGCTTGTGAAAGAATACTTAGGTTAAGAAGATTTGAAGAAGTAATAATACTCAATTTAGAACCTATAGAGGTGAGAATACTATACTAGAGAGGTGAGAATACTCAAGTGTAGACTTGAAGAGGTGAGAATATTTGGAGCAGACCTACAATGGTGAGAATACTGTCTTGAAGAGGTAAGAATACTTACTCAAAACTTGTAGAGGTAGGGATATTAGCCTAGAGAGGTAAGAATATTCAAGTATAGACTTGAAAAGGTGAGAATACTTGGAACAGATATGCAAACATGAGAATACTCAGTGCAGACCTGTAGAGGTGATAATACTAGTTTGGTACAACCTGTAGAGGCTTGAGAAGAATATTGTGTAGCCTATAAAGGCTTAAGAAGAATATTGTGAAAGCCTGTAGAACCTTGAGGAGAAAGAATACCTTGTGTAGTTGGTGTATGTACTTAGTGGAAAATCCTACAAGTGGTAGGGACTGGATGTAGCTTAAGTTGAAAGGTGAACCAATATAAATTTCCTTATGTGTTGTGTTCTTTTCATTTTGCTTCTCATTTCCATTCACAGTTTAGTTGTTATTGTTTTAAGAAAATCTTTTGCTTTAACATTGAACTCCACTAAAGCATTTTGAACAAAGGTTTTAAACTTTAGAAGCAGTAAACAAAATTTGAAAAACCAAATTCTACTTATATAATAATTTGTGAATGTATAACTCTGATTTTGAGAAGCAGCTTCTCATAGTTGTCTCTATGTGTGTTCTTACAACTTTATATTATATTCAAATACAAGAGAAACTTTCCTTGCTCTTAATTAACTTCTGATTGGCAAAAAGAACTTGAGCAAACAAAATCATAAAGATATGTGTATTTGTGCAAGAAAAAGTCAAATTTGTCAAGTGTCGCTATTCAACCCCCTTCTAGTGATTCTTTGAACCACTTCATTTGGTATCTAAGCTCAACCTCTGAGGGTTGAGCACACCTAATCACATGAGAGGGAAAGGTCCATAAGAAGTAATGGCAAGCACAAGCACATAGTTGTTCATTCCAAAATGAGCATCCACCAATAGACTAGCATGCTTTGATGGGAAGGACTAATATTATTAGAAGGACAAAATAAATTATTTCATGGAATCCCAAGATGTGGACATATGGGACATTATCCAAGAAGGTCCTTACATTCCCTCCATAAATACTTCAAAAGGCACATCAAAAGCAAAGTCAAAGACACAATGGACTTTAGAAGAGAAGCATAGATATCTTCTGAACTCAAAAACAAAATCCTTCCTCCTATGTGCTCTTGAATCTATGCTAGGAGAGGTATTCATATTTAGTATTCAACAATGTCTCAAATAGGATTGACCCCCAAAAAAGGATACATATGAAAAACTAAAAAAATAATAATATTACTCCATTTATTACAAAAATACAATTGATTTCGAAACTAATGAAGAAACAACCCTACTATGCAAATGGGTTTTTAAAATGGTTTAAAAAAAAAAATGACATTAGTTATTGTAGCCGTTAAATATATGAGTGCTAATAAGAAAGGATGAAATATCTGAATGATTTTAATAATTATCGTTAACATACCTATGTTAGTAGTTTATTTTTTTTTTAAGTAACCATTAACACAAGACTTATTTTTTTCTCTAAAAAAAAAAAATTGGTTTACCAGTTTTGGTATAAAATTGCTAATAAATTAACTTATATATGTTAACTGTTCTATATAGAGCGGCTATCATAGGCTATATTTGAAAAAAAAAAAATGATCCAATGTATGGTTAATATATAAAACCGCTAACTTTTGTTTTTATTTTAAAAAAGAAATACTACATGTAGAGTATGGCATTTCCCTAACACTAAACAAATGCATATTGTTTTGAAGAATCCTAACCAAACAAATTACACAGATGAAGAAATTGCACAGTTGGATTAACAAATTACGAAGTTAAACAAATCACACAGATAGCGACCTCCCTCAACTGCTAAACGACACCAACAGGACTATGCTTGATTTCTTTCATGGCTGTTTTAACCCTTAATAGATAAGTTAATACTAATTTTAACTATAAAAAATAGATAATCTAACCTTAAATGATAGATAATTTAAAATGAAAAGAATGCGGACATTTTAATCCTCTGGAGAAAATACGAGTCAACTGAATCACTGGTCAATGACAAGATGGGAAAGACCGCGGTGGAAGTAATGCGGTGGTGAAATTTCAACTATAAAGACGCCAATTCCTATTATTGGTATATATTTAATATCACGATTATCATCAACGCAGACTGCAATTAATTGGTAAGAGCTTCTAGATTTTGACTCCACTTCTTTATTCCCTATATATATATATATATATATATATATATAAGTCCTGAGCAAAATCATTTCAACGTAGAGACAAAGATCACAGACATCTAATGATGAGCTGTGTCAAGCTCAAAATATGGCTTCTTAAGTTGGTTACATTGTCTAGTTTACTTTCCTTATCCCATGGAAGACCAAATGCCAAGTTTCAAGTGAAAGCAGTTAATCTAGGTGGTTGGCTGGTTACTGAAGGTTGGATGAAACCTTCTCTCTTCGATGGCATTCCTAATAAAGACTTCTTGGTTAGTAAATAATTAATTGCACTTATCAGGATATATATTATATACACATTAGTTCATTTCTGTTAGTTGAACATATAAAAAAAATATTGAGACCATAGGTATATATCTTTATATCTCATTTACTTTTTATCTTTTTAATATACACTTAGAAATATATGTTCCAAAATTCTTTCTATTTTTGTAGGATGGAACTGGTCTTCAGTTCAAGTCTGTGACAACAGGGAAATATCTTTGTGCGGAGTCCGGAGGAGGAACAATCCTAGTTGCAAACCGCACAGTTGCTTCGGGTTGGGAAACATTTAGAGTGAGTGAACTATCTTATGAATTGTGTTACTTGTTCGTTAATTTATTACAGCTGAATTACGTTAAAAGGTTATTGCAAGTTACACTTTGAGGATGTTACCTGTTAAATTGTGCATAGTTGTGGAGGATAAACGAGGATACTTTCAGATTCAGGGTGTTCAACAGAGAGTTTGCGTGGTTGGATGGGATTGACGTCGTTGCAGTTTCCGATATTTCCACTGATTCTGAGACATTTCATATAGTTAAGGAAAACGACAATTCGAGTCATGTTCGAATCAAAGCATCCAACGGATACTTCCTGCAAGTGATCCTACGCGTTTTTACCTTTTCTAATATTAATCTTCAAACAAAAAAAAAAGAGAAATTAAAATGCTTCTACTGCCATATATAAAAGAGAAGATTGTTAACAAGAATAGTCAACAACTGTGAAGATTGTGAACAAGAATGGTCAACAACTGTCATGTCACGGACCATGAATACCATGGTTCTAAATTGTAGTTATGGTTGGTTGTAGTTTTGTTATAATCTTTGATATTGTAGGAAATTACGAAAAAATGCAGCCGTGTAATTGCGGTTATAGACCGCAATTTAGAACTATGATAATAATATGAGAAATGATACGATTAAGATACTCTCTCAACACTTTTTTTAATACATTTTCTCTTATTAGATAACATTCACGTGAATTTAATTAAATATGTGACTCTCATTTCTTATTTAGTGAGTCTTCACTCTCAAATTAATTAGAAGAATGTACATACATAATTAAATTTCAACTGATAAAAGAAAATATGTTAAAAATGGAGTGTGAAAGTTATAGTTAGCACTTGAGAGAACAACATTGTCATTGTGGTGCAAATTGTGGATTTTTTATTCTCCCACATATGTGCGGTGTAGTATAAGGATAGGATATTAACGATGCAAATTTTGGAATGGAGTTGCAGGCTAAGACACTGGAGCTGGTGACTGCCGATGTTTCAGGGGTTAGTGGATCGGGTGATGATGACCCAACCGTTTTTGTGATGACAATCGCTGCAAGGTTGCAAGGCGAATTCCAAGTCACAAACGGTTATGGCCCCATAAAAGCTCCGCAAGTTATGAAGGTAACATTAATTCACAAGTCACGAATTGCCCACTCATTTATGGCCTTGAGACGAAGTGCAGTTCGAAAAATATATGATAACAAATGGGCTATATCTACATGCATGCCCTAAACTCCCGCATACATCCTTTATATTTTCAAGGATTATTTGTTTTGATTATAAACTAAGTCTCTTATTTATGAGTATGAAGTACTTTTTTTTTTATCCGGGAGTATGAAGTACTTAAAATCTTTCACTGGGCGTTTTATAATGCATATAATAAACAAATAATATTGCTCTCAGTAGTTTCTATTACATTGACGTTAACGTACATGTAATAATAGGTAGGTCCAATGGACAAGAAATAAATTAGTTTTCATTAATATGTATAAATAGTTGTATTGTTTGATATATCTTTTAAAACAAATTTTTTACTAGATGAAAATTTATGCTGACTCTAGTGGTAGAGAATAAACTCGGTTTATCTAATAAACTATGCATGAAACTTCACCTAAAAATATAAGGAATATTTAAAAAAGACAAAAAAGTAATCCTAACATTCCTTATAATAATAAATTAGATTGTGTGTGGTCCTGAAAATTATATAGATGGTTGTCATCTAAATTATTGTTGCCTGTCAATTTCACCATTTCCCCGCTCACATGGATGGTCCAAACTCCAAAACTGAGACTTGCATAAATCAATTAGCACGTGGCTTTGATTTTTGTGTTTAATTTTCATGCACTCGATGGAAAGATTTTATATTATTAACCAATAAAAAATAATGATAAACATGATTTTTAGTATACTCTCTCTGGTTTCTAATGTAAGGCATCTGTAACAGAATTACACAAACTAATAAAAATAGTTAAATTAGTTAGTTTTATTTTTTTTTTAAAAATATTATATACCATTATAAAATAAAAACACAGATACTCAAAGTCTTTAATAGTGACAAATAATGAAAAAAATTAAATGTTTCATAGTAATTGTAAAAAGCCTTATAAAAATAACCATTAATATCTTCTAGATAGTGTTTTATATTAATGACTAGAGGGAATATTTATTATATAAATTAACAAATTTGCCATACGTACCAATATATGGTTAGACAATTAATGTAAAAATCTTTTATAATATTAATTAGTGTATTTGAATTAAATTCTTGATTTCTTGATCTCCCTTGGCAAATTTTGTTTTTTCTTTTTTTCAAGATTAGGACCATGTTATCAAACCTAAAATATCTTGCACGTTGTAATATGAATGATTGATGTCGTGCGTTTGTTCTTTTAGGAACATTGGAATACTTTATTGTTGAAAATGATTTCAAATTCATTGGCGGTAACAGATTAAATGCTGCCAGAATTCCAGTAGGCTGGTGGATAGCAAGTGATCCGGCTCCACCCTGGCCTTATGTCGGGGGTTCCTTGCACGCTCTAGACAATGCCTTCTTGTGGGCACAGTAAGTACATAAACTAAATGTGCTCCTTTTATGATAAGTGTTCAAGATTTATTTTAATAAAAATGGTTAAATACGTTTTTAGTCTCTATAAAATAAGCAAGTTTTGATTTTAGTTCACATAAATTTTTTCTTTATTTTTCATCTTTCAAAAACTGAAATAATTGGTTTTTGTTCCTATTATTATGTAATACTCATTAATTATTTATGTGTTTAATGGAAGTCAGTGACCATCCTAGGTAGCAACCATTAGTATTTGTGATACTATGTCAGCATGTGATATTTCTTAAATTTTTTCTAAACTCCAAAAAATAATTGTCTTTTATTTACCTTAAAATGAATATTAAGGACCAAAAATAGTAATTTCATATTTGGAAGGATGAAAATAAAAAAAAATTATAAGGACAAAAACCAAAATTTGTTTGTTTTATAGGGACCAAAAATAGTAATGTCAAATTTTATAGGAATGAAAAACAAAAAAAAAAATTTTACGGGGACCAAAATCAAAACTCACTCATTTTAAAAACATATTTAAGCCTATGAAAAATAATAATGGTATGAAATGAGAATTTTTATAACTATCAAATTAAAATTAATGATGCTATATATATATATAGCATCACCTATGAGAACATTTGATTAATGTAAGAAATAAGAATTGTAAATATAGACTATTAATTTATATTTAAATGATCAAAATTAAAAGAAAAATATGCATGACTTTTTAAAATGATTATGTGACTACGATAATTTTTATTATCCATATATATAACTTTACAATCCAGATTTATAGTTTTAATTTATCATAACGACAAAGTGATTTCACATAAATCGTCCCATATATATAACTAGATTTCGTGATGAAAATATCTTCATTACTGAATTGACATATCGCATATTAATTTAACTATCCGAATCGAATCAACCATTTTTCTACAGGAAATATGGATTGAAATCATCATTGATCTTCATGCTGCACCTGGTTCACAAAACGGCTTTCAGCACAGTGCTTCAAGAGATGGTTCTCAAGAGTGGGGAAAAACAGACGAAAACATCCACCAAACAGTTCGTGTTATAGACTTCCTAACGGCAAGGTTCATAACTTTATATGTGTAGTAATAAACTGTTTCGCACATCATTTACACTTTTTAAATGCAACATGCTACTAATGATTGACCCATATAAATGTTTCCACGTATCACAGGTATGCGCAATGTCCAAGCCTTTATGCAGTTGAGCTCTTGAACGAGCCGACACTAGAGATGTTGAACAAGTATTACAAGGCTAGCTACGAAGCTATGCGCAGGCATTCCACCACAGCTTATGTGGTGTTATCAAATAGGATAGGACCCTCAAAACCCAAAGAACTGTTTCCTCTTGCCAATGGCCTTATGCGATCTGTAATTGATGTCCACTACTACAACATCTTTGATGATGATGTATTTGAAAACATGACTGCCCAACAAAACATTGATTTCATCTACACCAACCGCTCATCACTATTGAATAATATTACAACCTCAAATGGCCCTCTTACTTTTGTCGGTAAGTCTTCAAATGACCCTTATTTCACTATCTATGTATATTGATAACAGGTTTCATGAGCCACCATTCCACGGGAATACTTTTCAAATAAAGTTATTTCAAGGACAATCTGATGGTTTATTTAACATATTTGTATGATTCACCTTATATAGCACTAGAATGCATTGTTTGTCTTCAATCATGAACATTGGTTATATAATTTTTCTTACATTTAAACGGATAATGGTTTTAAAATATTAAAGATAAAATGTAGTAGATGATGTGTATAGTTTTTAAAATTATAACATTTTTCTCATGTGTAGAAACTACTTATATTTTTTCACTGTAAAAGAATCAAATGATAACAATTTTACATCATTTAATATAATTTTTAAACTAAATATTTATTCCAATTCAAGGTGAATGGGTTGCTGATTGGCGAATTAAGAATGCTACAAAAGAGGACTTCCAAAGATTTGCTAAGGCCCAATTAGATTTTTTTTGTGCGAGGTACATTTGGGTGGGCTTACTGGGCTCTCAAGAATGCCAACAAATATTGGAATCTGGAGTGGATGATCAAGAATGGTTACGTTAAAATTTAGAAAGTTTTTTCTGTAGAGCACAGAATATAGTTTCCTCTTGGGATCTATGATTTACTTCTCTGTCATAATCTATCCTTTGTGATCCCTCCATAACAATTATGATTATAGGCATGTCAAACCTTGTGCTTTCTTCACCGCAGAAAGGAAATAATAAAGTTGTAAATTTTTTCATTAGCGAAGAACCTTAAAAATAATGGAAGTATTGTACCCACTATTTTAACTTAATAATTGGATAATATTATTCTTGTAACAAATTTACCTTAAGACTTTTTGGTTTAAGCCAAAAAAGTGCTAATGTCTCCACTTTTGTAAGGATGTTTTATGGATTGTGTTGAATTAATTAATTAGGAACAAGAAAAATCACTACAAAAGACACTATTATAAAAAATTTAACGGTTAAAAAAAATCATATATTAGTGGTATAATAATTACTAACTATTTGAATGTTGAAAAAGGGTGAGATAATTATGTTAGTAGTATTGAATCATTATCAATTTATCATGCCCATTGCTAAATGGTACGAAAAAATTTATTAGGAATGATTCAAGTGCTATTTTAGCACATTTTACTTTTTTTTGGTACATCATATATAATAATCCAAGTGTTTAAATTTTATTGGTTAATTAATAAATTTAAAATGAAAAATAAAAAAGCATTTGGCATAAATCATGCTAACTTAATGGTATAATAGATTTCTTACAACTTTATCTCGTACTAATTACCATGCATTTTTCAATCATAAAATAATTACTTTAATGACTCTCTAAATAACCATTAATATAGATCTTCTTTAAAAATAAATAAATAAATAAACTCTTACTAGTGATTTCAACTTTGTCTTGCTAATAGAAATCAATCTATCTTAATAGTCCCCCTAAGAAATTATTTAAAGTAAACCTTTAAAAAAAATATGGACTTATTCTCCATCATGGATCTCTGTTACACTCTACCACCATAAACAACACACTCTTACAACCAACATTTTATAACCCCACAAGCTCAGTCCATGTTCAAAGCTCCCCTAGTCAAGCAGCCTACGATTTCTCATCCATGCATGTATCATTGTCAAACACCACCTTACCTCTTAATGCTCCAACCTAAAGATCACTAAACTCCACTGCTAACCTTATGTCGCACAATCCTGTTGTTGTGTCATCTACGAACCACTACCATCTTTTCATAAGTCGCATTTCTTCCTTCTCCATCTACTTGCAAGTTGCAACCACCTATATTATGACTCAACTATCATGCATTGCAAGCTAAGCTTAAATTCAATTATCATCTTTGCTGCACCTTGAACCAACCAAGCAACCATTGTACTCCCTACTCTACTATGAACAAAACTGTTGTTGTAGTCTCACTACTAGAGAAATGAAAAATAGCGAGGGATAAAATTCTTCATAAATGCAAAATATTCTATCACTAAAGCAGTTGGTAAAGGATTTTGCGACAAAAACAAATCTCTCACAAAAATGGGGGGTCACAGAAAACTTAATAAGGGATATTAAATTTCAGTTCAAATCTAAAATAGTTTGTCACTATTTGCTGAAAATAATTGAACAATAAAGATAAACATTTTAGTTGCTAATTAGTGAGGAATTACATAATCCCTTGCTAATTTGTACAAAATTTGTCCTCACTATTTTGCAAGGGATTTAAATTCGTCACAAATTAGAGAAGGCTAACATGAGGCTTGGAAAGCAATTTATTATTATATTACATAAAAGGGGTAACTCAAGGGTAATTTTTATTGCTATTCTAATTGTAGATTACACATGTATATATAATGTATCAACTATTGTTTAATAGCTTTTACAGATAAGCAATATTTAAATTTAAAGCTAATAAGATAACAACCCATACAATAGGAATAAATAATAGTACAAACTTAGCATAGATATAATCAAATTAGGAGACTTACATGCCCCCTAAAGATGATAGAGGGATTAACTACACCAATCTTGAACTTGAGAGATGAATTATGATTAGCTAATAAAGGCTTGGTGAGCAAATCAGCTAGATGAGATCCAATTGGAACATATAACACTAGAAGATGATTGCCTTGAAAAAGATCCCAAACAACTTGAATTAAAAACATGATTAATTAGCACATATATGAGTAGCACCTAGATTGTTTGAGAAAATGGTAAGATGATTAGGAGGAGAACAATAAAGATCTTGGAGTAAGTGTTCTAGTCAAAGCAACTCCATGGTAGTAGAAGCAAATAGTTCTTTATTCATCTTCAATAGAAGACTTAGCAACTATGCTTTGCTTCTTACATGACCAAGAGATGGGATTAGATCCAAAATAGACAATGTATGTTGCTGTGGATCTATAATTAGTGGTGTCACTTGCCCAATTAAAATCACAAAATGTAGTGAGGGTGAGAGTGTTGTCTCAAACAAGGTGGAGTCAGTGATCAATGGTTTTATTTAGGTAGCATAACACCCTTTTGACAGCCTGCATATGAAGATTAGTTAGAGCATGCATGTGTTGAGATAATCTATTGATTGAGTAAGACATATTAGGCTGAGTTGGTGATACATATTAGAGTGAACCAATTAGTTTTCTACATGTAGTAACATCACAATTAGGAGTATTTAGGGGAGAGAGCATGGATGAGCTAGTGGACATGGGAGTAGAGACAGGCTTTGCATCATGCATGTTGGTGGAAAGTAGTAAATCCCTGATATAGTGATGTTGTGTCAAGAATAAACCTCTTTTAGCTGGCAAGAATTCAATGCCAAGAAAGTGACTTGGAGCTCAAAGTTTTTGAGACAAAATTTGCTTAACAAGGCCTATTGAAAGATGTTGAAAAAGTGCTTGTCATTACCTGTAAGAAGTAAGTCATCAACAGAAACTAAAAAATAATCAATAGTGCTGCCACCTTTGTAAACAAAGAAAGAAGTATCAAATTTAGCATTTAAGAATCTATAGTCTAAAAGATTTATTATTGTATTATCTATCAGTTGTGTACTGTATTCTCTATTTTCCTTCCTTTATTATTGTATTCTTTGTTACTATATTTAGCAAAGGGATAGTGGAGAGTTCTTTACAATATCTTAAAGAAAAAAAAA
This sequence comes from Spatholobus suberectus, assembly GCA_004329165.1. NCBI lineage: Eukaryota > Viridiplantae > Streptophyta > Magnoliopsida > Fabales > Fabaceae > Spatholobus > Spatholobus suberectus. Next base: position 56,313,710 of record CM014734.1, on the reverse strand, counting down.
GAAATTATATTAATGGTATCTTTTTTATAATATTTTTATATCATTAGAAGATTATTATATTGCAACTACAGTTCAAACTTTTGTATAGATTATTTTTGTTCCTAAACTCTACCCAAGTTGCTTACTACCAATTTCATTATATCTTTTGTAGCCATTTAACAAAAGCAAATAATTGTTAAACCTTAGCTTTTGTCTGTTGTTGCTTAGTGCATGTTGCCTTAGTGTGTAATAACAAACTTTCCAAATGTGAAATTTCAATATATTTTCTATCTGTTGTTAATCACTAAATGTGTTCTCTTTTATCAAGAAGATAAGCAAACTCATAACACATTGTGAAATGAAGTGATTTTTGTAGCCTAGAATAATATTTGCCTATCTATGTCCCACTCATTCCCATTTATGTAATAATATTATTGACCATTGAAATGTAAGATAAGCATAATAGGTTTTTTTTTTTTAACAGAATTTCATTAGTATAGATAAGAACTTGACTTGAAGCACAAGATGTGCTTAGACCAAGATACAAAAAATAATTACAAGATGTTGATTATACGCCCTATTATATATCATCCCATACATTCTAGCAATGTTTCTCTTTATCCCATTACAAAAACAAATATAGCATTATCACTACCACCTCACATAGTAATAACTAAGCTTGATCTATAGAAAGACTCATTAGGAAATATTGAGAAAGATATAAAGCAAGACTTATCACTAAAGGATTTACTTGGAAGGAAATAATCAACTACAGGGAGACATTCTCTAGAAAGGATCTCTTTGTATAATTGCAGCATTAGTTGCTAGTTTTGATTTGGAGCTATAACAAATGATCTATGAAAAAAAAAATCTTAATGGAGATATAGATGAAGAGGTTTATATGAAATAGTAACCACAAGGATTTTCATCTAACGGTGGTGAGCATTTGGTATGCAAACTTAAGAAATCCATATATGGATTAAAGCAAGTTTCATGTCAATGGTATTTGATAAATAGTTCATGATGACATTTCTTCTTTTGGATTTGTAGAGAACATGATAGATTAATGTATAGAAGGCCAATTATTTTCTTATATTGTATGTGGATAGCATTTTATTTATTACCAATAACAAAGGTTAATTATATGAGGTGAAACAATTTATCTTAAAAGTAAGACGAGTGATTCATCTTATTTTATTGGCATTAAGATACAAATAGACAACATTCATGGAATTCTAGGTTTGTAATAAGAAACATATCTTTTAGAGGGATTTCAAAGGAAAGATTGTTCATCAAGTGTAACACTTATTGTGGAGGTTAGATGATAGGTTTCAATTAAACCAATGCCCAAAGAAAGATTTTGAAAGGGAACAAACACACAACATTCCATATGCTTTTGTTGTTGGAAGCCTAATGTATGCTTAAGTATGCACAAGACCTGATGTTACATTTGCTATTGGGATATTAGGAAAATATTAAAGTAATCTAGACATGGACTACTGGAGAGATGCAAAGAAAGTGATGAGATATTTAAGGGATTAAAGATTACATGCATATGTATAAATGAATTGATAATTTGGAACTCATTGACTACTATGATTCCAATTTTGCTACTTGTGTTGACTCATGAAAATCAATATTGAGATACGTTTTCTTGTTAATTGGAGAGACTATTTCTTGGAAAAGTAAAAGCAAACCTAAATTGCTATTTCCACAATGGAAGTTGAGTTTGTATTTTGTTTTGAGGCTATATCACATTTTTTATAGATGAAAAGTTTATTTTATGGACTCTATTTTTGGGCTATACCATGACAACTTAGTAGCAATTTTTATGGCTAAAAGCAATAAAAGTGGTAGTTAAAGCTAGCATATCAACATTAAGTATAAGAGAGCATGTTAAAGATCAAACAATATTTGTTGAACATATTATCACTGAGTTGATGATTGTTGTTTCTTTGACTAAAGGCATGCCACTATTGAAATTTAAGGATCATATAAAAGGAAGGAGACTTAGTTCCTTTAAGGAACCTTTCCCTTTAGACAAAGTCCCAAAACAATACGTGATTAATGTCTATAATTCTAGCATTAATTTGAGCACACTCATGAACACTAATGTCTAGTAGAACATTAATTACATCTACTTCAATCGATAAGCAGATATCATTTATCTCATAAACCTAAATGCCCGCTCTTGTCTTCATTGGTGACCAAATTAGAATACATGAATTTTCCCTTTATTTGAAAGCTTTTTTTTTGGTTCCATAGAATGCATAATGAATGCTAAATAATGCAGGGGCATGTACTGAAGAATAAATGCAAAATAGACGCAATAGCAAAAAGGGACAATCACATATTTGTCAAGGCCCAATTAGATGTGTATGGGTGAGCAACATTTAGGCGGGTCCATTTGACTTGGAAGAGTGTGCTCAATCATTGGCATCTGTAGTGGACGATCAATGATCAAAACAATGGTTACATATCCTTTGTTAGTAGCTTCATCCTTAATATTTCCTTAAAATGTGGCCCAGAAATAATCAATAGTTAGTCTTATAGGTTTTCCTCCTAATAAATTAAAAAAGAGAAAATCGAACTACGGAAAAACTATATAATTACAATAAAAGCTACACCAACCAAATATATTTTATTAAAGTTTGTATAAATATAAAGATGAAGGTTTCTACAATGGACAAGGTAACCAAATGGTCTATCGTGGACCACTGTTAGGAACCAACAATCATAGGTTTCAATTTTTTTTTAACCTTAAGTTCTTTTTTATTTATCAATGACAATTTTACCTTCACTTAAAGTCCATACTAACTAATCCTTCAACAGTGTTTTGAGCTCAAGTTGTCGTTTATCGTCGACAATAATAAGAGTCCCTAGCCATTTCCTATGCAAGCATGTGGTAACCAAACATGTCTTTACTATCACTTGCAAAAACAATGAAGTTCCATAACAAACATAACAACACGAACCACAACCTAAACCCAAAGCCACACTTGGATTTGCAACTTAATAATACAATTAACTATGTACAAAAGGTGGAAAAAAATTAAAACAACACCCTATAAAAAATAATAATGATAACAATCAGTAAACTTATACCGCAAAATACAATCCTATAGCAACAACGAAGAACAACGAAGGACCAGGAACTGTAACGCCCGGCCGCTTGCAGGATCTGTGACTGTCCCCACAAACCAACACAAGACTTTTCAGCGTGCTTTGTCCTCACTCACACGCTTCCTGGGAAACTTCCCAGGAGGTCACCCATCCCTAAATCGCTCCAAGTCAAGCACGCTTAACTATAGAGTTCTTAAGTGATAGGCTACCGAAAAGTAGATGCATCTTGTTGGTATAGGTAGCACTTATTAATTCCTTTAAGCTATCCTCAACTGTACAGTCCCATACCTACACAGCCTTTGGATCCCTCTCGTTCGGGTGTGTATTCGATTCATTCATGTACCCCTCCCGCTGGAAGCCTGCCAGGAGCCGCTCATTGTCCGTGCCTCATCTCTTTTGCACCGGCGATCACTCCCCGCCCTCGTCAGCGCTCGGGATGTTACATGCCCACCAGCTTCCGCTTGGTTCGTCCTCGAACCACGCCGTACTGGGAGAGAGGCCTTGCTCTGATACCACTTTGTAACGCCCGGCCGCTTTCAGGATGAGTGACTGTCCCCACAAACCAACACAAGACTTTTTAGCGTGCTTTGTCCTCACTCACACGCTTCCTGGGAAACTTCCCAGGAGGTCACCCATCCCTAAATCGCTCCAAGTCAAGCACGCTTAACTGTGGAGTTCTTAAGTGATAGGCTACCGAAAAGTAGATGCATCTTGTTGGTATAGGTAGCACTTATTAATTCCTTTAAGCTATCCTCAACTGTACAGTCCCATACCTGCACAGCCTTTGGATCCCTCTCGTTCGGGTGTGTATTCGATTCATTCATGTACCCCTCCCGCTGGAAGCCTGCCAGGAGCCGCTCATTGTCCGTGCCTCATCTCTTTTGCACCGGCGATCACTCCCCGCCCTCGTCAGCGCCCGGGATGTTACAGGAACCACTAGCGTGAGATTGCACATTTTTGCAAAACCCTGACGACGACATTGCCAGCTTCCAAGAAACCCCATAATAACATTATTAGAGCTTCGACAAATGATGAAGAAGTGATTTTTAATATGACCGGTCAATGTTGGAATTTGATTTCGCTATCGCCCTTTGCTAGAGCCCATGACAAGGTTGGTGTCGGCGTTTGTTATGGGCCTTCCCCAAGACTGCTCCATCTTTGATCTTACGTCTTGATTTGAGATCTACAACACCATCTCTCACATCCACATCGACTGTGATGCTATCTAATACAACACCTATTGAAGTAAGGACTCCATCGATGCCACCATTGTCGCTACCTTCAACCCTTCCTTCGAAATCATCGTTAACTCCAAAAAAGGTGCTTTCTTTTTCTCTTTTTCTCACTTAGGGTTTTGAAACTCCCATTTTGATGAGGGTGAGGAAGAATGAAAAAGACTACTCATTTGATGAGCTTGCACCATCCATGAGGTAGAGAAAGATGGTGGGGGTGGGAGAAGGAATGAAGGAGACCAATTTTGATGGAAAGGGTGACCCACTATGAGAACTTCATCCAATGAGGACAAATGAGTAAAATAGATTTATATTTTAAAAATAATTTTAAAATGGAAATAATTGGTAGTAAAGGTTATGATAACCCTCATTTTGTCATACTTTAGAATGGGTTTTTAGGGCACTTTTATGGCTAATTCAATAATATGAACACCTAAAATTAACTCATTCCTCTTATTTTGTGTAGAATCATCAAACAACTAAAAATAAAATAAATGCACTTGAAAAGGAGGAAAATTGAGTTTCTAAATGTGAAGCACGACCCTGCTTAATTAAGCACGACTGTGCATAACTTATAGAAGGACTCCCATATGACCATAATTCAGCACGACCATGCTTCAATAAGCATGATCGTGCTTAGAGGAGAAGATCACCGCTTTGGAAAAGAAGCTTGGCCATGCTCAACAAAGCATGGCTATGCTTAGATATCAAATTCTCGCCTCAGATTTTAGTACTCCCTTTCTCAGCATTAAAGCATGGCCGTGCTTGGCTAAGCACAGTTGACTGTGCATGGTTTTGTCCCTTTGTATGTTTATGCTATCTTTGATCATGAGTAGCTAAACCCTAGTTAGGGTTGTGGTGTAATGTATGCTTGGAACCCCCTTGATGCTTAATTTCAGTTAATTGTTGTTTACCTTCTCAATTAAATTGCTTTACTATTTTAATTCATGCTTGGATTGATCAAATCTTGTATGCTTGAGTTGGTTAGTTGTCTCACACTTCATAAGCAGTTAGTTGACAGACCTGTAGGGTAATTGAACGTAGGATTATTGTATGACCAACCTTTAATCTGCGTTTCCATTAGATTAATTAATCAATTAACTTTATCTTGTTCTTCATGCTTATTTGGTTTTGAGTTCTTATATGACCAACTAGGAAATCAATCTAAATAAGACATTGGTAATTTATGGCCAACAATTATCAATCACTTTAGAGATAAATGGTAATTGAAGGGTAACACAACAATTAATTGGAATTGGGTTTATAGGGAGTGAAGATTATACATGAAGCCACAACCTTAGCCCTCTATCGCTGCCATCTCTTCCTTGTTAGCTTTAGTTGTTTAGTCTTAAGTTCTCCACAAAACCCCCCTTAATCACTATTCCCTAAACAATTAGAATTTTCCAACTGATTGGTAACCGTAAAATTAGTCCTTTGGGTTCATTATCTATATTTTGTCTATTGTTACCACTGTAATAGGGTATGCTTGTCCTTAAGTGTGTTCTAAACCGTATTAGGTTACCATTAACTCATCTAAACCCTTCAATATTTTATTAATATACCTAATGGTCACTGCAATCTTGACCACCATAAGCCACTTAATTCACTAGACCATTGTAGTCATGGTATATAAAGATAAGTAATAAACATATTTTCTCAAACAAAGCGTACTATCATTTTGCAAACGATGTGAACGATATATATATATTGTATAAAAGAAATTTAAATAAATGTTAAAGAAAGGACACATTTCGATAAACATGATACTAGACTATGTTTTAGTTGTTTTTAGGATACCTTCATCGCTAAAGAAAACTTCATCACCTCGTTTGTGCTTCAAGGTCGAGAGAATGTAATGGAACAAAAAACAAAGCTTTCTTTAATTTTGTGTTTGGATGAGGAATTTTAAGAGGGTGATTCATTTTTTTAGGGAGTTTAAAATGCTTTGTAGTGAAATATGTTGTTTGGATAGGAGATTGAGTAAAAAATAAAAATTTTAGGAATTTGTGAAGGTATTTTAATTATCTAAAATTTAGAATTTCAAATTCTACCTAAAAAGTAAGAATTTGAAATTCTTTGTGCTTAGTTTCTCTCTTTTCTCTCACCTCTATGTCTTTTTTCTCCCTCCTTTCTCCTTCTTTCTCACCTCTCTCTTTTTTCTCTCTCTTCTTTCTCTCCTCTCTCATCTCACTTCTCTATGGCCTCTCTCTCTTTTCTCTCTTCTTTGTCCTCTCTCTTCCCTATATTAATATTGACGTAAAAAATATCAATATTTGTTTTTTTGAATTATTAAATATTATCTAATATTAAAATTATTAGATATTTAAAAATTGGCTCATATTTGTTTTCGATAAAATTTAATATTAAAAATTTAATTCTTTAAATATATATTTAAAAATTATATTTTGCATATGGTAGAAATTAAAATGTCATATCCATACTAAGAATTTGAAATTTAAGAAATTTGAATTGATTTATCCGAATAAAACATTTAATAAATGAAAGAAATTTAAATTAAAATAATTCAAATTAAGTATTTCAAATTCTTTAAAATTTTAAAATTTCTCATCCAAATACACACTAAAGGAGCTCCTCTGTTTGCTAGAAGGTGACTTATCCCTAATGTATCTTCTTGCAAAGTAAAGCCTATACTGTGTCTGTTCAATTACTTTAATTGTCTCAAAACTCATCACAAATGGGTAATTAAAGATAATTAGTTGTATAATTAATTTGTTAAATAATTTATTGAATCAATATCTCCAATCCAATTATTTGATTGTTGAGGAGTGCTAAAAAATGCTTTTTAACACACTTTTGTCAACCCACTCTCTCGTATTAGTTAAAATTTATTGAAAGCAACAAAATTATGAGTGGAGTTCATTAAATAAGAAGTAAGACGCATACAACTTTGTGATTTTCAATAAATTTAAGTTAATAGTAAAGAATATGTTAGAAATAATGTATTAAAAAATGTGTTGTTAAGATTTCTCTTAATTTTTTTGTGATATAATCAAATGCTACGTTTGTTTTAGTAATCACATTAATTATGACATTTGCCTTACCAAAAAGAAGCAAGAAAATATCTTTCCATAGGCTGAATTAGTCTTGGCTGATAATGATTAGGATGACGAACTGCTAAATTTGCTTTAACTACTTACTTGTGGTAGACATGGACATGGGGCCTTAATATCTTACTAAAGATTCCGTTTAAAGGTACGAGTAAATCTCAAATTAAATTTGTTGTTAGGAATATTCCGTTTACATTTTTAAGTTTTTAGTTTCTTAACATATATCCAGAAGTTACTTTAATTAAATTCTAAATAATTTATGTCGAGTCAGATAAAACCTCTTACAGAAAGTAAAATTCTCATAAAAATTTATCTTTTCATACACAAAATTTAAATTTAAGACTTTCACTTTAGAGAATAAAATAAGTAATTTTAATTAAAAATTAAAAAATTAAGAGAACAAAATTAAACAAATCTATAATTTATATATATTCATATAATATCAACCATTACTTTTTTCAAGATTCCTTACTTTTCTTCTAAAGTAAGAGGATACTTTTAAAAGATACAAAGTCCAATATATATCTTATATTTATGACTATTTAGATATTATAATGAAGCTTTTGTATTTTTTTAAAATTGATGTGTTAGTCGCTAAATTGAAAGCAAACCAATTTAGATTCTTTTTTGGTAAATTACCAAATAGAAATTCGCTTTAATGATTATCATAAATATTGTTATGTTGCCCATGATGATGACACTGAAGCAATTAAAACTCGTGAAGAAAGGAGCAACACGAGGAAGATCTAGATACGGCCAGTGAATCACAATGGCGGGCAAAGGCTTATTGCATGTCTTTTACTAGGCTGGCACCAACCGATAATATCGCGTTTATTGTGTGCAGGAATTTACCACCACATTTAATATTTAAGAAGTGAACATGGTGGTATCCATGGATGATAACAGGAAGTGACCCAAGAAACTTTATGGGGACATAAGTTTTGTCCATGACCATGCCGGTGGGAAACATAATTATTATCAGATTCTCGATCACTCTTTCTAGGCCTTCTTAACACACGGTCCCCACTACAATCACAATGATATAATTTCTGTTTTTTTCCCTTATTGTTGGTGACATAAATAAAAGAATGCTTACCCTGACTGAGTGTTGGTTATAATTTAATTTCTACTCTCATTTTCGCCAAAAATTATAAAATCCCCGTCCATGGAATACATGAATGCAATAACGAGGAAAATTGACATAATTTTAACGTGACATTAGTAATTCCATAAAAATGTTCAAACGGCCATATTTGTATCATCTAATGGATGTCCATTTTGGTCTGTGAATCCGTCAGATTAAAAATAATGTTATTAAGGGTTTGGATGGCTTACCTTTTACTTCTCAATAATCATTTGCCAGTGGCTGAGTTATATACATTTCTTCTTCTCTCTCTCTAATTGCCTACTTGAGAATCTCCGTAATTTTTAAGTAATACATATCACTTGACTTAGCTCATTATTGTGTGGAAAGTGACTAGTTTGGTGTATGGAGTATTGCCCTCTCGCCTTCAATTGAGCTGGATGTAAGTGGGAGTTTTAAAGCTTTCAAACTACTGGACCACCAATTACAGGGAAAGAGACAAAGAGGGAAAGGGACGGGGTCCCTAATTCTCTCAAGTAGTTGCCGTTTGTTGTACTTTCCAATGATTGTCACCAGAACTACTCAGATTAATTCATCATCAGTGTACATAGGTTAAGGTGTTATATATATATATATATATATATATATAATTGATAATGGAAAGAAATTTTCATATTCATAACTACGCCCATAAAAAAAAAAAAATAGTGTATGTACACTCTGTCAATATGATACAAACAACTAATGAATACTAGATTCTTAAAAATATTTTTTTTATGCTTTTGAGTCATATGTAATGAAAAGTCACGATTAGTACAGACTAATAATGATTATATATTGTATCTTTCAAGATGGCACTCGGTCGGTCATATTAACATATGTCATTTTATTTTTAAGGCACTCATGATTTCTGAAGTTGTGTGCCTTCTGGGATGGGATTCGGTCAATCATATCAACGGAAGTTATTTCATTCCCTATACAGTCATGACTTCTAAGGTTGTATACCCTTTGGGCTGCGACTCGGTTGTCTACCATCACTAGCATATGATCGACCTCGTTGATTAATATCGACAAACAGTTTGGCTTTTCTTGATCGTAAATGATCACACCATAAACATTGCCATAACCATTGTGACGATGATGATCTCGCCAAATTGATAGCATCAACAATAACCACTCTAATAAATATCAAGCCAGATGATCCGATAATCACTTTATCTTTGGATCAACCCTTCCACCTTTCATGAATATATTAAAATGTTAGGAATGCTTCCCTAGAAAGTTTGGCCACCACACTCCCCACCATCATGGTACAAATGTACAATAGGAGAGAAAACTCGATCGACAACAGCAAAGAGCCAACTCTTTAGGAGCTTCTTGCCCAAATGGAGCAATTACAATAGGAGAATCAACACATGTGAGAAAGAAATGGGAAAATGCAAACCTAGATCAATGACCTTAAGGTAAAAAGGAGCACAAAGACAAAAATTTTCAACACATTCCCCTAGAAAGGGAGAGACTAAGCCAAAGACAAGGAAACAAACCTTCCTATCTTGCCAAAACCAATGACCTTTAACACCCGTTCTCGAACGATGTAATGGTGGTCCTAGTTTTGGGCTCATTCCAAAGCCTAGTCCTACCACTCTACAAAGGTACGTCCATCAGTTACCAACACCTAACAATATTTAATACTAGAATGTTCATCATTGGGGCCACTGACCTAGGGTTATTCAAAATATTTCCTATCACTTTTACTGATTTGGCCCTCCAATAGTTCACTAGTTTGCCCAAAAAATTGGTACACAACTTCAAAGAATTGTCGCAAGCCTTCCTAAACCAATTTGATTCTAATGACCTTTACAGAAGGACAAAATTGACCTCTTTACCCTATTCTAAGAAAATAATATGAACCCCACCAAGTCTATATAAATAGTTTCAACCAAGAGGCCATGCAAGTAAAAGACCTTGACCCAAAATCCACCTTCGACATACCATCAATAAATTGAAGGATTGCTCCTTTGCTTACAACCTTGTTATGCACCCCCAACCAACATGACTAAATTTAGAAAGAAAGTAGTTAGAGAAAACAATATGGAGAAGGTTGTAGCAGCTAAAAGGTGACATATAATGGGGGTTGCTAGCCTATACAAGATCAACGGTTGGAACACAACTCACCATATCCATTCAACCAACTCCACAACCCCTAAAGGGCAAACTAAGACGGTTGCCTAAGGATCACACCTCTGTGCCTTGATTCAAGCATTACACCTTATGAATGCTAGAAGTGCTTAAATATTAAGGGATATTTACCACACACACCAAAGAGCAAACTTGACAATATGGATAAAACAAAGTAGAGTGAATTCCATAGGGCCTTTAGACACGACACCAACGAATGTTGAGTGCTCAAAAACCAAATAGAATAGTTGATCAGGCTCATTCACCTTGGCACCATGTGTGCAATAGCTAAGTCAAAGACAAGGAAGAAGAAGGAGCCCAAATAGTGTGACAAATGACGAAGATTAAGCAACAATAGGCAGAATCCATATGAAAGAAGGTCAAAAACCCTAAGGAGGGCAAAATCCATTCACACCATTATCAACATCTTTATTGGAGGAGGCCCACCAAGCCTGACAAAAAAAAAATCTTCTAAGAACCACTACGCCTATCCACATGATCAATACATTTCCTCTCAAAACTAAATGCCCTCCCATAATTTTTTTGGATGAAAACTATGTAGGAATCAAGGACCGAAAACTAAGATAACCCAATGTTTGTCACAATCAACATAGAAAGTGAAGAACACAACGTCTACTTGAAGAGATAGATAAGTTTCAAAGAAAACAATCCAAAGGGTAGAACCACAATCCCTGCTTAAGATCATATGTAAGGTTTCTAAATTAACTTAGATCGGCTCATGAACTATTTTTGAAACCTAAAAATTGAATTAAGTTCTATTCAAGTATTCAACTAAATAAAAGTGTTTCTAGATGATTTCTAGCACTTAAAACCTTTTATAAAGACTTTTTAATGGTCTATAATGGATTATGATAAAGCCTAATGCAATTAGTTGTTTCAAACTTGATTTTAAGCTGAGAGCATCGAAATAATTGATTATTGCCTAAACATAATCAATTATCTTGACTCAAATATGTTTTAGGTTTCAAATGACTAGAATAATTGATTATCCTTAGCACATAATCAATTATCAATGAAGGATTTTTGAAAATAATTGTTATTTTCAAGCTAGAATCAATTAATAGCATAAAGATTTATTTCAAAGAAGTAATAACCAATTATCCAATTAGAATAATCTATTATTTTGTATTTATTAGTCTAATTTGAGAATTTTACATTACCTAATTTCCTTAATTAGATTTGGATTACAAAACATGGTTTCTAAACCTTGAAAAACATGAAAAGTGTAACGTCCAATAACATCACATGAAATTAATCAACTCTAATCAGAGAGTAAATTTAATTTTAAGATATTCAATTCAATTATGGAAACTTGCGTAAATTTTCTACATTTGGAATACAAAATAAAACATACATAATAATAATTAATGTGAGGAATTACACAAGTTAATTACTAAATAAATAACCAAACATCATAAATAAAATTAGTGTGCTGCACTTAATAGTGCTACAAAACCATAACCAAGAACCAAATAATAATATTATTTTTACAAACACAAGCCTAGTAAGGATAATAACAACAACAATAATAAAAAAACTCTACAAATAGAGGAAGCCTAATTAAAATACAACAAGATGTGAATCCCTAAGCTTATCCACTAAACTCTAACTCTAAGTCTAGGAGACTTTAGGAGAATCTTTCTCAAGGCTTGAGATGTCAACTGTATATCGACAACGTTTACCTCACACAAATGAAGTCACAAAAAAACTCTCTAACGTGCCATCTGCTTCTGCGATGCGAACATCACGATCATCGCTCAAACACAAACAAGAAGGGTAACATGCAAATACAGGTACTATAGGAGTATACTAGGATAACACACAACATGCATACAATTAAATGATAATAGATACAAACAAATAATAGCAACATATATAGACAATTCAATCATTCGTCATGATCATTGCTCAAACACAAACAAGAAAGGTAACATGCAATTATAAATACTATAGATTATACTGAGGTAAACACGACATGCATACAATTAAATGATAATAGATACAAAAAAATAAAAATCAACATATATGGACAATTCAATCATTCATCAAAAAATAAGCAATTAACAATAACCAATGCATATCGATGAAAACTTATGCAAGCAACTAACTCTGCTCCATAGAGTTAACAACTTTATATTTAAGCGATCAACTCGTTGTGTCCCCTATCATGGTAAAATATCATCAACAAGATCCTCTTGGTCCAAAAGCATGACACATGCCTAAACCATTTGATGGACACACAAAACTCTAATATGTGAGAGCAATTGTGACTTTGTCAGGATATATGTATAAAGGTAGTCACTACCACATCAAAAGTCATTCAAAAAACTAATTGAAAGTAGTTGATTACTTTTGGTGACAATTGATTATCTTTTTAAACAGAACCTCAAGATTTCTCTAGTTGAAAGTAGTTAATTACTTTCTTTTGGAGGATAATTACTTTGATTCAAACATATTTTATGTGCTTCTTATAAACAAAGTAGTGGACTATGTACTTTTCTTGGTAGTCAACTAGTGAAATATCAAAGCACACAAAATCTTTCCAAAATACTTTTCAAGCTTTAAAACACATTTTTCTAAAATGTGTATGCATGATTAAACCAATTTTTAATCACGTGAGTCAAATTATGATCAATCAAATATTAGGTTCTTTCAAAATTTCCTATAAACTTAAAAAGTCTTCCTGAATGTCTATTTGAATTCATCATTAAAACTTTGAAAGAGTATGCAACCTTAGAAGCATGTTGGCATCATTCATATTGACATTTTTCAACTCTTCTTTCAATCATATCTACAATAATAATAAAGTACAAGTATTCATATTCATATAATACTTCAACAAAGACATATTAGTATTTTTGTAGTTGGTAAGAAATTTTTTTGAAATAATTTGTTGATTGAAAAAAAAAATACATTTTGTGTACATTTACACATACTTATTATATTGTAATTGTCTTTAGAGTCATTCTCACTTAATTATTTATATTGTAATTATTCAAGTAAAAAAATTGTTGAATTGTCATTAATTCCACATGAGATCCATATTGGTTAATTTGCTAAGCTTTTGTGAGTAGATTTGATGATATGTTATTGACTAAAAAAGTCATAAGTATATTATGTATAGCCTTAAATGTTTTTATTTTTTCCAAAATTAATATAATATAATGAATTGATTTAAATATACCACACTTTTAAATAAAGGATATATTTTGTTAAAAATATTAATTTTGACTTATGTATTGAATCATAAAACATGTGATAGCACTCTTATAGATATAGTAATTGTACAATGTTATAACAAATAATGCATAATATTAAAATTTTATCAAGACTTTTACTACCAGGCCTTACGTATTATGTATATCAAACAAGTCCTTAATCACCAATTAAAATATTGAATATTCATTTGATGAAAAATAATAACAAAAAGATCTCAAGAAATAAAACTTGATTAACCTTCCTCTTATGTCATTGTCAAGCTAAAGCACTATTTATTATGAACCAATTGTCCTAAAAACATATTATGCTTTGTTACTTCTATTGTTGGATTATATTAGTGCCCCAACATGTTTAATTCACTAGATCTATCTCTTACTATTACATTTGAGAAGGAGGGTAGGTGGTTGGACTACTCGACCTAATGCATCGTATATAATGGAATATTAGTGATTGAAGCTTGGTTTGGCAGTGTTCTTGATTTTGAGCACTATGTTCCCATGAAGCTACCTTTTCCCTTCTCAAAGGATATCGTATGGGTGGTGGCACGTCTAACTGAAGTCACTAGAGGAAAGCTCATAAACTTTTCTACTTTTTTTGATCCAACCTTTTCAAGAGGCAAAGCTTCCTCATGTAGAGCTCGCATATAAGCCCATGTGGTTCACATATTTAGATTTAGATTAACTAGCTTATAGTTTGTGTACAAAGTAGGTATTGAAAAAAACCACATACTTGTGGGGACCCACTCAAACCCGTTTCGACTTTGACGAGAAATAATTACTTTGATTGGGTTTGAGTTTGAGTTTGGATTTTTCCTTATTTTTTTAAATGGGGTCAAGGATATCAATACTCGTCCCACCGCATCCCCGACTCGCCCGTTGGATTAAAATTACTAAAATACCCATAATAAGTTGTACATATTACTATAATATCTAGGGTAAGACTTAGCTTACTAGTTCCTTCCCATAATCTTTTCCTCCACTTATGAGTTATGTTGTTGCACTCTAACTCACTTACAACTTACCCTCTATTGAGCTTTCATCTCTCTCGTCAGCTCATTGTTGTGATTTCATCCCTTTCTTGTTGACTCAACACCAACGCTCTTATCTTTCTCTTTGCAATTTCATTTCCCATCATCGTCGTTGCTACTCAAAGGAATTTATTTACAAGTAATCTCATATTTGTTGAGTGTTTTTAAATTTTGCATAATTAATGTTTGGACCTATTAAGGAGTGGTTTTGTCTAAATATTTTATCTTTTGAATGTTATGGATGTATGGATGATTTCAATTAGTTTACAAGGGTTGATTGCTTGTAATTTTTGGACCAATTTTCTTCTAAGTTCAAACATTGAAATTGTTGTCATCAATTTGGGATTGTGATGTTTCATCTCGTTTCAGTATCATTACTTCCTTTTATATTTTCTTGCTTTTAGCTGCAACATGTAACTTAACTTGTTGTATGATATTTTTTCTTATTTTCTAATACTTGCTTGGTTTATCAACCATTGTAGTGACTCAACAACTACCAACATTCTTGTGGCTTAGAGTGAAATGTTTGATGAGAGTTCTTTTGTTGATGTACTTTTTGATAAGCAAATTTATTTCTTTAATGTGAGTTTTGAGTTTTGAATTCTTGTTAAAACTCTTTGCCAGTGGTAGTTTTGATGATGTATTTTGTGATGCCATGGGGTGTTACACAAGAGGTGGTTCAAGGCTTAGATAAAAGGTGTCGGCCTCGGCTGGGAGCTAGCTGGCTAGCATTGATGTTTTTAATGAACCAAGTAGGATTTGTTGACATGGCATGAGATATTGTTGTGTTACATTATGATTACAAAAATGGTATGCAATGATATATTATGAAGGTGAACTATATGGTTTGAGGAGTGAATGTGCATGGAAAGCAAATGTTCATAACTTAACTTGACAAGTGTACTAGTCAACAAGTAATAAAATGATAAGTAGAGTATTGTCCTATAGAGACTAGGATGAGCATTATGTACTAATTTTCAACATTAGTTAAGTGAATCATAGGTTAAGTTGTCACAGTTAGTTGTTAGTTGCAAAAATTAAATATACTTAAGACTTTAGACTTCATCAAATTGACACAAAAAACTCAAAAACAAAAGGACACAACAGCAAACACAAAGTAACTCATGACTCACTACACCTAGCTTCTAGGCTTTCTTTCTTGAATCTCAACCTCACACCTTAGCTCAACACTCAAATTCACTCAAGTACCCTATCCCAATTCGTTGGCAACATGTCCTAGATTACAAAACAAGAATCCTAATTCCTTAGGCGCACTCACTAACTATTCGTGCATTATGCTTAGGATTCTTAAAGAGTGCGCATAACCTACACACCTTCATTCCTAGAGCCTATGCATATTATGCACTCCAAATCTTAGTTCAGCTTGAAGTCTTTGTTCTGAGTTAACCCTAAGTTAAATTTAATTGGTTGATTTCCACTACATAAATAGTATTAAGCATAGAGAAATCAAATTAAAGCATAAAGCATGTAACTAAACTTAATTAAACAATCTAAAATTTGATATTAGTGACTCAATCATTACAATAACCAAAAATACCAACTTAGCATGGAGTCATAGAAGAAGGCATAGAAGCTCTCCATTAAAGCTCCAAATCCATTCTTAAATTAGTTCTTTATTGAAAATTTCTAAAATCTCATAACTCCAACTCTCTCATACACTAAGATTAAAAAAAGACACAAATGATTTGTTGAAAGCCTTACAAGAGATTACAAAACCTTAAAGGAATCTGAAGAATCTAAAACAAACATGAAAGTCTCTTCGAAATGGCTTTAAACTCCTATTTATATGTTGGAGGAGATGAGTCATCACCCAAGACCATTAACACATTGTTAGCATTAGCACTGTAATTTCCATTACAAGGCTCAACATCCTTCATTAGGTGTCCTAGTAACTGAAAATGGTTATGGCATTTACAGGTAGTTACTGACAATTATTATTCCTCACTAGGCATAGAGAGCAAGTTGGGCATCTCATCGTTGGGCGATGAGACTAGCTCTAGGCAATGGAGGTGCGATTCTTATTTTCCTACATATTTTCATGAATTCTTGTAAGTATTTACATAAAAACATAATTCTTGTCTAAATTTTAATATTTATAAAATTATGCTAATTTCTATTATTGATGTGAGATTTCTTATTGCTTTTGCTATTTAACTCCCTATGTGGATTCAATAAATTTTCATGAGTTAAAGATTCATCATGAGGCCTAAGTAAATGTCAGACCTAGGGATGGCAAAATAATCTACACCTCCAGATATTTGTGGATAAAATCTACGACATGTAGAAAATGGATAGGTTAAATAGGGTACTCACAGGTAATGGATCCAATTTTTTTCTCTATCCTCTTATTAATGGGGCGGTGATAGGTATCATGGTATCTATACCTCGTGGGTACCCGCTAATGTAAAATTACCTAACTATCCTTATATATATAAAGGTTAGTTACCCCAATTTTATCATAATTCCTCTTTCTTTCTTTGACGATCTCATTGTTGGATGTTTGCTTCGCTCCTTTCTAATTCTGCCTTAATCGTACACATACAAGAGACACAATACACAAGGAAATTCAATATTTATGTGTATGATTGTTAGTATGTTGTTGTTCTTTTATATAAATCCACGTAATTTCCTTTGTTAGCTATCTCTAGCTGCTCCTTGCGTGGGGTTAGTCATCTTTTTTTTTTTCAATCCTTAAATGGTTTAGAAAAAAATCTATTGTAATGTTAAATTACTTGATGCATGACATAAATGGTTTTTTGATGTGTGAGGTTAGTGTTTTTTTTTACTTCTTTATGATTTAAATTTGAAGATCCTAATGATTAGGTATAATTGGTCTGAATCATATTATATGGCCCTTGCATTATTTTGCATTTGTTAATGGTTATCCCTTGCTACATTTCTTAATGCAACAAATTTTAACTTTGTTTATTACTATGGAAAGGACTTTCTTCATATTTGGTTTGGTGCATTTTTTTTTTAAGTTTCCTTTCACCTTTTCAGTTTTTATTTATTTATTTTTAAAATATTTTTAATTTTTTAGTAAATATCCATAAATACCCACGTATACCCGTAAATATTGAAAAAATTTACAAGTATCTACTTAATAGATACTCGTACAAGTAATAGGGCAAACACATAACGAATATTTATCTAGTGGGGCAGGTAGCAAGGAGCTATTACCCATGCCCTCCCCACCTTGTTGTCATCCCTAATCAAACCACGAACTTCATAGATCTTAAGGGTTGAAGCCATAGAATTAGGCATGCTTGACGGATTAGTTTAGAACAATATTATATTCAACAATTTCTC
This sequence comes from Spatholobus suberectus, assembly GCA_004329165.1. Taxonomy (NCBI): domain Eukaryota; kingdom Viridiplantae; phylum Streptophyta; class Magnoliopsida; order Fabales; family Fabaceae; genus Spatholobus; species Spatholobus suberectus. The sequence goes on along the minus strand of CM014734.1, from coordinate 56,295,449 downwards.
AACCATTACAAGGTTTTGTGCTTAGCTATAGGATTTTGATGATTTTGAATGGGTGAGTAAACTAACTAATGGAAGAGCAAAAGGCCTAATAATAATGTGGAACAAAGAAATTTTTGAATTAATTGACTGGTTTGATAGCAACAATTTTTTGGGAATGGTTGGTAGGTGGGGAAAATAGCGTATCCTAGTCACGATAGTTAATGTATACACTCCATGTGATTTGAATGAGAAGAAGAAACTATAGCGAGATATTATTAAAAGCAAGAAATCTAGAGGAGAGAGAAGTGGTGTGTTTTGGGTGATTTTAATTATGTTATGTTCAAGGATGAAAGGAAGGGGGCAGAGCAATATGACAAGCATGAAGAAATGATTGCTTTAAGTGTTTTTATATCTGAGGTAGAATTAGTTGACTTGCCTCTGATTGGGAGGAAATTTATATGGCATAAGGTAGATGGTTTTTTAATGAGTAGGTTGGATAGATTCCTTTTATCTGAAATGTGGTTATGCACCTAGAGTAATTTATCTTAGTAAGGGCAACCTTTTAGTGTATCAAACCATTGTGTAGTAGTCTTAGAGGAAAAAGAGGTGGATTAGGGTCTTAAACCGTTTTGGTTCTTAAACTCTTGGAGGATGATACCTTCGTACAAGGAGTTTATAAAGGAATTTTGGCAATCAACAGAATTACAAGGGTGGAAGACATATGTTTTGAAGAGAAACTGAAGCTATTAAAAAGTAAATTAAAGGAATGGAACAAAGATAATTGTGGAAATATTGCTTAAAACATCTTTAGGGCAAAGAAAGAATTGGAGCAATTGGATCTTCAGTTGGAGGATAGGGGTTTGAATAGTGAAGGTGTGAGAAGGAGGGAGTGTGTGACAATTATTCATAAACTAGTTAGCATGCACAATGGTTTGGAGGATAGTCATGACAAATGGTAAGCTGGTTAGGGGTTCTAACGGTTCCTTTATTGTCTTGGTGCCTAAGAAAGACAACTTGCGAAAAATAGGGGATTTTAGGCCAATATCTCTGATTGGCTGTGTAACTCCCCAAATTTTAGGTACTAGAAAGAAACTGCGAGGTAACTCTTAGTATCATGTGTTATTGGATAAAAGACACCTTAAGTGTTATTGTCATTATTATATTATTATTATATCTCTTATTATTATTATTATTGTTCTTATTGCTATTATTATTTTATTTATTGTTGTTGTTGTAGCGGTTATTATTATTATTATTATTTTGTTGTGTTGTTAATATATTTATTGTTATTATTGTTGTTGTTATTATTATTATTTTTATTAACACCTTACTATTAGAAATTAGTAGGAATGTTATCATAGAACTCAAAAGAGCATCTAGGGCCCAATAGGGGACTAAAGCCCACTAAGCTATACCCACCCACATGTTATAAGAAGAGAATAGAAAAGGAGAATTAGGTTTAGCCATCACAAAATAGAAGAAGAAAGAAGGTAGAGAGAATGAGGAGAAAAGGAAGAAGAAGAGAAAGAGAATGAGGAGGAATAGAAACCGAAAAACCCAATCCCTAGAACTCAGCTTTGCATGTCCCCAAAGATGAGTGCTTTCCCCCGTGTCCTTCATTGCCCTTTATGTTGTGCTTGTTTATCTATTTATCTTTTCTCCCTCTTTATACCTATGTTTGGGATTTGATGGGTTTTGAGGGGATTGTGAGTAAGTGAAGAGTTTATCTATTAGATTAACCAATTGTCAAGGTAGAAGAAGTAATCAAGAATTTAATTATTTGTTTTGGAGCATTTAGAAGCCAAAGACAATAAAAAATAAATAAATTAGAATATCTACCGTAGACCTGCCGGGGGGGATGCATAACTTGTTGGGTGTGCTGGGTCTCGGTGTGGATTCAGTGGGTGGGATGCACAACCTACTAGGTGAGTTTAGTCTGGGCCTGACTGTTGGGCAGACCCCTTTGTCCCCCCGAGCGAATACGACCTTGGTTATTCTATTTTTTGTGCCTATGAACTCTTTTTTGCAATTTTTAATTCATTGTTGCTTCTTTTTTATGCCTTGTTAGGTTTATACTTGTGATTGTTATTTACGTTGAGAAGATTGAGGGTGATATGAACTTATGTCATTGTTTCATGATAAAAGCCTATGAAAACTTGTAAGCATTGTATATGACCATGCATCATAACATTTGAGTTATGTGATGAGAAAAGTATGTAAGAATTTGGCTAGTGGAAGCCATGATGGGTTGTTGAACCCTAGCCTTGGGGGTTATCCAGTTGGGAAAACTCCAATGGTCCATGCTAATCCTATGGAGCTGGAGTGTACTGGCAAAATTGGGTAACCTTGACTAGTCATCGGGGGATATCATACTAGTTAAGGGTGCGAAAGCCGAAGGCATCGGTACCAATGACGCTTCTTATGGCCGTGCATTTACTCCTAGTCTACTTTTCGAAAAGTTTAAGTTGGTACCACATGTGCATGAGTAGTGGTTTAGGAACATAGCATGCATATGCATCTTGTTGTAGTGTGATATGTTGAAGTGTGCTATGTTGTAACTATGTGAAGTTTGTATGACCTTCTTCATGAGCAATTGATGTAGTGTGTACACATGTGAAAATGTAATTGTTTTTTGTGATGAAATGTCAAAGTTATGGATATGCGATCATATTATGCATGTCTGTTGTTCTTGTTTCATAAAACAAAATGTGGTGTATGTCTAGTTACTAGGCAAATGATGTGAAATAAATGTATGCTTGTAATTGGGATTGTCTTACTACCTTATGGATATGTGAGAGGCTAGACCCTAGGATGGTATTATGAGGGTTATGGTTGGATAATAATAGTTGTGACAGAGATAGAGATAGAGGAAATTCTCACACAGTGTAATAGAAAGGTATGACAAAGAACAAAATTAGAGTATTAAGGTAAGTGTTAAGAGAGTGTCAAGGGTATTTTAGAATGTCTGTAGCCTTAGACTTGACCCCTAGAGACAACTTTGAATATCAAAAGGAAGAAGAGTAAATTCTAAACATGAAAGGTTTAAATACTAGAGAAGGTTTTGGGTAAAAAAATATAAGTAATGAGGATGAATTCTTAGGTTGAGAATGAGATAGTAAGCTTGTATAACTAGTTGTGAGAATGGGAAAGGAGTTAACAGGAAGTATTGACTATTGAAAGGTATAAACTCAACCACAGGTATGGTGAATTATGAGAAACCTAGCGAGGCTAAGGCTATGAAAGATAAGTGATGAAGGTTGTCCGAGTAGAAGAGTCTGACCTAGTCGTAGAACTCTTAGAGCACTCACTGAGACATTATGTCTCACTCCTTTAAGTTTCCCCCTTTTCAGGATACAGGTGAAGACATGTGTAGACGGAGCTTAGAGTCACGTACAAAAAGACGTAGCCTAGTTTACGTTGTGTCTTTATATTCTTCTTTATATTTTGTACGACACCTTCAGGTGATAGATGAGTTGTATTAGGCATGTATGTTTTTTTTATTGTATTGTTCGTATATAATATTTAATTATATTTATGAGTAGCATTTGCATGTTGTTTCTACCTTTTTAAGTTTGTTTTTTTTCGTTCTTAGAGATCTAGACCTAGTTACAGTAATACCCCTTAAGGTGTTACAAGCTGTATGTATAAGATTCTTGCTAAAATATTAGCAAATAGGATGAGAAAAGTGGTGTCCTAGGTGATATTAAAATGCCAAGCAGCCTTTATTGAAGAGCGTTAATTACTTAATGGTGTACTTGTGGCAAATAGCTGATAGATGAGCAAAAGGGAGCACATGGAGACCTTATCGTTTAAAGTTGATTTTGAAAAGGCTTATGATTCAGTCAATTGGGATTTTCTTGAGTACATGTTGACGAGGATGGAATTTTTGAATAAATGGCGGTCATGGATTTGAGAATGCCTATCCATAGCTATGGTGTTGATTTTGGTTAATGGAAGCCCAATTGAGGAATTTAATGTGGGTAGAGGATTAAGGTAAAGGGGTCCTCTTTCTCCTTTTTTATTTTTGATTATTGCAAAAGGGTTGAGTGTGAGGTTTATAAAGGCAATAAATTTGGGAGTTTTTTTAGGGTACAAATTAGATCCTACATGCTCAGAGCATAAGTCATCTCTAGTTTGTAGATGACACCCTTATTGTAGGAGAGAGAAGAAAACAAAATGTCTGGGTAATTAAGGATACCCTTCAGTTGTTTAAGGTGACGTCACAATTGAAAGTGAATTTTCATAAGAGTAGTTTGGAAGGCACTCATGTGAATAACCATTGGTTGATCGAGGTTTATTTACTTTCTTTTGTTCAAGGCCTTAACACGTATTAATTCTTTACTTGAATCTCTTTTTAAACAATTTTTATAGGGATAGGGTCAGGGTAAACACAAAAAATACATTAGGTTGCTTTGGAATATGTGTGCAAAAGAAAAGAGGAAGGGGCTTAAGGATTAAAAACCTTAGAGCTTTTAATTTTACACTACTAGGTAAGTGGTTATGGAGAATAAGAATAGAAAAACCAACTTTATGGTATAAAGTTATGCTTCATAGATATGTAGATGAGAGTGGGTGTCTAGAAATTGGTAAGAGTAAAGATTCCAGATGGTGGGAAGATGGTTAGAGGCCTCAAATGAAGCAATTAAGGCAAAATGGTTTCAGGACTTAATGGTGAAGAAGGTGGGGGATGGAGGTCACACGTTGTTTTGGCACTATTGTTAGGTTGAGGGGGGTTGTGAAAGGATAGGTTTAATAGGCTTTTTTCGGTGATAGAAAAAAAATGGCTTTAGTAAGTGATTTAGGGGTTGGGTGAAGGACAGTGGCAGTTGAAGTGGAAATGGAGGAATGTCCTTTTCCAATGGGATGAGGACATATTGAATGATCTCTAAAATCTGGTGAGTGCAAAAAATCATAAGAGGGGTAAGCAGGATAGGTGGGTTTGGAAGGAGGAGCCTTGTAAAGCTTATTTAGTCAAATCAGTATACAATGTGTTAACCACCCCCTTTGTGGCAGGTAAGGATTCTTTTTTTTATAGGTTTGTGGCAAAGGCATGTACCATTAAAGGTGGAGGCATTTGTGTGGAAGCTTGCTCAAAATTAGATACCTTCTTTGATGAATTTAGATGCTAGAGGTGTGGTAACAAGGTGCGATACGATGTGTAAAGGATGTCATATGAAGGAGGAAGCAGCAACTCATCTCTTCTTTGAATATAACTTATTCATTCTGGCATAGCAGCAATGTTAATTTGAGCCGATATGGTATCTTCAACTTTACATCATGATTGTAAGGCTCATTTGTTTAAGTTTAAGGGCTTACTTCCAGGTTATAAATGCAAGAATATTTTATAGAAGGTTGTTTGGTTTACTGTTATTTGGGTAGCATGGATGGCAAAGAATAACCACATTTTTAAGTCTAAGGACTTGGTGGTGGAATAGTTGTTGGAATCTATTAAGATTAAATCATGGCTGTGGATATCAGCTACTTGTTATGGCTTTTCATACCCTTTATCATGTTGGTTTTCTAATCCGAAAGGCTATTTGAGTGTGTGTATTGATGATCTCTAGTTTTATCTAGCAACAACTTTTGTCTTAGTAGTTTGGTTTTTGGGTAGTCTTGCATGGTTGCTCTTGCATTGGTTTTATGACTTGGAAATTGGTGGGTGTTAGCAATAGCAATTGAATTCTAAAAGAACAAAAATAAAACATAGACACACGAACAACACGATTTAACAAGGTTTTGCAAGTGTGCCCTATGTACTTGGGGAGTAGAGCAGTTGTTTCCATTATTGAATAGTAATGAGAGTTACATCAGATATATAAAAAAAATACTATAGATTGCTCCACTCTGCTCGGTGCATTCTGCTCCATTCTGCTCTGCTCTAGTATCTGCTTGCCCATAGAATATAAGCTATGCACAACAATCTCCACCTTAGCGAATATTCATCCCTGTGGAAGATAATAGCAAGTATCCCTTATATGTCTCGTAGGTTGGGGGTTATAATCATGTCTAATATTGAGCAACATTCAACAAGTCCAAGCAATATTTGAACTTGTTTGCAGTAACTATCTTGGTTAACATATTAGCTACATTCTCAAAAGTGTAAACCTTCTTAAGTAATATTTGACCAGATGTCATCAACTCCCTAATCTTATAGAACCTCACATCAATGTGCTTAGTTCTAGCATGGTAGCCTTAATTCTTTGCTAGGTAGATAGCACTCTCATTGTCGCAATGCAATTGAACCCTACCTCACTTAATGCCCAGTTCCTTTACTAGTCCTATAAGCCATAAGACTTCTTTACTGGCCTCTGCTACTACCATGTACTCTACTTAAGTTGTTGACATTGCCACTATTGACTAAATAGTTGATTTCCAACAAATAGACCCACCTACAAAAGTAAAAACATACCTTATTGTGGACTTCCTGTCATCTGGACTACTAGCATAGTTTGAAGGACCACCTTACTGACTCTCAAACATAATACCATGACCTGTTGTGCATTTAGGTACTTGAATATCCACTTCCTTACTTCCCAATGTTGCTTTTCTAGCTTCGACATAAACTTACAAACTTGATAGATAACATATGCCAAATCTGGTCTAATGCAAACCATAGCATACATCAAGCAACCAATTGAATTGGCATAGGAACCTTTGACATGTATTCCACTTCTACATCTGTCTTTAAGCACTATTCCACAAATATTTTGGAGTGATTTGCTAATGGAGTACTCACTGACTTAGCATTGCTTATGCTAAACCTATCCAACACCTTCTCAACATAACCTTGCTATGAGAGCCATAATCTCCTAGAACTTCTATCCTATGAATCTTCATCCCAAAAATCTTCTTGGCAGGACTTAAGTCCTTCATGTCAAACTCCTTACCCAGCTTAGCTTTCAAATCATTTACATCATGCAAATGGTTAGCATTAATCAGGCATATCATCAACATAAAATAGCAGAAAAATAAAAGAACCATCACTAAGGCTCTTCACATAAACACAACAATCATACTTACAATGCCTATAGCCAATCTAAAGCATGTAAAAGTCAAAGTGCTTATACCATTGCCTTGGAGACTGCTTTAACCCATAGAGAGACTGCTTTAATTTACAAACTAGCTGACCTGGTCCATCTTCACTGAACCTCTCTGACTGCTTTGTGTAATTTGCTCCTATAGATCACTGTGAAGAATAGTTGTTTTCACATCCATCTATTCCGAATGCATATCTCAACTAGCTACTAAGGCTAACACTACCCTAATGAAAGTATGTCTCATGACCAGAGAGAAAATCTCCTCATAATCAATCCCTTTTGTTGTGAATATCCCTTTGCTACTAGATGAGCCTTAAACTGCCCCTCTCTCCCCCTTTTTCTTATAAAGTACGTTTCCTCTTGTACACCCACCTTACACCCAATGGCCGTTTTGCCTCTAGGAAATTTAGCTAACTTCTATGTTTGGTTCTTATGCAAGGACTCCATCTCCTCCATCATGGCACCCATCCATTTGTCTTTTTCCTAACTATGTACAGCCTCTTGAAAGGTAGAGTATCTCTTGAACTGGTGAGAAATGCAAAAGAATCCAAGTCTTCAAACCCATACTGGGTGGGTGGATTAATAGTAGAGGTGTCAAACGGGCCAGCTCGGCCCGGCCAGGCTTGATGGGCCAAGAGTAAAAAACAAGCTGGGCTACCAAGCCAACCTGAATTTGTAATGGACTGTGTTTTTTTTTTGCCTAACCTTGCTTAGCGAGCCTATCGGGCTAGGCCAAAATGGCCCATGACTCTTTTTTTCATACATTTTTATATATTTTACAAGAAAAAATAGCACTGAGCCAAATAGGCTCGATACCATGCGGGCCAATTTTTATGGGCCTGGCTCGGTTGACACATTAGGTCGAGCCATTTTGGCCTAATTTTTTTAGGTTGAAGTTTTTATGGCCTAGCCCAGCCTAGCTCATTAGGCTATCTAGGTTTGCCCAATTTTGCTAACTTTAATTAATGGTGTGGCTTTCCCTAATTTTGACAAGAGTACATTACTGCTACCACTTGAACTATTGAGGTCAAGTTCAGGTCTTGGACTACTATTATTTGCCCTCCTTGGGATCACTAGCAGTTGCTCAACGTTCATTTGAACCACCTTGTAACTGGGGGCGGCTCCATCTATCACAGGCTCTATCACATCTATCTCAACTAACTACAACATGGACTACTCATTAAATACTGCATCCCTGTTGATCACCATTTTCTTTGAAACTAGATCCCTAAACTAGAACCCTTTCACGCCTTTGGCATAACCTATGAAGACACATTTCTTCAACTTTGGATCACGTTTAGATCATCATCACTAGATAGATGCACAAAAGCAAGACACCCAAAGATTCTCAAGTGATTAAAATCAACCAGGTTACTTATCTAGTAAAGCTCATGGTGATCGATTGAGAATATAGCCCTATTATGTTGTTTTACGTACGAAAAAATGCCTCTGAATGCCCTGTTCCTCACAAACTTCTAAAACTAGGAATCTATATACTTCGTGCCATTATTAAATCTTAGGTACTTGATTTTTTTGCCTATCTAGTTCTCCATCTCAACTTTCCACAACTTGAACTTCTCAAAGACTTCTGATTTTTGTTTCAAGAAATGCACCCAGACCTTGTGAGAAAAATCATCATTAAAAGTAATAAAGCAGTGGGAACCACTCAAGGACAGATCTATAGTAGGCCCCCATACATCAGTATGCACATTGTAACACTCCTACTTTTATATATTAAATTATTCTGTATGTTTTAAAAAAATTTTAAGTCATCAATGTATTTAGAATAATTAATAATAATTTTAAATTTTTTCTGGAATTCATTGAGATAATTTTTGTAAAATGACAAAAATATCTCTAGTTGACAGTGAGAACTAACCAGAGATTTTTTGACCTCAAAATATTTTGAAAACTTTATATTAAGTATCTTTAATTATAAAAACTTTATTTTGAAATAAAAATAGTGAAAAATGTAACAATCCTATTTTAATTTTTCAACTATTTTTTTTAATATTTGGCAATGCAATTCTAAAAAATGGGGATGAAATTTCAAAATTTTTATCTCCACCATTATGCTCAAAATTTCAAGAGCTATTTAATCGTGATTTTTAATAATTATTTTGAGCCGGAGTCAGGAGTAATTCAAAAATGACGATTTTGTTCCTATTTCTCAATATTAAGGGTTGACTTGAGAAAAAAAAATTCAATTGACATCAAAATGTCAATTTGAGCTTGGAATCATGTCATATATATTAAAATATAATTTTGAAAATTTTCTAGGAATTTTTTGGAATTCTTGTGTAAAATGACCAAATTACCTCTAGTTGTTTATTAAGCCTAGTTAGCATTGGTTTGACATCCAAAAAGGGTAAAAATGGTATTTTTAGTTTATTTTGGGTAAAATATTTAATTTAATAATTTTCATAAAAATTTTGGTATTTATTGAATTAAAATGGATTTTTTTATGAATTTTCTAGCTTAAAAATACAAAATAAATATATATAATTTGAAATAAATTAATGAAAATTAAAATTTATTATTATAAATTTATTTTTGGTGAAAAACAATGTAATTGTCCAGTTTTGTATTAAAATACATTATTTTGATATTAAAAGCTAATTTTTCAAGTTTAGGCGTTTTTACCAGTACTAGTTAATTCACCTACAGATAAAAATTAACACATGGAAACTTGGGACAGCTGGTGGAGCACATCCCCAACCCTAAAATAGGGGATTCACCACCTATTTGGGTTATATGTCCCTAAAATTAATTAAAAATAAGTTTTATTGCATTATCGTTTATGTCATCTAGGGGACACCTAACCCACCCATCTCTATAAATACCCATGCTTCTTGGTCATTTTTCACACATCCTCCTCTCTCTCAAGCTAGCCAAATTCTTAGAGATCTTCTCTCTCTAGAAAAAAATTTATTTTACTTTGTTTTTATACTAAAATTTTACTAGTTTTCCAACAACTAGTAAAGTTCTCTTCCTAAGAGCTTTGCATCAACAATTCCATCATCTTTATCAACCACCTTAGAGGTAATGGGGGGAGTGGGATTGGTTCTAAATTATTGTTATTTTGCATGTTGGTAGAAAGGGTTTTCCCTAAATCCGTTTAGGCTTAAGTTTTATTATTGTTATTGTTGTTTAATGTTAAACTTTAATTTTTGCTAAGTTGTTACTCTGCCCAAATTTAGACTATTAAATCATAATTACTAAATTGTTACTCTACTCAAATTTAAATTATTAAATTATACTTGCTAAGCTGTTACTCTGCTCAATTTTAGAAAATTAAAATGCATTTGTTAAGCTATTACTTTGCTCAAATTTAGAAAATTAAAATGTATTTATTTAGTTGTTATTCTGCCAAAATTTTAGTAATTAAATTATAATTACTATATCATTATTCTGCTAAAATTTTATACGATTACTAAATTGTTATTTTATAAAAATTTTGGTATTGTGCAATTTCTACAAAATAAGGCAGAAATGTTGATTCTACTAGTGATCAAATTAATTGAGACCAGGGAAACCTCTGCTGTAGAAGTTAGGAATTGATAGTTTAGTGAGTAATGTAAAGCAAGTGACATGCGTTGGCATGACACCTTGTTAGGGAAGCTACAGTTTGGTACATTAAGGAATGAAAGGCAAGGACCCACTTGAGGAGGTCTTGGGGGTAGGCATCGAGTGGTAAAGGTCCAAATGGCCAGGGTAGTGCCCTTGAGCTAGGATATTTGTTTGACCAAGCTCGATAACCCCGACAACTGCTTAGCATTCTAGGATTGGTTGAGAGTATACCTCTATAAATGGATATCCTAACTGTTATTTTCCTCAATAATGATGAGGACTGTACCATGTGATGATGTTGATGAGGTATATGTACTCTCAGTCACTTCCTAGGTTCTATTGAGAACTATTACCCACTAATGGAAAGTATGGATCCATATCTAGTTAAGGGTAGTCTGATACAACTTAGAATAAACCTTAGGTTCCCTTTTATTATCAACTGTGTTTTATCTTTGTTTTATGGTAGATTTCCTACCATACATGTAAAAGTGATTTTAGAACAAATCACCTTACTCCATTGTTTTTCTTCCTTGTATGATTGATTGCAATTATTGAAGATAATGGCAATGCATGATGATGCTGGGGATAAGTTAGAAGATACTCTTTCAGATTTATAGACCTAGTTTATAATATTTTCCTTGAGGGATAGGGTAGATAAATACTACTCTGTATAGGATCTTTTTGATATATTGAACTAGGTAGTATATGTCTTTTGATGTACTTTTGTTTTCTTTTTGACTGTTATGTATTACTCAGACCATGATGTACAGTTTGATATATATATATATATATATATATATATATATATATATATATATATACATAAGTAGTTTTTATCATTTCACTTCTATTTCCAAATTCTGTTAAATTTAGAATTTTTTATTATAAAATCGAAAAAAATTTACTTACATTTTCATCAACTTAATTTAATAATTAAATTAATATGAATTATATTTAAATTTAAAGGAGTGCTACACACATAGTTTAGGATCCCCTTGATTATGTTCTTCATAGCTTTGAAATGAACTCTAGACAATTTCCCAAGCATACAATACTTACACAAATCTAACTTGTAGCTTCGAACTCCCTTCAAGAGACCTCTTATGAAGTTCTGCCATCTCACACTCATTGAGATGACCCAAACACATGTGCCATAATTTTGTGGCATCATCATCGAACTCAATAGAGGCAACTCCACCTGCAACCATGCTCCTTAATAGTCTGTAAGTATTGCCTACAATCCATTGCCCTTTCATCATAATCAAGGCATCCATACACACTCTAAGAGTATCCTAATCTCCATTAGTTTTATAGTGAAACCATTGACCTGTAAAGTACCAAGTGAGATCAATTTCTTCCTTAAGTTAGGGATATGCCTTACATCACACAACGTTCTCACGCCACCATCATCCATAGCAATTTGCACTTGTCCTATTCCAACAATAGCATAAGCTTTATCATTGCCTAAATACACATTGCCAAAATTGCTTGACTTGTATGTAGTGAACCACTCCTTGTTTCGTCATATGATAAGAGCATCCAGAATCAAGAATCCATGCATCTGTGAGTTGGTTGCATGAAATAAAGAGAATATCTCCTTCACTATAGTAGTTTGAATTGTCAATCTCTGCCACATTTGCAGAGCGAGATGACCCTTTGCTAGGCCGCTTCTTATTTGGACAGTCCTTCCTATAATGCCTTTTTTGTTTGCACCTAAAGTAATGCATTATTTTACTGTTTTTGGTTTTCAACTTCTTCCCCACAAAACTCGTCTTGCCTTGCGTCCTCCCACGTTCTTGATTCCCCTTCACAATCAAACCTTCACCTTAAGAACACTCCCCTGCATTTTGTTTCCATTGATAGTGAGACATTAGTGCAATGTTGATCTCCTCTAAACTGATAGTGTCTTTCTCATACATAAGGGTAGTCATCAGTGCAAATAGGAATTAGGCAAAGAACATAACAGAATTATTATCTTATCCTCTTAATCGATCTTCACATCAAGTCGCAGTAAGTCACTGATAATCTAATAGAAGATATTAATGTGTTGTTACAAATCAGAACCCTCTTGTATCTTCATCACGTATAGCCTTTGCTTCAAATACAACTTGTTCGTTAAGGACTTGGACATATACTGACTCTCCAATTTCTTTCATACCTCTCCCAAAGACATCAAGTCCATAACGTGATATAGCACCTTGTTTGCCAAACAGAGTCATATGGTTCCCGTAGCCCTTTCTTGCAACTTCTCTCGATGCAACTGGGCTATGCCATCAGATTTATTCTCGCACAGTGCCTTTAGAAAGTCTTGTTGTGCCAACATATCCTTAATCCTCCTTTGCCATAATCCAAAATTCCCATTTCCATCAAACTTTTCGACTTCGAATTTTACATTAGGGGTTAAGCGCCATCTGATACCAGTTGTTAGCAATAGCAATCGGATTTTAAAAGAATGGAAATAACATGCACACACACTAACAACACGATTTAACGAGGTTCGACAAGTGTGCCTACATCCTCGATAGCAGAGCGACTATTTCTATTATTGAATAGCACATAGGGTTACATCATAAATATAAAAAAAAGTACAAATCACCCCACTCTGCTTGGTGCGCTTCGCTCCAACATTTACTCGTCCATAAAATATGAGTCATGCACAACAGTGGGACCTATATATTGGTCAGGTTTTGATTGTATCAGGCACTCCTTATGCTTTAGTTACTATTTTTTTTTGGTTAATGAAGCTTTGCTTATCAAAAAACAAAATAAGCAAATAATAAAGAAATTGACCTCAAAGAAAAAAAAAATTGACGGAGAGAAGTGATAAGTGGGGAGATTATGTTCCTTGCTTTTCAAGCAGCCTACGGAAAAATGCTATGCCTATGCCACTTGAATTACAACGTCAGATTTTGTCGTAGAAAAATAAGTTGCGTTGCAAACTTTCTAATATTTCAGCTTTAATTACCTTTCGGTTTCACCTAGTCACTATCAAAACAAAGTGAATGTGCTTTTTTAGCATGACATGCCTTAAAGCCTAAAACCTATATTGCATGGCTACATTTATGCAGCAAATGAACAAGATAAGGTGAATTTCCATTTGGATTGAACCATATCTTATGGGAAATGGAAGTTAAAAAGATTTGTACTCACGAATAAAAGTAACCCCATTAAATTTGCATATGTTCTCTTATGTTTGATTCTTCTTTCTATTTAGAAGCAATTGATATCTAAAAATTAAATGCATATTTGGTTTTTAAGAAAAAGATTTGCTTTTTAGTCAATTTTCAAAAACAAAATTAAAAAAATGGATATTTTCCTTAAAAAAGCTCACCAAACGTGTACTTAAATACTCTGATAGATTAACATGGGTTCGGTAATGTTTTTTAGAAAAATATTTATTTTTTAATTTTCTCTTATGAAGCTAGTAAAATAAGTATTTATTTTTTTAAAATTAAATTAAATTAAATTAAAGATGCATTAAAGGTCCATTTAACCTATATTTACTCTTATTAAAAGGATATAATTATATGATAAGGAGCAAAGACGATTTTGTTATTTTGTCTTTTGAGTTTTCCTTATTCTATCTATTTGGATTCAATGTTTTGGAAAGAAAAGAGGAAGTAAAATTTTGTTTATGAGTTAGGGAGGTTATACAGTACTAATAAAAATGAAAAATGCTGCTCTCTAAAAGAGATTCATGAGATTGTAAAAACCTCTCAACTATTGATCTTAATTAAACTTAATTACCAATTTAACCATTTGTTGGATGTAGAAGAAGAAAAGCATACAATACTAAATGAAGATATATATAAGACTTGAGTTGGATACATTTTATATTGAAGTAAAGCATTTACATTATTAATGAATTCTTTTGCTTATATATATATATATATATATATATATATATATATATATATATAAGCAATGAGAATGGCCTTGTTAGGTGAGAATGAGAATGACTAATCTCTATCCTTAAATTAAAATAGGTCTAGATTAAAATATTTAAGAATTCAAATTAAAACCTCATGTACCCATCAAATCTCTAAAAGATCTCAATTATCACGTCCAAAAATATATCAATTATCATGTCACTTGTAACACTCCTATATTTGCCTATTGAACTATTTTTCCTAATTATTTATTGCTAGAGAACCAAATGAGAATCTAAAAAATTTGATTCCTATGGTTACGTTCATATTAGTAAGTAGTACTTAGTTTATACTTTTAATAATTTTAGGGAACGGAACTCGAAAATAGGTAAAATAATCGTTTTGTCCCTAAAAAGCCAGATAATATAATTAATAGGCAAAAATAGATAGAAATATTTAAAAATTATTTTAAGTCATCAATATACGTAGAATAATTAATAATAATTTTTAAAAAAATTAGAAATTTATTGAGATAATTTTTGAAATGACAAAAATAACCCTAGTTGACTGCACAAACCAACTAGAGACTTTTTAACCTTAAAATATTTTGAAAATTTTATACTAAGTATATTCCATTATAAAAATTTTATTTTGAAATAAAAATAGTGAAAAATATAACAACCGTATTTCAATTCTTTTCAACCGTTTTTCTAATATTTGACGATTTTCTCCTTAATTCTCAACATTAAGAGCTAACATGAGAAAAAGATTCAATTGATATTAAAATGTCAATTTAGGCTTGGAATCATGCCATATATATTAAAATATAATTTTAAAATTTTCTAGGAATTTTCTAGAATTTCTATGTAAAATGATCAAAATGCTCATAGGTGTCTAATAAGTCGGTCAGTATTGGTTTGACATTTAAAAATGGTGAAAATAGTAATCCAATTTAATTTATAGGTAAAATATTTAATTTTAGAATTTTCATAAAAATTTTGGTATTTATTGAATTAAAATGGAATTAATACAAATTTTCTAGCTTAAAAATACAAAATAAATATATAAAATTTGAAATAAATTAATAAAAATTAAAATTAATTATTAGAAATCTATTTTTGATGAAAAATAATTTATTTGTCCAGTTTTGAATTTAATTTCATTTTTTTGATATTAAAAGTCAATTTTTTCAAGTTTATACAATTTTATCGGTACCAGTTAATTTACCTACAAGTAAAATTGACACAACGGAGTTGGACAGCTCACTATACCATGTCCAAACCTTAAGAATCTGATTCACCACTCTAACTTGGTGTATGTATCCCTAAAATCAAATTAAAATTTAATAAAATTAAGAATTATGACATAATGGCTTCTGTAAGCAAGTGGACACCTAGCCTCTTCTCCTCCTCTATAAATAGCCATAGTTTTGGAGCATTTTTCAGCACCTCTTCCTCTCTCTAGCTGGCTGAAAAAAATTAGAGAGCTTCTCTCTCTAGAAAAAAAATTATTTTGTGTGTATGCTAAATGTTTTACTAGTTTTCCAACAACTAGTAAAGTTTTCTTTCTAGGAACTTTGCACCAACAATTCCATCCTCTTCATCAACCACCTTAGAGGTAATGAGGGGAGTGGAGTTGAATCTAAATTATTGTTACTGTACATGTTGGTAGGAAGGGTTTTCCTTTAAACCCGTTTAGGCATAAGTTTAATTACTATTATCATTATATTATTATGCTTGATGTTAAACTTTAATTTTTATTAACTTGTTACTCTGCTCAAATTTTGATTACTAAATTATAATTTCTAAGTTGTTACTCTACTTAATTTGAATTACTAAATTATAATTATTAAGTTGTTACTCTACTCAAATTTTGATCACTAAGTTATAATTGCTAAGTTGTTACTCTGCCCAAATTTAGATAATTAAATTATAATTATTAAATTATTATTCTACTAAAAATTTTGTAATAATATTTTGATTATTAAGTCATTATTCTGCTAAAATTTAGTAATTAAATTGTAATTACCAAATTGTTATTCTGCTAAAATTTTGGCAAGTAGTTATACTGCCAAAATTTTGATATTATTATGTAATTTCTGCAATATAAGGATACAATGTTAATTGTATTTGTGCTCAAATTAAATGAGACCAGGGAAACCTCTATTTGAGAAGTGGGAATGTGATAGGTTAGTGAGTAACGTAAAGCAAGTGACATGTAGTGTCATGACACCCTACTAGGAAAGCAATAGTTTGGTACGCTAAGAAATGAAAGACAGGGACCTACTTGCGGAGGTTTGGGGGTAGGCATCGAGTGGTGAAGGTCCTAATGGCCAAGGTAGAGCCTTTGAGCCTGGATATTCATCTAACCAAGCTCGATGACCCCGATAACTACTCAGTATTCTAGGATTGGTTTGAGAGTATACCTCTATAAATGGATATCCCGACTATTATTTTTTCAATGATAATGAGGACTGTATCATGTGATGATTTTGAGAGAGATATATGTACTTCTAATCACTTCTCAAGTTTTATTGAGAACTATTACTCGCTAATAGGAAGTATGGATCCATACCATGTTAAAGGAAGTCTAGTACAACTTAAAATAAAGTATAGGTTCCCCTTTATTGTCAACTATGTTTTATTTGTATTTTATGGTAGAATTCCTACCATACATGTGAAAGTGATTTTAGAACAAATCACCTCACTCCATTATTTTTCTTCCATGTATGTCTGATTGCAATTATTGAAGAACACAAAAACGTTTAGTGATGCTGAGACGAGTCAGAGGACACCCTACGAACGAGGATCCATAGACTTAGTTTATAGTATTTTTTTATATAAGGGATAAGGTAGATGAACACTATTCTGTATAGGATCTTTTTAATGTATATATTGATTAGGTAGTGTCTATCTTTTAATGTATTTTTAGTCTTTCTATATTTTATATATGTCATGTATTATTAAACCATGATGTACAATTTTACAACATATATGTATATACAATCTTTCTCTTTCATCTTTTACTACTATTTTTAAATTCTGTTTAATTTTAGAACTTTTCTATTGTAAGAATCAAAAATTTTTACTCATAATAATTAAATAACTAAATTAATATGGACTATGATTAATAAGAATGGGTGTTACATCACTCTTCTTCAATATTGTCATTAACCCATCACCATCACCACCATGACCATCGCCACCACCACCGTCATGATCGTCATCGCCATCATCGTCGTTCTTGCCACCAACACTGGCATCAGCAGTGTTGGCGACGATGACAATGGTCATGACTGTGGTGGTGGCGACGACAATCATGGTGGCAGTGACAACGATAGTTATGGTGGTGGTGGTGATGTGCTAACACTATGATCATTGTTGTCGTCACTATCGTCAGTCATGGTGGTGGTGACGGCAACAACGACGGTGATGGCGACGACAATCATGGTAGTGGTGGTGGTGGCAATCATGGTGGCTACAACAACCGTCATGACAGTGGTGGTGACGGCAGGCATGGTGGTAATGGTGATGGGTTAACAACAATCTTGAAGAAGAGTGGTGTGATAATTGATATATTTTAGGATATGATAATCGAGATCTTGTAGAGATTTGATTTTTGTTTGATGAATCTTTTAGGGAATTGATGGTTACATGAGGTTTTAATTTGAATTCATATGAGTGCATTTGTTTTAGGGATTAAAAATTTATTCTCGGGAATGTGAACTTAGGAATGTAGTATTCCCATGTTTGTTACGAGTTTTAAAAAAATATTCTTGGGTATTGTTGATTCCCAAGAAAGTAGTTATACCATGATTTAAGTAATTTCTATTCCCAAAGTAAAGGGTGGAAATGTTATATTCCCATGGGAATATGGGAAGTTATTCTCTAACCTAACTATAATTTCCATTCCAACTCTTATTCTTAATTTCATTTATTTTGAATTTTAAAATTATTCCCAGGAATGTTATAATCTAACCAAACGTTAAATATTCTCAGGAATAACATTCTTGATTATAATATTCCTAGGAATGGCAGAGAAGTATAAGAGCGCATAGATCGAGCTATGGCTAGAGCTTCTTGGTGTGAGTTATTTTCCCTAGTTGTGGTCAAACATCTTATATTAATTTATTGTTTGGTAAGTTAATAGGATATAATAACCTTATAGTATGTATTTATCTTATCATGTTCACTAGTTCAAAATTTAACCTAAGAAGAGAGTTAGGTTAGAAACAAATATGATAGCATAATTTTTTTTTTCCCTTTCACCCTTTCATGCAACCCTTTTCTTCCACCACTTTTAAAACTACACAATTTTTGTCACTATATAGGCACTATAATGTTGTCATTGCCTCCATTGTCACAACTCCATCATTGCTATTGTTGTTACGATAGCCACTACTATGTACCACTACTGTATATGTAGCTATCATTGCTATCATTGTCATCATTGTTGCCACCATCGTCTATGAACATTGTGATCACTACCACTACCGTCATTACCATTACTACAACCACCATCTCCATTGTTACCACCACTTCTGCTACTATCACAACTGAGATCACCACCACCATTACCACACTATCGCTAGAACTATTATCACTGTAATCAATGTTGTCATTGTCACAAGTTTTAAATACATATGATAAGATCAACTGAGAAGAGTTTGTTCTCTAACTTAATTAATAGTCTCAAATTTTGTTATGGAGAATGTAATTATGTTATCCCTCCCCTAATTATGTTGCTCTTAATGGTCCTATGTGTCGCTCAAGTCCAAATAAACTGGGTCAAAACCAAAATACATGCAACAGGTGATTTTTTTTAATTAGATTTTGTATTAATTGGGACAGTCCGTCCATGTTAACAAACTTGAAGACCTACTCCACTCATTAGTCTCGAACATTTATGGTAATTAGTTTCATATAATGTTGAATGAAACTTCAGATCCAAATAAACTATAAAGCAAGTTGTTTTGATAGGTACCCACATAGTTGTTTTAGGAAATAAAATAAATTGAAATAAAATTCACAAAAAATAAACTTGTAATATAGTTTTGATAGTTTCCGACAAGGATAAATAAATAATTTAGTCTCTGAAAATTTCTTAAGTCGTTGTCTAGCCTCTAAATTTATTTATGTATAAATAATAATTAGTTCTTAAATTTATAAAACTCGTACGAACTTATCCCTTTTCAGGGACTAGAATAAGATAAAGGGAATTAAGGTAATATTAATTTTATAAATTCAAAATTTAAAATGCATCTGAAGAACAATTTCAAGAATTAAATTACTAATCTACTCGTCATTTAAATGTATTAAGTTCA
This sequence comes from Spatholobus suberectus, assembly GCA_004329165.1. Classification (NCBI taxonomy): domain Eukaryota; kingdom Viridiplantae; phylum Streptophyta; class Magnoliopsida; order Fabales; family Fabaceae; genus Spatholobus; species Spatholobus suberectus. The sequence continues at coordinate 56,275,671 of CM014734.1, read as the reverse complement.
ACTATGATACATTTTTGTATTCTTAATAATAGAAAAGATTGGCCTAATGGTAAAATGAGCATTTAATGTTTGGTTTAGGTGTATTATCCAAAAGACACCCACGTTACTGATTGCATAATATATTATTGACAATTTTGTCTTGATTTTAAATTAAAAATTAGCTTAAATATCTTTTTGGTATCTCAAATTTGGGTCAAGTTTGTTTTTGATCCCTCAAATTTAAAATTAATTTTTTAGTCCTCTAATTTAGAAATGACCCACTTTTGGTTCTTATCAAATACTAAAAAAATCACAAATAAGAATTAAAAGCGAGTTATTTTTAAATTAGAGGACTAAAAAAATCACTTTTAAATTTAAGGGACCAAAAGCATACTTGGCCCAAATTTAAAGGACTAAAAAGACATTTAAGCCTTAAAAATTTAATGGTTTTCCATTTTTCATCACGTATGTTTTCATGTTTTCGACTGACATTTATGAGTAACTCACAAGTTTGTTATTATTGACGACCTAATTGTTTGTAATGGCCTTTAATAATTCAAATTTCTGATTCTGCCTGGGTGCTTTCTCTACTTTCTCTTTCATTTGATTTCTTAAAAATCTCTAAAATTTTTAGATTTCTCACTCTTATTTCTGTTTTATATTAGGTATTTATCAAAAACTATTTATTTTTTATTAGTTATTTTTTGCACTCTTAGAAATTTAGCTTTTAACTCTCGCAAGTGTTATCACGGTTATCCCTTCAAGTATATCATAAAACTATTTTCTTACTTTTTTTTGTAATATGAATTTGTTAATTTAATATTGTTACTAATAGTTTAATGTAAGATTAATAATTCAATCAGATATAGATATTAGGGAAGATGATATACATCCTATGTATAATTAAAGAATTTCCCCTTATTATTTGTTGTAGTGTTAATTTTTACTACTAAAAAAAAGATTTTATTACAGTTTTTAGACATCTACATTAACGGTTTAACAGCAAAAATTAATATATGAGTACTAATATATATAAATGAGAAAATATTACATATACCAACAAACCATTATATATGATAAATTTGTTGACTTTGATAATAACTACCTAAAAGTCATATCAAAGATGATTTCTAATTGATTAATAATGTAAAAACTTTTATACTACCAGTGAATACCTATTAAACTCAAGATAGATTCTGAACCTACAGTAGAAATAAATTGTTAAGGTAGTTAACCTTTAGCAGTTTTAATTGTTATCAGTTAATAGTTCTCATCTAGTTTAATTTCTTATTTTTATAAAAGAGTTAACTCAAAATTTGGTTCTTGAAAGTGACGACTTTTTTCTTTTAATCTCTAGTTCCTAATGTATGTCTTTGTATAATTTAATTTCTAAAAGTCTAATAAAATTACTCACTTTTTAATCCCCGGATATATTTTTGTTACAATTTAGTCTCCAATTCTTTACTTTTAGTCCTTTTATTAATGGATGTTAACAAAGGAACTAAGAGCATGTTCAGATTTTAGTTGGAAAACCTCAAAAGTACTTTTACTCCAAAACAATAATTTTTTTCTTCATTTGTGTATTAGAATTCGCAATTTTACATTGAAATTTGCAAAAATACTTTTACAACTTTAATCCAAACATAACCTAAAAAGTGAGTAACTCCAGACTTTTGGGGACTAAATTGTACAAATAGTAATTTGGTAAATTCTTTACCATTGATATATAAATGCACAATATGTATTATTTCCCTATAGTGCATGCTAATTATTGGCAGTTTTAAACTGCCACTATTAAATTTTTAATTTATTAAACTTTAAAATATTATAAAAGTTTCGCCACTAATTAGCGACAGTTTTTTAGCAACTCGTAAACCCTAACGACATCATTTCAATTTGACTGAAAGGGCAACATTGCATCGGTTTTAAAAATTACGGGACCAAATTGAATATTTTAAAAGTAGTGGGACTAAATTGAATTTTGAAAATAAATAGTGAGACCAAAAATATAATTTATCCTAATAATAATAAAAAAAAACCAATTCATTAGTCATAAAAGAAATTATTTTAGTCTTCCTTTTTTTTTCATTTACAAAACTAAAATTTGATATTGTTTAAGATAAATTAAGCTATTTGCTATATGGACTACCAAGTATTGATAGGCAAGCAAATATTTTTGAATGACTTAAAACTTAATGTTTTAAAATAAATATTTTATTAAAAACCTTGAATTATTTTAATTAGTTTATTTAGTAAATAACCTGAGTCAAGGAAAATATATAGTGAGTAGACTAAAGGCTCCCTCGTAGATGGTCTAACATATATTCTCACATAATTATTAACATATATGGACATATGTAAGAGAAATTCAATACCTTGTAAATATGTCATATAGATATATCATACATGATTATATATGTTTCATTTAATTATATGTTCATACACATACATTCAATATAGCTAATATAAGTTTTATATATGTCTTTGGGGGGACATTTGATAAAAAAAATTATACATACATGATAATTAGATTTCATTAAGTAATAAGAAGAAGAATAAAATTTTTACCTTTAAAAGTTGAAGTAATTTAAATATGTGACTAAATAAAATTTTAATTATCTGATATTCATTTTTAATTGAAATTTCTCAATTTATCTTAATGGTATAAATAAAAGGATAAGACTCATAGATATGTGTGTTAGTTATTATTTGATTAAAAATAAAATTTTACTTTAACAATCTATAATATTGACCTTTAATATTGACTTTTATTATATAAGTTATAAAGATAAAATTTTAATTTAAATGATATTATACCTAAATTTTGTGTTATATACAATATAACTACGGGGAGAATATATGTTAGATCATTCATGAGGGAGCCTTTGGTTTGCTCATTATATATTTTCTTAACCCAAGTTTTTCACTAAATAAAATAATTAAAGGTTTTAAATAAAGAGTTTAATTTTTATGCATTATTAGTGTAAAAAAATTTATAATGTTAACTAATCAAAAATCGTCATTGATATGACTTTTGATAATTATTGTAAAAGTTAATAAACTTACTATTCATATAAGTTTGTGATTATATGACAATGTAAAAATCCTTTACACTATCATTGCATATGCTATTTACTAATATTTACTTTCAAATGTTAAGTTTAAAGTTGATCAAAAATATTTTTATGTCTATCAATAGTTGGTGATCCATATAGCAAACAGCTTAATTTCTCTTAAACAATGTATTGAATTTAGTTTTGTAAATGAAATAAATAAGAAAGACCCAAAAAATTTCTTATGACTAATGACCAACAACATTCTCTTAATATTTTTTTCTAAAATTGTTTCATTTATTATTTTGTTAACACTATAGGGAAATAATAAAGATTGTCTATTTATATATCAATGGTAAAAAATTTATCAATTCAATATTTATATATATCAATGGTAAAAATAATTAACCAATTTAATATTTGTATAATTTAGTCCTTAAAATATATGGAGTTACTCACTTTTTAGACCATCTTTTATATTAACGGAAGGACTAAAGAGTAAGTAATTCAAGACTAAACTGAACACAAAAATACATTCAGGAACTAAAAAGTGAGTAACTTTAGTGTTTTGGGAACTAAATTGTACAAAGACATACATTTAGGGATCAAAGGAAAATAGCTTACACTGTTGGGGACCAAATAGGGAATTAACTCTTTAAAAAATGAACTTCATCAATAATAATCTTATAAAAAAAAGGCTATTAAAGGAGTCCTTTAGTAGTAGAAACCAACCCCAATAAAAGTGCTTCTATTTTTTTTTTCTTCTTTTAGAATTACCTTAATTAATGGTTCTAAAATTAATAACACAAATAGATATTGTTTATATAATTTTTATTTTATATATTCTATCCTTTCCACTACAAAGAATAATGTCTCATAATATAATACTGAATATCCAAATGGGTCACAAATGTATCACTATGATTTTCCTTATTTGTGATTAAGTTATTTAAAATAATTAAAGAAAAAATTAAATTTTTATTCTTGTGAAAGATTTAATCAAAATATATGTATGGTTTTCTGTTTGAGTTTTGTAGAAAACTATATTGAAACTAGGATTGCGTTACAAACTAACAATGTGAGACTTTACTATATAAGTGAGCAAACAGTCAAGTAGCATAAGAAATTAACTATAATCTATTGATATTGGCTATAATTAAGTCCTGCTATAAATTCTGAGAATTTTTAACGTTGTTGATTAAATTAATCTTATTTAATTGAATTTTTGACACAAATTTCAAGGAATTTTCTCAAAGGTAGAAAAATTTTCTAAACCTTACAAAAATATTCTTGAGACGTTCTAAGGTATTTAAATGAGTCATAAACTCATTGAATGAAGTCTTGACACCAAAAGTTTGTTGACCAAAGTTTTTTTTTGTTAAAATTCATTTCCTAAAATTTTCCTAAACTTTAAATCAGGACCAAACTTTGTATCAACTAAAATTCAATTTTTCCCTTGCTACCCTTGGCCATATGGACGTCCCCCACTACCTTACAACACCAAGAGAGATTAGTTCCTAGTCTCATAAGCACTAAACCAAGTTAACTAGTGTACTTACCTTGTTATTTTGACACAACCCAACACCTTACACAAGTGTATCCTTTGCCTCCCTCAAGTACATAAAAACTAGTCTTTTTGTCCCTTGTTTTAACAACTAATTAGAGCCTGATTTAGAGCCATTATGTCAATTACCTAAAAGCCCCCAAAGATACCTTTAGTAGCATGGATTTTTAGTAATTTGGCACACCCAAACCTCTCATTTTTGTTGTGGTCGTGACCCCAATCTACCCACATTCTCATTCTTTGCTTTCATTTCTTTCCTAAGAATTCTCTCTAGAGTTCTAAGTGTGGTTCCAAGTAGGTTTTGCTTCCATCATCTCCAAAGGCCCATTTTCAACAGCTTCTTAGAGAGAACTAAGGAAGGCTTAACTTTTCTCCTCCACTTCAAGCTCTTGCTCTTTGCTTCTGCATCTTTGGTAAAGGAAGCTTACCCTTCTTTTTCTTGTTCTTTTTTAGCGTATATAATCTACCCTTAATGTGTTGGTGGTTGGTGGTTTGCTAAATAAGGATGTTGTGAAATGATGGTTTGTGTGTGTGTGTGTGATTTTGTAATATGTTGACTTGTTATTTGGCCTTGAACATGCTTTGGTTTTGTTTATTTTTCTCTGTACAACTTAAATCTTGAGAAACCAAAAATACCTCTAAAAAATAGACATTTGGGGGTTCACTGTGAGAAAAAATTTGGTATTTTACCAAAATATTATATAAAAAATTAATTCCCTAAATACCATATTTCCAACATTATTTCTCAATCTACCTCAATTTACTATTCACCCCCCCCCTCTTTAAGAGCCGACTTCCTTTCATTGTTTTTTTTTGCCCAAGAAAATTCAGGTCCCTAGCATTTGACTTCTTAGGGCCCCTTTTTTTTTTGCTTTCAAATTTTGTGATATATATTTAATTTAATTTTAATTTAATTATGGGCTAATTTTAATGCAAAAAAAATTAAAATTGTGGTTAAATAATACATTTAGTGGTTAATTAAAATAAGTACAATTAAAAAAAATATTAAATAAGATTTCTAATAATCAAAGTTATTTAATTGTATTAAATTAATTACTATGTTTATTATGTTTGTTAGTTTGGGTATATTAAGACAAAAATAATATTGACAAATGTAATTAAAATAATTACTATGTTTAATTTTAATAATGTGGTAATTTTATGATAAAAATTGAAATTGTGGTTAAATAAGTGGTTAATTTAAAAAAAAAGGTACAATAAAGGATTAAATTAATAAAAATTACATAGGAATAAAAATCATTGAGGCTGCCTTGACATTTCAGCATGATTAGGATATTTATTTTTAGTATATCTTGGTGTGCGACATGCCGAACATCTTTTTGGTTAACCCATTTCTCTGAGGTTCATTTCAGTACGTATGTGAGTTGATTTTGGGTGTTCACTGATATTTCTGCGCATAGTTGGATTGTGGGACAATTTTGGTCCGTGATATATTGGACATGACCCTTCATTGGGCAACATGTGGAACCTTCCACTATAGACGTTAGATACATATTCCAATGTGTATACCGAACTCATATATGGCATGTAGTCATGGTGAATTTGGTTACAAGCAACAATGACATGGGCACATGGGATGTGCAATTTCTAAAACTTTCCACATTCACACTGTTGTTATTCTAATCTGGCACTGAAATGCCTCGTAGGTCACTCCTTTAGTGGGTTAATCAACTCGTGCACCTAGAATGTTGAACCATCTTAATCAAAGTCTTTGACATAGTGAGTGTTTGCCTTTGTTGTTGCATCTTTTATAGCCTTGTTAAGAATCTTTGTATATTTTTTGCTAGAGTTTATCATTATCGTCGCTTCCCTCCCCCTTCTGACAAATAATTCATTGTACCTAGAGTAGGTTGCTTTAACCAATGCTAAGATTAGTAGATTTCTTATTTTTTGAAGTACTGAATTGATTGCCTCTATGAAATTGGTGGTTATGTGTCCCCAATGTTTCCCTTCATCCCATGCGAGAGTCCATGTTGGCCTTGGAATTTCATCAAGCCATTGTGTGGCTTCTAGACGTACATGACAAAGATTGTTGTAGTAATAGTAGAAGTTTCTCTCCGTCATGGCATATGCTAAGGAGTTGGGATGAATGATTGTCAATATTGTTATGATTAGAATATAAAAAAATAATAATTAACATGTATGCAATACTTACCCATGTTGACAACTTAGTTTTTCTAATCAGCATTCTTGAAGTGCCTCATGAAATTTTGTGCGATATGTCGAATGTAGAACATATGCACTGAATCTTATTCTGTCCACCCATTTCCCTGTCATGCTTAGGCACTCTTTATTGATTCATGTCTATTTGATATTAGGCATAGACCATGTTGGGGTGTGACATACCTTCTTAAGTACTTGAGAAAGAAGAACTAGGCATCTATTGTCTCACATTCAACAATGGAAAAGGCTATCGACAGAATATGGTTGTTCCCATCCTGTGCGACTACCACCAAAAGAGTACCTTTATACTTTCTATACAACCAAGTACCATCTAGCTGAACAATGGGCTTGCAGCAGGAAAACCCATCGATGCATGGTTTAAAACTCCAAAAAAGATGATGGAAAATGTTAATGTCATCATCTTGGTTGTTAGATGGCAGTGTCTGCATCTTTACAATCGTCCTAGGATTACTCATTTGGATTACCTAGAGCAATTGTGATAAATTCTTGTATGACTGCTTCCAATTGTTGTAGATCGTTTTGATAGCCTTTTGCTTTCCCACCCATGCTTTTTTGTAGGCGGGGGTGAACTACTTAGTGGTTTTTATATGTTCAATCAGTAATGGCACCAAGATTGATGGATCATTTCTAACTAATGCCTCGATCTCTTTACTAATCATCGTTGATGTAAGTTGACGATGATCTTCAAATAATATTGGTGACGCACAAGTATGGGGTTCTTGAAGTTTTTTGATCTCCCATTGTCTACAACTCTTGCCAAATACTGCTCTACACCTCCAAGCGCCCTTCAATGCAACATTTTGCAACAAATAGTTGCTAGTCATAATTTACAACTTTGAAGTCCACATAGTTCTTGATGTGGTGCTCCCTTATAGTAGGTAGGCATGATTCTTTGTCATGGAACCGCATCACAACGTAAAGGGTTCTAGGTGCTGGACATGAAATGCCTTCACTATCCAACACGTGCATAAACTTTGCATCCTTTTTTGTTTCATCGAGGTTGACAACATGCACATGGAGGGGCAAGTTGTAAGCATTGTTAGTTGTTGAAAGGCCTATGTCCTATTGGTTGTTGTCATCCTCATCATCGTTGTCGTTGACATTGATGTGTTCTACAACATCTTCATTATCACTAAATGGACCAACATATTCGTCATGCAGACCAGCCCTTGCATCATCATGTTGTTCTAGCTCATTAGTTTGGGAAGGTAGTTGTTTGATATATGGAGTTATGGTTAAGAGTTGAGTAAATGGAGGTGTGGATAGTAGTTGGGTGTACAAGGAATGTTGGGTATATGGTGGGAGTTGGGTAGAAGAGAGGGTTGTCTCTTATTCATTTTTGTTAGTATACTCTTGGTTAAGATCAAATGTTGGTGTATATGATGATGTGGGATAGAAAGCATTGTCAAGTTAAGGATATGTTCTAAAAGGTGTGTCCTCCAATGTCACACACAGCTCTATGCATCCAAGAGTCTTATATTAGGCAGAAATTGTGAACATACTTTGTACGTCCTCATCTTCAAAAAGTTTCATTGTCTCGTAACGAAGAACTCTTTTGCCAACACATAAAGGGTGTCGATGAAATATATTGTCCACCATTTTGTGTTGGTTGAAGTTTTAGCTTCTGTTGGATTTTTCTTTTTAAGGCCTTAAGTGTGAGGCCTCTCTTGACAGTAAGGATGGCTGAGTTTGGGCATTCGAACTTCACCCCCTCATTTGATCGAGTCATCTGGCTGTTGTAGTAGATAATAAGATTGAAATTTGTTGAAGTCATGGGGTTAATCGAATATGGAGAGTTGAAGATTTTTGGTTGAAAACAAACATTGAGTAAGCATATGTTTGTGTTTTACAAACTAAAGTGAAGTCAACCTCTATATATAGACATGGATAAGGAATAAATTTAAATCGTTGATTTCATGGATACAATTTGGACCATTCATTTTTTACACTGACGCAAGGTAAAGAATCTTTGACGCATTAATGCAAAGTAAGGACTCCCTGGTGTAAAGTTAGGATTCCCTGACGCATTGATGCAAAGTAAGGATTCTCTGACATAAAGTAAGGATTTCCTGACACACTGATGCAAAGTAAGGATCCCCTGACGTAAAGTAAGGATTTCTTGACGCACTAATGCAAAGTAAGGATTCCTTGACGTAAAGTCAGGATTCCCTGACGCATTAATGCAAAGTAAGGATTCCTGGTGTAAAGTTAGGATCCCTGACGTAAAGTAAGGATTCCCTGACGTAAGTAAGGATTGCCTGACGTAAAGTAAGGATTCCCTGACTGTACTGAGCAAAGTAAGGATTCTCTGACTTAAAGTTAGGATTCCCTGACGCACTAACGCAAATTATGGATTCCCTAACGTAAAGTCAGGATTTTACTAGCTATAAATATAGGTAGCGTGCATATTTTCGACGCCAACAAAACGACTCACTCTACTCAATTATTCTAAATGCTCATAAACATTGCTGCTACCGTTCACCATTAGCATGAGTTCCTCAAAGGTATTTGTGTTTGTATATTACAACGGTGAAATGATCACCATTGTCGATCAAGGGGCAACCTTTGTAAGTGATAACACAAAGTCAATACGCGTCAATAGAGAGATCACTCTTAGTGCATTAAAGTAAGCTATCCAGAATAAAATCAGAAATGGTCAACAAAAAAGGGTTGCAGACCTTCATTATCAGTGTCCTATATCTATTATTAATGATTGTATTCATTACAGGGCATGCAAACTTGATGATGACGAGGAAGTGATATGATGTTCTCTATGTTTGCTGCTAAACCCCAATCTCACATGAGTAGAGATATGCGCCACTCTAGAGGATGCTGCTGCACAGTCATTTACCACCTAACCACAAACATCAAATGTTAATGTTGAACCATTTAATGTTGATGATCGAAATGCAGAAATCATAAAGAGATTATGGAGGACAAGGAGAGATATGAAGTGTCAATTCTGAGGAATGGAGAGAGTTAAATTTCTCTCCTAGCCAAAACTCTAGATAAGGTGTATGCTAGAGTTTTATTTAGTTTGGCTTTATATAATTTATTTCTGTCTTTAATTGCCAAAAATATGTAATCCTTCTAAACTTATGTTTGTTATCAATCCCGTCATTGTATGTTTTTTTACAAAAACAAAATGATTCATAACCGAAAAAACAAGAATTAACCTCTGTTAGAAAAAACAACGATTGAGATCGCACCAACGAAATCAGCGATTAATATTGCATTTACACTTTTATAAATACATAGCGTCTTTATCTCCCACATACACACACTCACTTGATTGAGTTCAAAGTTACTCCTTCAAAAAACTTTCTTCCTTCACTTATTTTACTATTTTTCCTTCAGAAAACATGGATTCAAGACTTGCGTTTGTGCATTTCAATGGTCATATGACGACAACTTCTCATGGCATCTACTTTCATGTCCTAATCCTAAGTCATTTAGGATACCTCATGGCATCACATTTGTCGGCCTCAAACAAAATTATAGGCACAATCATGCCTAGAGGAACTAAAAGGGTCATTGAAATTTATTATCGATGTCCTACACATTCTATTTCTACACGTATAGGGGATCGTTGTGTTGTATACGATGCTATGGAACTCTAAAACGATGCCGATTTAGTAGACATGTTCTCTATTTTCTTCCAACATAGACATGTTGGGCCTATTGAGTTTTATGTAATGCTAACGAGATTTATGAACGAGATCATGGCGTGCTTGAAGCAACCTAAATCTATGGACGAGATCATGGGGTGCTTGAGACAACCACAGACATCAACCAACTATGATAAGGAGACCACTACCAACTTGTTCGAACCATGATCAATGTTATTATTGTCCTTTATCTAGTGTTTTCAATTCATTGCATCGATGTAGAAGTTGTTCTATTCAATTCATCAATGTCATTGTTATCCTCTTGTTTTTGTTTATATCTTAAATTGTGATAAATAAATTTGATAAACAATACTAGATCCAATATTAATAAAGAACACAACTAAATATAACATTTTATCAAATTATAAGACTTTGATACGTATGATTCATGTTTACAAGTGGTCTTATCATAGCTTCTTATCTTTTGCATAATGTGATCCAAGGTTCATGGTTTCATCAAGATATTTTGACAAATTATCCCACAACCATGAGCTTAAAGGGTGGCACTGAGGTTGGTTAGATGCCTGTGTTTGAGTATCCTCGATAGTCGTGTATAACTCAACAGAAGTGAAGTTAGGCACTTGAGCAAATATAGCAAACATTGTGTTTATGTCCACATCTTCTTCAAGTTTGCACACCCTATATTGAAAACAATCACCAAGAAAGGATATCGAGCAGCGAAAATGGAGGTGCGCCACCAATTTGCCATCCCCCGATCTAATCTTATGTTGAATGGCTTGCTCAAATATTGACCCATGCTAAGTTCTCTTATCTCCCCATTATAATATACAAAAGCAAAAACAGTTGTGGAAGCCATGGCTAAGGTATGTCTTGAGGTTTAGACTTAGGGTGATGACTGAAATGATGCTTATGTTGTCGAAATTAACATCCACACCCATTACATTTATACATTGTTCACTCGACTCAAACATTTATGCTTGTGTTGTCAGAAAAAGCAACGGTCATGATCGCACTAACAAATTCAATGATCCAGATTGCCCTGAAATCTGTTTACTGTTCACCCGTTAGGGGATCTTTCAATGCCTTGTCCCTTTCATCAGAAAAAGCAACGGTCATGATCATACTGACAAAATCAACGATCTAGATCGCCCTGATTCAAATGCGTTTACTGTTCACCTATCAAGGAATCTTTTAGTGCCTTGTCCCTTTCATTAGGAAAAGCAAGGATCATGATCGCACCGACAAAATCAACACTCTAGATCAGCCCAATTCAAATGCCTTCACTGTTCACCCGACAGGGAATCCTTCAGTGCCTTGTCTTTTGCATCAGTAAATACGCAACGGTTAAGATCGCACCAACGAAATCAATGCTTTAGATCGCACATACACTTTTATAAATAGAAAGCCTCTAATGGTCCTAGATAAACACATTCAATTTATATAGTTCATAATCATCCTTCTAAAACATCTTCATTTTGTAAGTTACAAATAACTTTGACCATGGAACCTCCACCCTTGCTTCGAAACAACACCTTCATAGATTTGCACACATACTTGATCCGGTAAGTTTCAGTTAATGTTAATTACATTAATGTTCTTTACACTTCTTTAATCATGTTGTAATAATAACTACATTTTTCCATGTGCAGGGCACGAAACAAGATCTAATCGAATCATATTGTCATTCAATGCCCCCTCCACATCCATTAATAGAACCGTTGTTGGAGTAGGCTGGGTTTTCGCAGATCGCAAAGATGAGACATTTCAAGGTTGATCATTCTTTGATAACTACTCTAGTAAAAAGGTGGAGACCTGAATCACACACATTCCATCTTCTAGTTGGTGAATGCACAATAACTTTGGAAGATATGACACTTCAATTAGGACTAACGGTCGATGGAAAACCAGTTATTGGCCCCACGTACTTCGATTGGGAAGAAATGTGCAAGACATATCTGGGTGTGGTTCCTCCAAAAGGGGTAGCACTAAAAGGATAAGCAATCAAACTTAAATGGTTGCAAGAAATTATGATGCCTCTACCCATAGAACCAACACATGACCAGTTACAAGCCCATTGTAGAGTCTACATTTTAGGCTTGATTGGGGGGTATTAATGCTTGACAAATCTGGCAATAGAGTTCATCCAATGTATCTACCTTTATTAGTAGATCTTGACTGTGTTGGACATTATAATTGGGGTTCAGCTTGTGTAGTAACTTTGTATAGAGAAATGTGTAGGGTTATCTACCGAATTCCAAAACTATGGGTGGGTGTGTGTCATTGTTGCAATCTTAGGCATGGTATTGCATGCCATTCATTACACCCCAAGTTAATCGTCACCCAACATATCCATTTGTTGTTAGGTAAATAAAAAATGCAAACTAAAGTGTACCTACCTATCCACTAATTCTACGAATATTAAATGTCTTCTACTAGATGGAATGGCAAAGGACTACAGTCTACAGGAACTCCTCATGGCGAAGTTACAGGATACAGATCAAGAATCGATCACATGCAATTTGAATAGGTTATTATATATACTAAATTATTATTTGTCATACATGTATTATCAATTTACTAACCATGTTTATGTTTGCAGTTCATATAGATGCCATATAGATGGTGTGAGACATTTATGCCACCACATGCATTCAAGGATTCCAAAATGTGGAGTGCCTGTACTATTTTTAGTTTGTTCTCCTATCATAGAATGGCAACAAATGGACAAGGTAAAGCTCCAATTTGGACTATGGCAAGATGTGTCACAATCACCTAATAATTTAGATCACCTCCACCAAATAGACATGCAAGGAAATAATTACACGAATTGGGCAAAAGAGCATGCCGACTGGCTCAGAATTTGGAAGGAATGACGGAACAACGTCTTAGTGGGGCAATCTATTCAGGGACCTCTGCTGCAAACCCGTGGCTATATGCAATGGTATTGTACAAATTCAATACCTTTCCTATCTATGCCACAACAATTGCAAGACCCACGGGTTGGACGTAACACGAATGTTGGCGACACAACATATGCAACACAACAATGCCAACAGGACAACTTGTATGACATCAGAGAATACCTCCCCAACCTATCCCCCCAGTTGTTCAGACCATGCAAGATGAAGACTTGGAACCACCTCGTCATTCATTTGCATTCACTCCATCACAACAAGAGGCTGATCAAAATCTTGAGTATTGTCGACACTCGTCACATCTAGTGCAAGAAACTTTATGAGCAACTTGTTTAGTGCAGGCATTTGAACATTAGAGTTGGCTCATGCTTATATACAAGTATTATCGTTCCATTGTTTCACCATCAGCTTGCTAGAAGTTCTTCAACACCACACGTCGACCATTATGCAAATTATCAGTCACTGCCTTCAACAAATTTAAATCCAAACTTAGATGAGGCTATGCATCAAGATTAGCCAATTGTTGATGATGAGGAAAATGAAGCACGACAACATAGACAAATCCGTTAAAATCCTCCATGTGGAAGGCGACCTCCATTGTGTGAAACTGGGCACCATTATTGAGACTAAGTCCATCCTCTTTTGTAATATTTATTGAATTTATTTCCAAGCAATTATTTTAATTACTTTTGTCAATATTATTTTTGTCTTAATTTACCCAAACTAACAAACATAATAAACATAATAATTAATTTAATACGATTAAATAACTTTAATTATTAGAAATCTTCTTGTTTAATATTTTATACTAAATGAGTGCAAATGTGTCCATATTTTGAGCCCAACTTATTTTTGTGAAAATTCGTTATATTAGTCTTGTTGGAAAAATTCTACAAAAATGTCACTACATTGGTTATGGTTTAATCCTACCAGAGATTGTCCATTAGAAAAACATTTTGGGTTTAAATGAAAACCACTTAATTACTTGTTTTATAGCTTTGATTCTAATTCTTATCAATTTGTAAACTCTTTATGACTATCAATCCTTTAATGTTTTTGTGAAATCTAATTATATTTAAAGTTCTCAATTTCGTAATATTTTATCAAGCGAAGGACATCCTTTAGGACTTATACTCTTTTCAGGTAAAAATGAGGGTTTTGGTAAAAAGGAACCACTATGACTTGTTTTTATAAATGGATCATCCTATTTTTAATCTAAACATGTCTAATTCTTGAAATAAGTTATGTATTTCTTTTCTTAAAAACATTTTTCAAAAAAGAAGTGAGGTAGGGCTTTAAGTTAGAAAGCATAGGTGATAGTGGAAGTTATGTATGTTGTTGAGCAACTGGGTGGAATCCATCCCACCATTTAATTAATGAAGAGGAAGAGATATAAACCACCCATGCATCATATGCATTGACTCCTTATAGCGTGAGGTTTCCCTTATAGGGTGATGTAACACCTTTATGGTGAAATGCTTCATGTAAAGTGTATTTGTCCCTTTATAATACTAGTTGCACCTTATGGTGTGTGGCTCTTCATGGAGAAGTAACACATTCATGGTGAAAATGCTTTGTATGGAGTGTAAAAATGCCTCGCACGGGGTGTATTTGGAACCATTATGAGGAAATGGGTACCCTATGCATCCTACGACATTAAGTAGTAATTAACCAACCAAGTGGCATGTGTACATTCATGATAGGTGACTAACCATTAACTGTAGTAGTTGTTATTATCAAGATATTATGTTGTGATATGGATTATGTGGTTATGATATATCTATGGATGAATATGACATATGTTGTATGCCTGTATATTGTGTATATATTCTCCTTGCCATTCTTGATGTATAGAGTTAAGCCTCACTCCTTGCTTGTTATTTATCTATTTTGTTTCTCTACTGGCTATGTTCCTATTGGAGCAGTCGATGGATGGATGCTAGAATGTTTGGATATTCCTTAAAGACCCTAAAGGCAGGGTGTGCCATGATCTCCAAACAAGCGTGAATCATCGTAGTGTATATAATGAAGTAGTTAGGTTTTTGAAATGGGATATAAGTAGTGACGATCCCTACAATGCTTCTAAGTTAGAGTTTGACCTAAACTTGTCATACCTTGTCTTAAGAGATGCCTACAAGTTCATACCCCTTTCTCCCTTTCTATCTGCTTCATCCTCCACCCATATGCCCTGACACAAAGTAGCAATGGATCCAATTATCATTGCCCCTCAAGTTGAGGCACCAACCATAGGTGTGCAGAGGTCCCTTCCTCTTTTAATCCTTAAGGTCCCCATATCAAGAAGACGATAAAGAAGTCTACTCTTGCCTGATTCCCTACCTTCTCGTGGACTATGGATGACGCAGGACCTTTAAGAGCCCCTTATACATCTACAAACCTAGAGAGCGTGCATGGCTTTGGTGAGGATGATAAGGAAGTTAGTGGGAGTGGGTATGATAGAGATGATGATAGTAATAGCAGTAATGGAGATGATCATGATCTGGATAAGCCAAAGTGCAGGTATGATTCCCACCCTTGCCACCAATGGTAAAGGGTAGGGAAGGTGGTCTTGAGGGGATAAGCATATCTTTTTGTTGACAAGTTGGGTGTCGCTTTCGATAATGTATGGTTTGTTTTGATGTATGTATATATGTTGATGTAGGAGTTCTCAGGGTTAGGCTTTGTCTTTTTCTATATATATTTATGACATTACTTTTAATGGCAGCCAATATTATCAAGTTTTGAGATGATACACACTGGCATGCTTATATCTATTTTCTTTGAGCATATTATATTTATTTTCACATATATGTATGTCAATTAGGTGTTCAAGACAAATTCGTACTAGCTTGTATACAATGGCTATTTTCTAGGAATGTGTTTTACTTATACATATAAGATTAAAAAAAACCCATTATTTTCCATGATCTTAAATAAAAAGTTATTTATTTTAATTACTACTTATAGTTGGAATATAGTGACAAAGGAATGATTTCAAAAATGTCATTAGGGTTTAGTTCTTCTTGTCAAATAATGTCTCAATTATGCTTGGCTAGTTACATTGACCTAGCTTGTGGATGAAGCAATGATTCAAAACAATGCTAGGAATAAGTTGACGTCATGGCAACTAACATACTAGTCTTAGAATCATGTTAATCTAGGACATGACTATCAATCACCTACCATCAACAAGACTTGAAATTCTTTGTTAAGTACGAGCCTAGGTTGTCTTTCATGTTGTACAACCATTAGAAACAATTTGTTTAATGTTAGCAAAGGATCCATCAACAATACGTGCAAACTTACTACTCTAAATTGGTCATTCAATCTTGTTAAGGAATTGGATGATGTAATCTTGCTATTTGAAGGCTCTAACATTTTGCATAGCACAACTACATTATAGGGTACAAGTGCATGATGGATTGACCTATAATCTTTTAATTCCATTCATATACTTCCAACATAATGAAGTATTCAATAACAAAGAGAGAATGCATTACTCTAATTTAATATATAATATTGTTTTAGCTTAACATCTTAGGCCTAAATCCTTAAAGTAATCACATCGTCCTAAACATAGTCAATAAAAGAAATCCAAGCCCATTTGAGGGTCAACCCATACTCAATGAAGCATGGTGAGCAATATACCTACAATGCACTTGATACAAATAAAAAATTATCTCTTAAAAAGTGTCTGAGAATCGTGCGAGGCCAATGCAAGCATATCACCTATGCACTCATGTAGATTGGTAGATGACACCACATAAGTAATAAAGAACTCATGATAAAAGATAGACACAAAAGACATAAGGTATACATGTGACGACCCATAATGTTTTCACCACAAATTGCCATAATGGGGAAAAGAAAAGGTCACTTACTACTCGTTCTACATTAATTTTAATTTCAATTTCGAAAACTCTTTATTAATTTGCTTATGAAAATATGGGTATAATTTTTTTCTTTAATTAGAAAAGATAGTGGGAGAGGTGTGTGATAATGAACCCATAATACATATCAAAAAGGGGAGGGGATACATAACTCACTCCTTATAGCTGGTTACCTCTACTAAAAAGATAAACACTAACTACATTGTCCTCTAAGGACAATGAGGAGAGGTGGAGGATGCATCGTCATTATTGTTGTTTCCCACGAACAATACACAGCCAAAACCACGTTTGTGTCCACAGTGCACATCCACCATGCAAAGCATTGGTACTAAACAACCTCAAGTACTCACATGCATTGCCCATACGACAAGGTGGGGGCATAAGTGCAGGTGTAGCAAATAGGGGATGCAAAACCTCTTGAGCGTACTTGACCATTTGCATTTTACATCATTTATGCATAGTATCTCACTTAGGATACATTATATATCTTTGCATTTAGGACTTAATTGTAGCATATTTTCATTGCTTTTCCTTTTTTTTAGAACTTGTTATGCGTTTGTTATTTTCTTTCTGTAGGAGTCGGTATCATGGACTTAGAGGGACTAAAGGTAAAGATTGGAAGCATTTGAAGGTAGTAGGACTTGAGCTAGCAGGTTTGGAAACCTGGTAGACAAATTTCAAGCACTCTTTGGTGGTCTAGGGGAGTTCACCCGACTCTTCCCCGTGAGCTTCTATGGTTCATGATTTTTATGCTGAGGATAGAGGAGTTCACCCTATGAACTCATAATCACCCCATGAACTCAAACTGACAGCATTTTCTCTTTTTCGCATTTTTCACATGTAATCTGGGCCTAAACACTTCTTAGCCCTTTTATTTATAAAGGTTTAGAAAAGAGGGATGGACATTTTTTTTTAAACAGAGCTGGGAACGAAGAGGTGAGAGCTAGGAATCATCTTCTCCTCTTCTTTTTCGGTTTGATTTTTTCTTTTCTGATTTTTATTTTGTCTTTATGGGTATTTGTGAGTAGTTCTTCTATTCTAAGATTGGGCATAGCCCTATGAACTTCTTAATGAATTAATTTTTATAATAGTTGTGTGAATCTTGTTCTCCTCTTGATTTCTTCTCTATTATTTACCTCTATACGAAATGATTAGGCTTGCGTTTTACATAATTTTAGGGTTTTAGGGAATTACTAAAAGGAGAACCTAAACACTGGACCCATAAGGAAGGGACTTAGGTCTAAACTATGAAAGTAGGTGAAACCTTCAGGGAATTAATTAAATTAACAAATAGTGCAATGGGTTTAATTAAACACAACCATCACGAAAGTAGGTGGATAATTTGATTAGACACCTATCTGTATCTTGAAAGAAAATGGAGGGTACCTTAGGTAAATTCACCCTCAATGAGAACTAGTAGAAGCACAACGGTAATGGAATTAATCTATTAAGTGTCATAGTGTGAATCCTGATCTTGCAAGTTTCAATTATCGAATTTCCCCAATTTCAAATTATTTGTTTGTTTCTAAATTTAATTGTAATTTCTCTTCATTGAATCAACATTCATTTAAATTATTTCCTTTTGTTTAATTATCATTAAATTGTGATAATTGTTAAGCCTAACACACGGTCCCTATGGATTCGATATTATTACTTGACAATAACCATGCACTTGTGGTTTTTTCTCAATAAGTTTTTGTTGAAGCTAAAAATCATGAACTAGAGAAGCTCACAATGGTGAATAGGAATTCACGAGGGTGAACTCCTCTGAACCACCAAAGAGTGCTTGAAATTTGTTTATCGAGTCTCCAAACCTACTGGCTCAAGTCCTACTACCTCTAAATGCTTCCAATCTTTACCTTTAGTCCCTTCAAGTCCATGATACCAACTCCTACAACAAGAAAATACCAAGTGCATAAAAGTTCCAAAAAGAAAGGAAAAGCAATGAAAATATGCTACAATTAAGTCTTAAATACAAAGATATATAATGTATCCTAAGTGAGATGCTATGCATAAATGATGTAAAATGCAAAGCATCAGTACTCCAAGAAGTCCACCAATACAGCAACAGGAATCATAGAGATAAAAGCATCACATGGAGCATAACGGGTAAGTAGCAGTCCGTCAAAATGAGCTTAATGGGACTCAACATCGATCTTTCAACCTTCCCGCCCATCATAAATGGCGGGAGTTAACTCCACGCTAAATGTGTCACAACGTGGAGGGAACACCATCTACTCCCACGATCAACAATAATCACGATCATCACGGTCACACACACATAAACATACAAACAAGGATAAGCCACCGAAAAAGAAATAATCATAGCAAGATAAAACATACAATCCACTGATTGCATTCTAAGCATATATTCAATGATAACATACGAGCATATTATCACAATTTAATCACATATCTTACTCATAATTATATTAAGATCAATTATGCAAATGTAGACAATGGTCCTAGACTTTCTATTGAAAACTAATTAAGTGACCATCCCAAATATTCCTTAATCATGGTATAATCAATACAGATACCCTACCATGGGTTACAAAATGGCACGTGCCAAAAACCATTTGGGAAATATCGACCACTTATCTTGGGAACCAATGCTCTAGTTAGGATTTTCGTATGGGGAATTGCTTACCATGACTCGGGGTTGCAAGGTCCTGGTCTCTTATGGAATCACGCATCCATAGTCCTCAAGCTTTCACACCCAGCTTGCACTCGATTATTTCCTTGACACATTTACTGTCAAATTGCTCACAACTCAATACATGCATCCATGACAACCAATTTCATCATAAGCAGACAATAATGGCATTTATATTAACAACTACTTATCGTTCACACCCTAATAAGTTCAAATAACCAATTTTAAACATTCCATCATGTCATCAAGTCATATACATTCACCACACCATGCCAAGAACAATGACAATTCATAGAACTCTTATTAATCTCCATTTAATAAACTTTTATCAAATCTTATATATAATAAAATTACAAATTCTGTTTAAAAATTTAAATTTAGATAAGGAATTTTTTTTACTTGAAAGTACCATAGTCAAACTTAGGTCATAGGTTTTCAGAAAAACTGAATTTTATAACTTATAAGGTTATTCTTTAAAATAAAATTATTAAAATACCTTTAAAAATATAAAAAAAGATATTTTTCTTAGAAAAACATATTTAACTTTAATATAAAAAGATCCAAAATTAAGTTTCAAGTATCAAAACATAGCATTTTATAAAAATAGAGAAAGGATTTTAAAACTTTAAGTTTAAACAGAATCGAGCAACTTTCTAGTTTGAAGCCTCAATTTTGAAATTAAATTTGAATAGGTAAATGATTTTTTTTCTAAATGTGATCTATAGCTTGTTGAAAAGGAAATTTTATCTATTTTCTAAACCATCCAAGATCACCTTAAGAAAAAATCTACAAAAAAAGATACAAAATTAACAAAATAGTAAGGTTAGATTGCCCTGTTGGAAGACCGGCTAAATTATTTTGCCATTTTCACATCTAAATTAGAACATTTATAGAAAAATGATTTATTTTCTAAAATTATACTTAAAAATATTTCCAAATTGACTAAGATCATTAAAAACAAAGGCCTACACTATTTATCATGATTTTTGAAATTTCACAGTTTCCAAAAACACTTTCAATCAAAAATAGTGTACCACCATCAACTTCTAAAAATAATTAAAAATAATAAACATAATTACATATAGGCAAACCATGTATGTATATAAATCTTATCAAGTCTACTTTTCATTCATTTTAAGAATTTTATCAAATACCCAACAAAACTTTCCAAAATCACGTTTAAGTACACACTATTAATTTAGCATTTTCAGAAAGTAAGCACAACTTTTAAAAGACATAGCTTTTTCATTTCTTAACTTTTTCATGCGTTTCTTGAGACCATTGTGAATAAAATTTTGTCTAGTTTCATTAAAAAAAAAGGAACTCAAAAATATTAATCACAGATCAAGTTATAGCAAAAATAGTGAGAGGTGTCAGTGCTGAAAAACAAAACAGCATCATGAACAACAAGCATATCTTCACAAAATCACTTCTTTTCATCAAGTTACCAAATTTAAGCATACCAATGAAATTTGTAAAGCATCAACCACACAAAAATAGTAGCATCACAACAAGAACACATAATAAGGGATAGCTTTCTTTACTTTCAAGCTAAGTCCTTTTAGAGGTTTTGAAGAGAATATGACAAGAACAGAGGTTCTCTTTCAACTTTGGCAAAATCAAACACCAACCATCACCATGGATGAACAATACATGATACCAACACAGCAAAAGAATAAAGTTTAGGACCAAGGAAGTAAAGAAAATGGTTTAGATAACAAAGGTCTTGAAAGAAAAGGAAAGAATGAAGAAGAAAGGATGAAGAAGATGAACAACTCACCCAGACACCAACACTTTAGCTCTTCAAACTTCCAACACACACACCAACACTTAGAAAATTTTTAGAACAAGAGTGGGAGAGAAGCCAAAAGCTCACAGCTATGTGGCTTTATAGGAGGGAAAAATGGGCTTTTGTGTTACATTAGGTCCACTTAAGTGAGGGATAGTTTGGTTATAGACAAAATGATAGGGCTTTTAGTTGAAATAAGAAAACAAATTCCAACTTCTCTAGGAAGCTAGAGTTGGACGGCCAAGCTAGCAAAACCATGGGTAGTTTTGTGGTTTAAGTACAATTAGGGTACATGTGTAAGAATGATTTGATTTTGTGTAAGTACTTTTTGATATGATACTTAGTTAGGATAGAACTAACTAGTTAGCTTAGGGAAAATAAATTGTTTACTTAGTTTAGTTAGGTTTGGACGAAATAGTGTAGTATTAGACAATAGAAATTTTTAATTTCCTACATTGATAAAGAAAACACGATCAAATACTAGAATTTATCGAATTAGGTTTAAGGTTTTCTAACACTTGAATCAATTAAAATAATTTAATTGATATTAGAATCTAAATGAGTTTATGACTCATTAGAATATCTCAGGGTAGGGTTGAATTGTCTCTACACGAGTCAGGCGAACAATTCATTTTATCTGACAAGTTTCTAGACAAATTTTTTGACAGACTGATTAGTCAAAAATAAAACTAACCTAACAGCAAGGAAAACTATCCACCTGTCTAGAATTCAATCATAATTAATTTTAAATTAATTATAATTAAATTTCATAACTCTATATTACTCATCAAATTTTTGCAAATATTTCTTTGCTTATTTGATAATAGTACAAGTTGAATTTTCATAGAATTCCTCTACAAAAATTTACATAGGAAACAACCACAAGTCTTAATTATTAATTTTTTTTATTGGAAATTTAATTTAATTTTTTCTCTGTAATTATTCAATCACCTATCCACATATTACCAAGAAACAGTTATTACAACACACACATTCTAATTTCCATTTTTCTATTGCCTCCTACAATCATTGTCTCAAGCATTGGGGTACTTGCAAGTGCCAACACCTACATGTGACCTAGGAAGATTTGTGAAGATCCCTTCCAAGATCTTATCTCCTCTAGCAAATATTCCTTTTGTTTAAACTAGTGTAGAACAAATATTAATATAAAAGTAATTGATTTGATAACATAGGTAACAAAAATTTAAGGAAACATTAACATAAAAAAATAATAATATAAGTAGTTAAAATTTAGAAAGAAAGAAACTTGATATAATAAAATAACAATTTGAAATTTTTTTAAAATCATAAAAAAGTTTTTTTTTAATGGTTAAATCATGTGTTATTAAGAAAAATAATATAATAAGAAATTATCTCATCACTTTTATGAGTAAAGATTCTATTTTATTATATAATGATAAATATGATACCTAAAAGAAAAAAAAAGAATATTAATATATTGAGTAAATTACACTAACACCCCTCCTAAGATTTTTTGAGATTACATAAAACCCCATGTTTTTCTAACATTTACAACAACTTCCCTTATAAGGTTACATAGTGTAATGTTTTTCAAACAATCAAGGGAGTCTAATGTAATATATAAGGGGTGTCAGTGTAATGTTTTTCAAATAATTAAGGGGTTTAGTATAGGGATAAAAAAAGGAAGAGTATCAAAAGAAAATTAACAAAACCTTAGGGGATATTAATGTAATTTACTCTAATATATTACATTAATCCTATGAGAAACCTAGCCAAGGCTCAAATCTCATTGAAATTAGGTTGGACAAAAGTAGGGATGACAATTTTGCCCAAACCTTATGGGTATCCACAAAAAATATCTACAATAGATAGGATAAATATTCGCTCAATGAGGATGGGTCCGGGGTTGGAGATTTACTCACAAAATTTAATGGGATGATTGTAGGTATAGGTACTATAGTACCCACCCTGTCCCATGCCCGCACACGTATATTAAAAATATCTCATATATAATACTAAAGATAAAATATCTTATATATAATATATTGAAAAGACAAGTTCTAGTGAGAATTACAATATTAAAGATCTTGATTTATTTTTAAAAATAAAGATATTACAAGAAATATAAAAAAAAAAAGAGTTTAATTTCTATGCATTGTTAATGTAAAACATTTTTACATATATATCCAATAGGAATTCACTATGTCCCTACATCATATTAACGAATAGGATGTTGTGATGAAATAAACAAATTCTATTAGACATTTGTATAAAATGCTTTTGCACTAACATTGTATATAAATTAAATTACAAAAATAATTCATACTCCACTAAAACTTTTAAATTATATCAAAAGATAATATTCTTGTTCAAATGTGTGCATTACTTCTAAAATATTATTGAAATACTTGTAATTATTGTTATTATTGACCATAGTTTTTTTAAAATTAAAATTATTCAAATTTTATTTGCTATCAACTATGTTAAAGGATAGATTAAATGAATTTGTCTTTATATATTGATAGTGAAATGTTAGAAAAACAAAATTATTAAACTTTGATCAATAATTTCATAGTTGATAAAAAAAATGGAACTAAATTAAATTTTATTAAATTAAATTTAGAATATAAATTTCGCTTAAGGCTTCAAAATTTTTTTGCCACAACTCTACACTTAAGTAAAGTGTGTGGGTTGTGGGTGCAGATATGTGTATATAGGTACCCAATGGGTATGAATATGGGGATTAAAGTTTCTACTCGTATAGGTATGGAGTCGGGTACAAGTATTTTTTTTTCAAATATAGGTATAGGAATGAGTACTATAATACCTATCCAGATCCTACCCATTCTCATCCTTAAACAAAAGTGATGGGAAAAGGTTGATTTTTATTAACAAAAATATATACATTAATTACATGAGTTTAATAGTCATGCACTGTTAGTGTAAAAAAATTTACACTGTCAATCAATCAAAAATCACCATTGATATGACTTTTAAAGTATTTATTATAAAAGTCAACAAACTTATAATAAATGGTGATTTGTGATTAGATGACAGTGTAAAACTACTTTATACCGTCAATGCATGGCTTGTTTTCTCTAATTACATTATATTTATGAGAAGTATTAGTTAGTAGTATTTAAATTATAGTGACAAAAAAAGATGCTTAACTAGAATTTATTAAAATTTAAAAGTGTTTGTTAAATAAAACTCAATAATAAAACCTTTCATTTTTTAAATAATTAACATATCAACTCATATTCAGTCTCATATATTCTTATTATCTGGCTCAATAGTCCATTTTCAATAGCTAAAATATTCTTTCAGAACATTTCTACTTGATTTTAAAGTTAAAATACAATGTCTTTTAGATTTACAAAATCGCTTTATGAGTTTGGCGAAAAATATCAGAATCATTTCTAAATGTCAAAGTGAACTTTAATAATAGCGTAAATATGTTTTTTGTCCTTCTAAAATTTTCTAAATTCACTTTTAGTCTTTCGAAAAAAATTTATCCTATTTTCATTCCTCTAATTTAAAAATATCTCACCTTTGGTTTTTAAAGTGGTTATAATTAATATTTAATGACAGTTATAAACTACCAAAAAATAAGCTTTAAGGACTAAAAGTTAGCTATTTCTAAATTAGAGGAATGAAAATAAGACAAATTTTTTTTAAAAAGACTAAAATTAAATTTAAAAAATTTCAGAAGGACAAAAATCATATTTTACCCTTAAAAATATAATTCGAGAGTGCCATGTATAAAATTAATCTTTTTAGGTGAAATTCAATAATAGAAAAAACAATTACAAGCAACGCTACAATTAATTGCAACAACTGGGATTCGAATATTTTTAAAACATTCTACAATTATAATTTAAAAGTTACTATACTGAATAATACTCAATCAATTCAAGATTTAAAGTTAAAATTCAGTTAAAATATATTTTTGGTAAGCTACCAATTGGTCCTTATAAAAAAATATTTTTTAATTTATCAATGAAGTCTGATCCAATTGGTCTGTAATTCACAAAGACGCGGGTTTTATTATTTCATGATGTGACCTCCGACTCGTTTAAATTCATTGTAATAAATACATTAATATAAAAGTACAGAAAACTTAGACTACATTTGAACGAAAGTATAAAAATTAAAACATATTTTTCCAAATTTTTATTATCAATAAAAAAACCTTTAATTTAATTTATATACAATCTTTTTAATTAGGTCCTTATCCTTTATTTCTACAACATTGTTTATTACAATGAATTTAATTTGGATACATTATTTTTTGGTAAATACCACAAGTATCTTTAACTGGATATGACTTTAATAATTTTTATATTATTAGTGAATTCTAATAAAATTCTATTACAATTATAACACAATAAAATATAAGAATTAAATTAAACATAAGGGTCGCATATATTATAACCCTGTATTTTTTATTTTTATATATGATTTTTTTAAAATTTCCCTATATTTTATAATAATTTCATATCAATTTTACGGTGTTATATATATATATATAAAGCAGTAAATAGTGGGGATGAATATGAAAACAGAGAAATTCTTGTATGAGCACATATCTAACACTTCATCTTTACACATAATTAATAAAAATTTACAACTAATAATATAAAAATAAAAATGTCAACCTGTCAAATAAGATAAAAATAAATAGAATCTAACATTTAAAGTAAAAAAGAAAATTCAAGATTCTTCTCTCCATCTACATATAAAAAAAAGAAACTCACGATTCTTTCATTCATCTAAACATATATGTTATAGTAAAATGTGCTTATAGAAAAATGTATATATAATACTATTACAATATTTTCTTACATTTTTTTTATTACATTTCTTAGACTTGAAAAGAGAGAAATAAAATAAAATAAAATCATCCTATTTAACATAATCTAATAAGAAACTAAATAAAAATCTTGAATTATTTTTATTATCTTTCAATCAATAAAACAATAAAATAAAAATGGAAAAATATGTAATTAACTTCAAGTGATTCTTTTTATTCACTTATTTTTTAAATATATTTTCTAAGCCTTGCTTAACATGACATTCTAGTATAAAATAAATTAAAATTCTTCTTTTTCTAGTTTGGTATTGACATAAAAATGAAAAAGAAATATTAAGAATATCCTTTTATTATTTTAAATAATTTTTTTAAATAAAAAATAATATATACTTTGATTTTACAATTATTAATAAAATTGAAAATCTTTTCAAAAATAAATATAATCTTATATTTTTTTTTCATTTTTCATAAGTATTTTTTCTTTTTTAGGAATTTTTTTCGTTATTCACCTTATTTATTTATTTTATTGTTCTATGGATTGTAAGGTAATAAAAATAATTCAACTTTTTATTATATTATCTATACCATTATATAAAGGAGATACCTCTTTTGGTAACTGTTTTTGGTCTACACTTTTATTGGACTATTGTACCCTTTTAATATTAGAGACTTTGTAATTAGCCCCCTTTCTTCTACACTTTTATGACATCCTTCTACCCATCTATGTTAGGTTCTCACTTACGAAAGTTTCTTTATTTCATTGTAAACTTAACCTCCACATCCACGACTGACTTACATAAGTTCCCTATTTCATTATTGCTCTCTCGGTTTCTTGATTATCTCTTTCTTCCTTTACATCCCATAACACTTTCAAGTATAAATTGGTAATAAAACCTGCACTTTAACCAATTATTTTTCATTTCAACCAATCAAACTAGTTGGAAATTAGAATCTTGGAAAAGTGGAATTATGAACACACTAGTACAAAATATGTTTTTTATAATAGGAATTTAACTCAGTTCAATTTGAACCAATTTAAAAAATGGACGCAGTGACATTTTTGAAAATTTTTGTAACTTTTTTAACTCAGTTCCTAATGAATCGATTTAAAAAAGTCTTTGCGAGTAAGATTTGAAATTTTAAAGCAACATTTTAACTTGGTTCATGTAGAACCAATTTAAAAACTTGGAACATTTTAACTCAGTTCTTTGTTAATCGATTTAAAAACATACTTTTTAAATTGGTTTCTTGTTTTTCCCCAACCGATTTAAAAACTCTATCTCAAGAGAGTGCAAGACAACCCCCAAATCCTACTTTGAGCAATAGTTCACCGTCTCACATTCTCAGAAACGAGAACTGAGAAAGAATAGAACAAACTCTCATCTTTCTCTTCGATGCCTCCAACGACCCCTCCGCCCCTAAACTCCCCCTCACTCTCCCCTCCTGTCTCGCTACCCAGTCCCACTGCCCTTTCGCTAACCTCATCAGCCCTAAGAAGCCCCACTTCATGCTCCATGAGCGCCACAACACCACCGCCAAGATGCTCAACCTCAATGTTAGCGTCGCTAAAATAGAATGTTGAAACCTTCTTCTGTGTTCTAATATAACTAGCTTAATAATTTGTTGTGCTGTAGATGATATACATAGCTATCGAGGCATTGAAGGAGAAGAACGAGGTCAAGCAAGAGGGCAATAGCAAAGTACATAGAGCAAGGGACGTTGATTCACTGAAATAGAAAGCTGAAATAGAGTTGGCGTGATAAGGATGATAATGAGCATCTCCACTTGCAGACACTCTTAACCTCCGGATCTATTGCCACTTTTCCCCCACTACCATCTTTGCCGACAACCCTCCCTCTCCCACTTATTCAAAGCACGTTTGTGTTTGTGCGTTTTCTCTCTCCTTCATTCTGCGCTTCCTCTGCTTGTGTGTTTGTGTTTGAGGCTAAAAGGTGATTGTGTTTTGCTCAGTGTCTATTTGTGTTTTGAGGCTAAAGGTGATTTTGATGAATTGTTTGATCTGGTGAAGTTGTTTGAAGATGGTCTCATTTGTGAATCTTCTTTCAACTGATTGAGGATTTTTAACTCAATTATGGTTATAATCGAGTTAAAAAATATGTTTTAAATCGGTTCAAAAAAATCATCTATTTTTTTATATCGCCTGTCTCTAAATCGATTCAAGAACTGGTTTAAAAAGTTCTTTTTTACTGATTTAAAAAGTGTTTTCTATACTAGTGACAACAAAATAACAATGGTATAGTTGTGATCCTTATGCTTTCTTAAATGTTTCTTCTTCTTTGTGTTCTTTTTTTGTTATTGAATTCATCTAAACTTGATTGATCATATCATTAGAAAGTAGGAAGATTGAATTCCTAGAAATGATTGAGAGTGATTGCTTGATATTGCAAAGGAGCTAGAGTTGAAATCATGCGCAAGATATTGAGAGATGGTTATATTGTCCCTAAAATAACTTTGTAACTTTATAAAGATAGATCTAGCCAAGAAAGGGATCATATAGCGCGTATCTATAATTGTAGTTATGTGCATGAATGGAAACATAAGAAGCATCTTTCTTTGATATGGAAATCTGTTTGTCATGAAACTATATAACCAGGAAGAGTTGGAATTCAGAAGTAGATATACTGTAGGTAAGTGAATCAGTTTGGGGAAAGCACTTTTTTCTCTACTTATGTACCATCCTTATCTGTTAAATTGAGTAGCCAACCTTATCTCTAAAATTGAGTAACCATCCTTATCTCTAAAATTGGGTAACCACCCTTATCTCTTAAATTGGGTAACCACCCTTATCTCTTAAGTGGGTTTTCTTCTTTGCAGTGTTACACTATCATTAAAGAAGTTCAAGTCTTTGTAGAATCTGAAAAACTACTCAAAATTTTGTGAAGGTTAGTTCTCTTCAATTTTTAATCCTCGCTATCGGTGATGGGATTTGCGTATTCTCACCCGTCTCACAGATTATAATTCTCCTCTCTTTTGCATATTTTGCCAATGCAGATTCATGATCTTTTTCATGTACATTTGATCAACATTTTTCATAAATTCCTTCATTCATTTTGGCTTCACTACTACACAAAATGGATTTTAAAGCAGAAATTTAAATCAGGTTAATATTAAACCGATTTAAAAAAGAAACGCAATGGCATTTTTGAAATTATAACAAACTTTTTTAAATCGGTTCAAATATAACTAATTTAAAAAGTCATTTTTAAAATTAAAATAATATCCCCGCCTACTTTTTAAACTGGTTCTGCTAGAATGAACTTTTTAAACCGGTTTTGCTGAAAGCAGTTTAAAAAGTCCCCTTTGTATCACTTCGCGCGCCTTTGCCCTCTCATTTCCAATAGCCTTCTTCTTCCCCATTTCTTCCATTCTAGATTTCTTCTCCTTTATCCGCCCCTCATTTGTTCCATTGAAGCTTTCTTCTCCCCATCTGCCCCTCATTTCCTCTGTGCAAGCTTTCTCTTCCCCATCTGTCCCTTATTTCACCATTTTTGCCGTTGCATTTTAGAGGGCATTGGAGAGCGTTGTTTGCTGTCGTTGGAGAGTGTTATTTCTCCATTTGCTATCGTTAGAGAGCGACGTTGGTGCCAAGCTTGCTTTGGTTGGAGCTAGCTCGCGCCATTGCTGTTGGTGGAGGTCCATTGCTGTTGAACGTGCTCCATTGGTGAGTTTGGAGGTTGTGCGCACTAGGTTAGTCATTTTAATTTCATTTGGTTCATTATGGTTTACATTGGTTCATTATGGTTTACATTAGTTTACATTGGTTCATTATGTGAATATGGTTGTTACATTTTTAATATTAATTTGAAATTAATCTTTTATGTTAATTATATTGTTACATGGAATTAATTAACAAAGGTTATATATGGTTGAAAATGTTTATTAATATATATAAGAAAATTTTAATTCTTTGTATGTTTATAAATTTATAAATCTTTAAAGAAAAAGATAAATTGTTTACATTAGTTATTAACTTATATAAATATGTGGTAAGAATTTTAAGTGTTGAGGATTAGATTACATAAGATAGAATTAAGTGAAGTTGATTATTTTAGCTAAGTTAGTAAGTAATGAAAAAGAATAAAAGTAAGAAATTAATTTAATTATATGTTAGGAATTAATTAATTGTCACCAAATGGTTTAACAAGCTATAACTAAATATCATAAATCAATTTTGAATATATATATTTTATCTTCAAAATTAAAATACACTCTTAACATACATATGATATCCCTCTGTATATACAAATTATGATAATTATCTTGAATGAAAGCATTTTTAGTTGTCATTCTTCGATTAAGAGTTTTTAGAAATTTTTCTTAACCTCTTATATCTTTCAATGTATTATTTTTAATATCTTTAGTTTAAATTTGAATTTCAATATTTTTTAAAAGAAATTATCAATAATTAAAAATAATATTATATCATAATATAAAGTATTTATCATAAATCTTCAATATAATTTATATGTTCTAAAATATTTATTTATTATAAATTTTAATTATAGTATAATTTATAAATTTATGAGTATTTATTTATTATAAATTTTAATTATATAAAATAAACATTTATTCTGTGCAATGCACAGGCTAAAATACTAGTATAATTAATGTAACTATATTTTGTTTTAAACCCAAAGCTCTATAATTAGTAGATTACAAGAATCAAAGAATTGGCTACGTAGATTAGGCACTAGTTAGGAAATTAAATGATTGTAAGATAAGACAACTTATATATGCTTAGATACATCCTCAAGATAAAGTAAGCGAAAAAGGGAGAATTAAAGTGGTTAAAATGCTACCATATATTCATAAGATAAATTGAGTTAAAAATAAAGAATTGATTATCGCTATGTTGTTAACCATACCCTTTGTGAGGTATGATATAGTGCCAAAAACAAAGGAAACTCTGTCGAATTTTGTATGAGATTAGTGAACTCTTGAGTATTAGATTTAATTTGTTGTGGATTGGATTGTCTTACATGGAATTGACATTTGGTTTTGTTATTGAATTTGGTTTTGTGTATAAATTATATGCATTATGTTGTGTGCTTAATTGTGTGTTGTTTTTCTATTGAGTTTATGCATTATGAGCGAACCTTAGCTTCCCATTTGAGATTCAATACAATGATTAAAGTGGTAATTGTTGTATTGAATCTTGAATTGTTCGGTTGGACAGTTTGGAAAGATTCATCTTTTTATACTTTATTAATACGTAATGGTTAAATCTCATCGTAAATTTGATTAAATTTCGGTTTACTCATTTCGTGTTGTGTCTCCAGGTGCATACTTGATTGTGGTGAACTTGATGTCACCACTTTCATTTCGTGTACTTGGAGACCAATGCGAAATGCTGCTGAAATTTTGTCAAATTTAAGATATGAGACTAAACCTATACATATTAATCAAGTTTAAAAAAATGACTTTCTAAATGGGATAAGACCACAACTTGTATTAAAAAAGTGAGATTTACATGCATTAAGATATGGTTTGTCAATCACAGAAGGAAGTTATGGATCGTAGTTGGATTAATTCTAGACGCACAATTGATGAGTATTAGAATGGAGTAGAAGAGTTTATCCAATTTGCTGAAAGAAATCTTCCTGATAGTGGTGGGTTCTTCCATTGTCCTTGTGTTAATTGTCTGAATGAGAGACGATTGCAACTTGAGTAAATACGAGAGCATCTCCTTTGTGATGGCTTTTGCAAGAGTTATACAACATGGACATGGTATGGTGATTTGTTAGACATGCCAAGTATGTCTCAAACAGATCAATTTGATGTACCTATGGACGATCGACTAGAGGACATGATCCGTGATATTGGACTAAAGTCTTTTTAGCGAACTCAAGTGTACGACACTTTGTGTAGTGATGCGAATAAGCCTCTATATCCGGGGTGTATTAAATTCACACAGTTGTCAGCAGTGTTAAGATTAGTGAATGTCAAGGCAATAAATGGGTGGAGTGATAAAGGTTTCACTGAATTGCTTAAGCTGTTGAATGAAATGCTTCCAAAAGGTAACACGTTGTCGAGATGTAATTATGAGGCAAAGAAGGTGTTGTGTCCGATGGGCTTGGAATACAAGAAAATACATGCGTGTCCTAATGATTGCATATTATACAAAGAAGAGTTTGAAGAGTTGCACAAGTGTCCTAGGTGTAGGGTATCACGGTATAAAGTGAAGGGTGATGATATTGATGAGAGCACAAAGAAGGTCCCCCTGGTAAGGTATTATGGTATCTTCCAATAATTCCAAGGTTTAAGCGATTATTTGCCAATGTAGATGATGAGAACAACCTTACGTGGCATATGGATGGGAGAAATGTGATGGACAGCTTCGCCATCCTGTAGATTCTCCGCAATGGAATAATATTGATCTTTTGTTTCCCGGCTTTGGGACTGAGGCAAGAAACCTAGGCTAGCTTGCTATGGATGGAATGAATCCTTATGGGAACTTATCCAGTAAGCACAATTCATGGCCTATTCTTATAATTATTTATAATTTGCCTCCTTGGTTGTGCATGAAGCGAAAATATGTTATGCTATCTATAATGATTGCAGGTCCAAGATAGCTAGGAAATGACATAGATGTCTACTTACGTCCCTTGATTGAAGATTTGAGAATGCTGTGAGATAAAGGTGTTGATGTGTATGACAGGTATCGTCGTGAAAATTTCATGTTGCGTGCCATGTTTTTCTGTACCATTAATGACTTTCCAACATATGGGAACTTAAGCGATATAGTGTTAAGGGGCATAACGCTTGCCCTATCTGTGAAAAGACACATGTTTCGTACAACTTAAACATGGAAAGAAAACAATTTACACTAGGCATCGAAAATTTCTTAGGCCTAATCACCCATATCGTAGACTTAAAAAAGCCTTCAATGGATGTCAAAAGGATGGTATTGTACCACCTATTTTAACTAGTGAGCAGGTTTATGAACGGTGAAGGACATCAACATCCAATTTGGAAAGACCCAAAAGAGAGTTACTCAGAAAACCTTGTGGAAGAAGAGGTCGATATTCTTTGATCTTCCATACTAGTGCGATCTAGATGTTAGACATTTTGTAGATGTCATGCATGTTGAAAAATATGTGTGTGACAGTGTAATTGGCACTCTTTTGAATATTAAAGGCAAGACAAAGGATGGTTTGAATGCTCATCAAGATCTGGTTAAGATGGGTATACACCTCCAGTTAAGTCGACAATCAGTGGGTAAGAGGGCATATTTGCCTCTAGCATGTCATACCTTGTCAAGAGAAGAGAAAACAAGTTTCTGTAAGTGTCTACAAGGAGTCAAGGTGCCACAAGGATACTCTTCAAATATTAAGAGCCTTGTGTCACTAAAAGATCTCAAATTAGTTGGGTTAAAGTCACATGATTGCCACGTTTTGATGTAGCAACTCCTACTAGTAGCTATTCATGACATATTGCCTAAAAAAGTTAGACAGGCCATTACACGACTGTGCCTATTCTTTAATGCCATATGCAGCAAAGTCATTGACCCTATGAAGTTGGATGAGTTAGAAAATGAAGCTGCTATTATATTGTGCTAGTTAAAGATGTATTTTTCTCCTTCATTTTTTCGACATCATGGTTCACTCAATCGTGCATCTAGTGAGAGAGATTAGAATTTATGGTTCGGTTTAATTAAGGTGGATGTATCCTGTTGAACGATATATAAAGATCCTGAAAGGGTATAGTAAGAATCCATACTTTCTAGAAGCATCTATTATTGAGAGGTACATTGTTGAAGAAGCCATTGAGTTTTGTACAGAATACCTGTCACAAGCTGAACCTGTAGGACTTCCAACATCTCATCATGAGGAAGATTTTCTAGTAAGGGTACTCGAGGTGTAAACGTTAAACAAATGAGTCAAGAGGAAGTTTAGCAAGCACATTTCTACATATTGAATAACACTGATGAAGTTGAACCTTATTTTTTTGCTCATAAAAACATTGTCAAGAAAAATAATGCTAGAATGCCAGAGAAATGGCAGTTGACTAAGCATAACAAAATATTCTTAAACTGGTTTAAAGAACAAGTTTTGAATGATGATAATGCTTTTGAGGCATTAAAATGGCTAGCACATGGACTTAACTTTGATGTCATATGTTGGATTGGATACGATATCAACAACTTCTCCTTCTATACAAAGTCGTTGGATGAGAAGAATACCGTGCAAAACAACAGGGTTATGGTTGTGGCTGAGTCCATGCACTTCTCTAGTTCAAAAGATAAAAACCCTGTTATGGCATGCATGTGTTACTTTGGAGTTATCAAAGACATATGGGAAGTTGACTACACAAAATTCAGAGTGCCTTTTTTAAATGTAAGTGGGGTGACAATAACACCGGGGTGCAAACCGATGAGTTAGGATTCACATTGGTCGATCTTAGCAGGGTAAGTTATAAGGAGGAGCCTTTTATTATGGCATACCAAGCAAAATAAGTTTTTTATGTTAGTGATCCTTCTAACAAGAAATGGTCAGTGGTTCTCCAAGAAAGAAGTGTGCATGCTAGTCATGAAAAAGAAGACTCAAATGCCGATCTTATTGACATTCCTTCTTTCTCAACATGATGTCGACTTTTGTTGATGAAAATGAAGTGGATGATGTACATGCCACACGTGATGATCACCACAAAGGAATATGGAAAAACATTCATACTTGACAATATTAGTAACTTATTTATGTTTATGTTGTTGTATATTCTTGTTGACATTATATATTTTTTATTATATTGTTTAATTCTTTTTATCGTTATGTTTATCTTTGAAATTTTCAAACTTATCCAATGACGGTACTTACAATTTTCATTTCTTTTCTAAACAGGCACATGGCTAATTCTTCTAGTAACTCATCTTATGAGTCTACCAAAAAAAGGGGTAGATAAGGTACACACCTAAAGGAACTGACTCTCAATCGAGCTGGTGACCATCTAATACCAATTCAGTTTGACATGCTTAGTGGGGCACCTAATGGAGAAAACGCCATAAAATTCGTTAGTTTTATGGGTATCCTTACTCGAAGTAAGCCTTTATGAGGATTGGGACCATGTGGAAGAGAGCGTAAATAATCAAATATGGCAAACTATTACGATATTTTACTTCTACAATCTCAAATATATAAATTATATTTAACCATATTATTATCACACATTAACTATTTAATTTTATTTTGTAGTTGACTTATGATGTTCCACATAATGCCATGTTGAGAAAGAAATTGTTGTCACATGCGGCTGAGCGTTGGAGGGCATTTAAGACACAGCTCACCACGAGATACATATATGGAAAGTTGAAAGACAGTTCTCCTTGTGAGAAATATGCATTTTTGGATGAGGAGACGTGGGCAAAGTTTGTTGAAAGCCGGGAGGATTCTGTCTTCTAGGTTTAGTTGCAATCATATTTTTCTAATCATACAACAATATTTGATTAATTTTTATTGAATTTAACAGTGTCTAATTATTCGCAGGAGAAGAGAAAAAAAGGATAAGCAATTGCATCCAAGAATGTCTACCCCCATAAATTGTCTCGTGGGGGATATAATTTGCTTAAGCAGAAGATGATGACGGAGAAGGCGAGGCAACGTCAACTGGAAGCCTCGGTATCTAGTTTTGCTGCAGATATTGCTCCTCCATCACCACCGCAATGATGGGATAAATGGAAGATGGCCCACACGCTACAATCGGGTGCATATATATCGGATGAGACAAGCATTGTTGCTGAAAAGATTGTAAGTCATTTTTTATTTCAAATTGTAATTGTAACTTGATATGCCATATTTCTTACACATTTCTTGAATTAAATGTTGTAGGACTCACTGGTTGAGCAGACCTTATAGGGAACATTTGTTCTTTATGGATGTGAGGATATATTAACTATGACTATTGGGAGACCAGAGCACCCTGGTAGGGTTCGTGCAGCTAGACGAGGTGTTGGCATTCGTGATTACTACAGACCACCCTTACGTAGTGGGCCTAACTCCGGAATTGTCACCAGGGAAGAGGTGGAGCGAATCAGGCAAGAGATTAGAAATGAGCTTAAAGAATAGTTGAGACAGGAGATTAGAGAGGAGCTGGCATCTTCGGGTCTTTCACAACAAAATACAAATGTCCAAGCAGAAAAAGCTCATAGTCTTGTACGTGTCAGCACAAAGGGAAGCCATGCTGCTGCTGATCTTTCTGGGGAGGAGACTGACACTGATATCCATGAGTAATGTCAGTTATATGTTGATGGAGAGCCTGTTCGTTTAGTGACCTTTGGGAGAGTACATAATTTGGGACCTACCATACACTACATGACCGTTGAGGATGATATGGCGAGGGTGGCAGTTGAACAAATATGGGATGCATATGCTCAAGTCCTATACCTACTAAGGAGGTTCAGACTGTTGGACAAGCACCTAAACAGTTCATTCAATGGCCGAGACGACTTATAAAGGTCACATCAGTCAAGGTATATTCAAAAGTCATCTTAAATTAAAAAAAAAATCTATTACAAATTAAAATAACTTGAATGTATTTTATAACCTTATTTTATATTTACTTTTTTTTATAGGATGTTCAACCATCTAAGAAAGATGTTCCACCTAAAAAATCAGAACCTGAAGTTGATCCAATAACATGCTTGTGGCAGGTGGCATCTAGTATAGGGACGGATGTTGTTCAAATAGATTGGGAATCGACATTCCTTGACAGACCTAGTGGTGTAGACCTATGGATTACCCAGAAGGATGTATTGGAAATTTGTACTGGCAATGACTTGCTAAATATCTCAGTTCTTCAATTATGGTTGCTGTAAGTTTAATTTTTTGTTAATCTCTTAAATACGCATCTCAATATTATATTTAACATTCATTTGTATATTTTAGATACATGCATCGTCTCTGTCTCTCAAAGGGCCGAGAGAATGTATATGGATTTATTAACCCATTGCCTATTTAGAAGATAGGGAATAAGGATGAAGATTCCCAGGCCTACATTCAGAATTGGATGTATAATGGACAAAAACGGTGTTACCTAGCACCATACTTGCATTGGTAAGCACAAGTTATTTCTTACCCAAATGATTTTTGAATCTCATCACATATATTCTTTTTGCAATGCAGCTCACATTAGCAATTGCTAATTATTTGTCCTAGGGACAATGTTGTGGCCTTATTGTGTTTGTTGCTTAAGAAGCCTAACAAAGATTTGAAACAACTAATAGAAAGGTAACTTTTTATTTATAATATATTTCATTCATGCTTTATATTGTAATTATGAAACCTATAACATGTCTTGTATATCTATTTTTTAATCAGAGTCATGATTGGATATCAAACATTGGCAGGTAGGCACGTGTCACTATGGAGGAAGCCTAATTGGTTTTTTCCTTATGTAGGTAATTTATAACTATATATTCAATTACAATTTGTAATTGTTTTTACAATCATTTCTAAAAAAAATTCTATTGGTAGGCTAACAAACAAATAGGGAGCTATGAGTGTGGATATTATGTTATGAAACATATGTTGACCATAGTTTCAGCAGATATTGTGGATTCATAGGACGAGGTAATATAATTTTTATTCAGTTACAATAATACTTATTATTGTAGGTGGTTGGATAATGATTTATCTTTTTTTTTTGTTGCAATTATTCATTGATAGAGAACCATTCCCGCATGAAGACTTGCTAGACATCCGTCAACGTTGGGCAAAATTTTTCGTTGAAATAAGTAATAGATAGTTTGTTTAAAATGACTTTAGATAGAAAAGAATAGTAGTTTGTTATTTGATATGTTTCAAATATATTATGAAGTTTTGTTGGTTAATAAATGAATTCCCTGACTTTAGATAAATAAATTCTTTGGTTGTTTTTGTGGTATATGTCCTCTATCAGGTTTTGGTTGTATATGTGAAAACAATAAAGGTATTTAAAAAAAAAAAACTTTTTAAATTGGTTGTGCATTAACTAATTTAAAAGGTTTAATTTTAAATCGGTTCTGTGTAGAACTGATTTAAAAAGTTCATTTTTTAAATCAGTTCAGTCTACGGTTTAAAATGATAATTTCTTCTATAGCGGATGTATCTAAATCGGTTGTAAAACCGATTTAAAAAGCTATTTTTAACTGATTTAAAAAGCCTTTTCTGTAGTGGTGCTTATTTTAATTTTCTAAAAATAATATGTTCATCTACACCTTTAGCAAAAAGAAAAAGTGAGTGTGTATTGATACTGAAATCTTTCCAACGTATTAAATAATATATCTTAACGTTGCTAATTAGTTTTACAATCTAGATTTAATATATCATAACTTGCACCAAAATACATAGTTTCCAATTCCTATCCAAATTCTACTTCATTGTGCATATTATGTTTCTCTCTCACACATACTAATATTTCATTATTATTTGCCTCCGCTGTGCTTTTTCTCACACACATACTTATATCTCTCCAACTATATTAAATTTAGATTGTAATTAGATTCTAAAAATTCTGCTCGCATCTCATTATGTTGCTAATATCTCACACATACATACTAATATCTCTCCAACTATATTAATGTGATATCTAACCAACAACATGCTTTTGATGGTCATGATTATCGTAGGGGCTGGGAGTTTTTTTACTTCTGCAACAGTATACTTGTGGTTTTTTATTCAAATTTGTCTCTGTTTTGCTAAATTTTATTTTTATTTAATTATCTTTATTCGTAGTTATCATTTGAGATTATATTTCAATGAAAAAGGATTATTCATAGTGTAACTTTTGTTAGTGATGGTAACAATATGCTCATTCATCTTTCTTGCTGGGAGCACTAGCTGAAAAAACTGAAGGGAAGGTAATCCTGTTATCTTTTCTTCTTCAAAAGAAAATTTCGGAAATAGGAGAGTAGAATTTGAAAAACATAGATTATGGGAAAAAAATGTATATGTTCAGTTAACTTATTAACGTCCTGATTTGGTTATTATGCTTTATTATATTACATATAATATATCCAATTGACTTATTAACTATAATTTTTTCTATTACAATTTAATTGATATCAGAATGGATATTTTTTATTATTGAGTTATTATTAAGGTGCATGTTGTCAGATTAATTATTTAATTAATCTATTTTTATGGATTAACATTAATTAAATTATTAGAAATTATTATTTAATTATTAATATATTAATTATGGTCAATAATTAGTAATATGACACCTAATTAGTTGATGGATGTTGTATTGGACTTTTGTTCTGAATAGCCTGTAATGGGTTGAGCTATTCAATTGATGTCTAATGAGAGGTCCCTGCCCTCATACAATAGGTTATTTAATTGTTGTCCCATTAGACGGTTAATTCGATCTATTAAACCAATCGTGATTAAGGGTAGTCTTCTCTCATTTTAGTTCTCCACATTGTTTACCTGAATCTCATAAAGACCGAGACAAATCATTTTTTTATACCAGGTGCACAAATTCTATCATCTTTTTCTCTCTATACTTATGTAATAATATGCTATAATATTGTATCTATTTGATCTTTGCATGTTCAGGGATTTTAAAATTTTAGCAATTGGTATTAGAGCTTTGTAGATATAGATTATAGCTACTTTATTTCATTGTTCTTTCATTGGAACATTCTTAAAACATGGGTTTTTTTTTTCCGTTTTTCTATGTTCAAAATTCTTTAAATGAAAATCGTACCATTTCATGCTTCTTGTTATCATTTTGGACTTAAAAAAATGGTCACAATTGTTTTGGGGCTTTTCTAAATTGATCATGTGCGATCAAAATGCCCTGAATTTTGAGACAAATAATTGTCCAAATAAAAAAAAATACCATTTATTGGCTTTTATGTGGGATAATGACATGATTTATTAACTTTATTGTGGCAACATTTTATGTATTGGCTTTTATGTGGTATAATGATATGATTTATTAGCTTTATTGTTGCAATGTTTTATATATAGCTATTATGCTCTCTTTATTCATTTAGTTTGTTGGTTAGCGAAGCAAAACCCATAGTTGAGATATTTTGGATTTTGGAGAGAATTATGTTGGTTGCAAACATGTTTTTT
Source organism: Spatholobus suberectus (assembly GCA_004329165.1). Taxonomy (NCBI): domain Eukaryota; kingdom Viridiplantae; phylum Streptophyta; class Magnoliopsida; order Fabales; family Fabaceae; genus Spatholobus; species Spatholobus suberectus. The sequence continues at coordinate 56,235,124 of CM014734.1, read as the reverse complement.
TATTTATTTTTAATTAAAAACTTTTGCTAAAATTAGATGACTAATCTTACATTTTTTTTTGTAAGTCAATAATGTCAATGTTTTCTTATACTTCGAAAGTGACATGTTTCATCATTTAATTTTGGCTTTTGAATAAATTTTATGCCAATTGTGTATTTTAAATTGCCTCTTTATTTTTTTTTATGCTAGCTTGAAAAAAAAAGTTATTCAAATAATTATGTTGGGCAATCTTTGGGGCATCATCCTTGCAATTTGAGATTAGAGCCTATTCGATATTTTTTTTGTTATAATTATGATTTAAATTGATTTGTAAATTATTTGAGAGAACTACATATAAATTCCATATTGTTCTCACTGAGTTATTATTTTACTAGCTCTACACGTAAGGATGAGTGACATACTCTCTGAGGTTAGTATTGAAACATTTAACCTATTGACTTATTATATAATTGCCTATATGGAGAAATTTGTTGATAATATATATTGTTCTCCAATTTTTTTTTAGTGCAATTATATATGAGTGTGATTAGTTCTTAGAATATTGTCCATGAATTTGTCATATTCTATTTGGCATAATTGCTATTAATTTGTACAATTGTCAACTCACCTATCGTGGGTACAATTATGCAAATTTTGTGAGTTAAATAATTATTTTTTATTATAATTTATATTATATTAATAATAATTATACCATATCGATGTATTATTATTGATATACTTTGTTAATTTGTATTATGTTAATCATAATTATACCCTATCGGTGTATTATTATTAATATAATATATTGTTATTCAATGTACTATTAATCTTGTGTTTATGTCAATTATTTGCTTGAGTACCATATTGACATTTGGACATTATAATATTATATTTTTTATTTATTGTGGTTTGAGATCCTTAGGTGATATTACAATAAGTAAAAAATTATCTCTCAAAGGGCATGTTTTGGCTATATTTATACAGAATCCAATAGTTCTCTAAATTGGGGATATTTTGTTTTATTTTATTCAATTCTTTTTTTTTAAAAATTTTGCATCTGCCAATCGCAATGCAAATTTATGTTTAATAAAATTCTTTTATTAGAATGGATTGCTATTGTGTTTGTATTATGTAAGTGATGGACATACCCTATCGGTATGACATTACTTGACATAATCATTGTGTGATAGAAGAAAATAGTTGAACATTTATTTTAAGTACTTTGATTTATTTTAAGTTCTTAATTCAACTATCTTTCTCTGTTAAGTGGGAGAGTTTTGTAGACCGAAAGTAATGTCTTATAAATAGGTTTGTGTTAATACAAGATCTCTATCTCAATTAAAATATCCAATTAATTTGATGCCCAATTAATAACACATGAGAAAGAAAATATATTCAAATATACCTTATTTAATATTTTTTCATTACACATTGATTGTCATCACTTTGTTATGAGGACTTATATTGACGATTTTTTTTTTAGAATAATATCCTCAATAATTATTGAGGATATTATAGTCTTTTCTAGAACATTGTTATACATTGAACTTCATGTTGTTTTATATTATTAACAACAATTCTTGTTATGATAATATAATGAAATCTCAATATTAGCTAGCAAATCTTGTTGAGAATAATTTCTCTACTCTATACCATTATTCTATATCATGGCAAATGGTATATTTGGGATATATATTGGGCAATATTTTTTTTGGTTATATTTTGAGATTCAATATATTATTGTTATTTTTTTTAATAATATGGAAGTGTCAAACTATTTTACATGTATCCTCAATTATAATAAAGTTTAAGTTTCATGTATTTCGCTGCGCGCGTAACCTAATTTTCTGCTTTGGTGCATGTGGTTATTTTATAACACTTGAGTTTTGAGTGAGTCATTGAAAAATTGCAAGTAATCCCATATTCTATTTAAAATGCTAAGGATTTTGACCTTACTCATATGATGATTTTTTTTAGATGGTCATCATATTTTAAAATGCAAAGGTTACCTTATTTATATAATTCTTTTAAGAATTTATGTTTGTGATGACTCAAGGAGATTTTGTGCTATTAAGTGTCATTTGAAACACTTATAATCTCCTAAATTCTATATGCAGAATATGTGGTTAACTATGAAACCCAAATTTAGTTCAAATTTGCCATATTGGGTTTCATATTATCATGTAACCACTTATATTGATAATATTCTATTTTGTGTGAAAAATATGTGGTTAAATTTTGTAAAAACTATGTAAGTGATAAATTATATAACCACTTCTCTCAATAATTCTGCACCAATCTATTTCTCTAATTTATTAATGCACTCTTAAGAGAAAAAGTTATTGAGTTTTTAGACTCAAATTAGATATCCTACAGATTTAAAATCCCACCATTTTAAATATTATACCATTAGAGTAATTTGAAATTAGTGGGCTCTAATGGTAATCCTAATCTTATTTTGGTATAAAGGATTAGTGGGAGTTTACACATTTTTTGTTATGTCTTAAGATTTATTAATCTTGTATTGTCATATATTCTTGTGCGCATTTTACTATCATATGACACATTCTATAAGGACTTTGTTATTTAGTCTTGTCCTATTGTATTGAGATATTTAAAATTTGTTGTATCTCAGTAAGCATCTTAAAGAGATGTCAAGGTCATTTTATGGGGTATTGCCCATCAATTCTTTTGGCATGCAATTATGTTGTGCTTTTCTTTTACCTAAAGTTCCACATTTTGTTAAGTCATAAATTTATAAGTATTTTGCATGTATGATATCAATACTCCTATTGAGTATGATTTTCTACGTTGTAAAAGAATTTATAAATTTTATGTTTAGAGCAACAATTATAAGTGTTTGCTCACTTTGACATTCTAATGGTCTCATTATTCTAGAGTATTCTTATTTAAACTAGGTGTCTATGTTGTCCAAGTAGGAAATTCTTGGATTTCCTATTTGTTTCTAGATTTGCATAGTCACTTATTTTGTGAAATTTAGATTAATTGAATGTCAAATATTGTAGAGCATTTGTCGATCTAGCTCATATGTAATTACTCTTGTTATTGGGCTATTGTAAGCACTTACATACACGTGGATTACGTGTTGGCCTTAATAAATTTTTAGACTTAAATTGAGCATAGTGTTAAAATAAATATGCTTGTAGATCCACTGATCAAAGACTTAACTATTGGAGTTTATCGAAATATTGTAACTCATATGGTTTGGTTAAGTTTTGATGTTTTGGATTAGTGGGAGTCTAAAAGCAAGAGATCATGAGATATGTATAAATAACACAGATTTTAGTATCATATCTCTTATAGCATTTTCAGATGCTTGGGCCATTGTTTTTCTTTTGGATTGAATATTTCTCTCAATTTAATTATATTATGCTTTTCCATATCCATCATATTTTTTATGTGAAGTATAAACTTCTTGGCATGTATGATATATGTCCCTATCGGAAGTATTTCTACATTGTTGAAGGGTTTATATTTTTGTTTTTGGTTGGTGTATGCTTTGACCATAATTGATATATTAGTCTTAAAATTCCTATACTTTTATAATTGATTAATGTTATCCAAGTTGAGATTGTTCGATAATTATTAAATTAATCTATTTTTATGGATTAACATTAATTCAATTATTATGAATTATTATTTAATTATTAATATATTAATTATGGTCAATAACTAGTAATATGACACCTAATTAATTGATGGATGTTGTATTGAACTTTTGTTCTGAATAGCCCGTGATGGATTGAGCTATTCAATTGATGCCCAATGAGAGGTCCCTACCCTCATATGATAGGTTATTTAATTGTTGTCCCATTAGATGGTTAATTCGATCTATTAAACAATCATGATTGAGGGTAGTCTTCTCTCATTCTAGTTCTCCACATGGTTTACCTAAATCTCATGAAGACTGAGACAAATCAATTTTTTTATACCAAGTGCACAAATTCTATCATCTTTTTCTCTCTATATTTATGTAATAATATGCTATAATATTGTATCTATTTGATCCTTGCATGTTTAGGAATTTTAAAATTTTAGCACATGTGGGTACATCAAAACTACATTATTTCTCAATGAGTTTGCGTTGCATGCACCACGAATGAACTTTAAAAAAATTGCCAATAGAATTTTTTTTTTCCTTTTGTCATTATTTTGAAATTTAAAAAGTCTGTTGCTTTATCTTTCTTTTTTCTTTAATTAGTGGTTGGTTGTGTTTTGAATTGTGAGTATTCTGAAATGCTTGAAAATGTGGTTTGTTGATTATTTATATGGCTATTTTAATCTATAGGTGTATGTTTTGAGTCAGAAGTTGCCAAGAACATGTGAAGTGGTTTTTAGTGTGGTCATCAAAGCATTTAACTTTTTGGTTAATTTTGTAAGTTATGTTATTTGTCAACAATTATTATGTCTACTATAAGTTTTGCTTCCTGATTTTTGTAGATATCTTCTTAGGTTATTTTGTTTCTAAGTGAAATATGAAATACATTCATATAGTAACCTTTTTTTTCTTATCATTTTGTCTTAACTTTGTTACAGATAAATAATAATTTATCTTCAAGTTATTGTTTTACGTATTTAATAGATATCAAATAATATGTTGTGAGTAAGTTACAAAGTAGGATAATAGAAAAAGAAGTAAAGAAACAAAGAAAAACAAAGAGTGGGAGATTTGTTTTGAGAGAGAAAGCATTGGAAGTTTGGTTGCACAGAAATCAAGTGGTTAAAAGAAACAATAAAAAAAAAAAAGGAAAAGAAAAGTAACTTTAAAACTAACTACACACTTATTATATTCTTCTTTTTTTTCTTAACGCGATAGTTTTAAAGATATTAATTAAGAAATTAAAATTAATTTTTTTATTGAAATATTATTAGTCTATTTTATTATATTAATACATCTTTAATATAATTTAAATAATAAAATATTATTGATTGTTTAATCAATATTTTTATATTACTAATTAGCAGGACTTTTTATTAGATTTTAAAATCTTTGTTCTATTTCCTCGATAAAATATGTGTGGAATGAAGATTGAAAAAAACGGTTTTATCTGAATTTAATTGGCTTTCAATAACTTACATCTTTTTTTTAATAAAAATGAAAGAAAACGAAAAGGTTTTTTTTTTACGAGACAGAAAAGTAACTTCAAAACTAACTACACACACTTATTGTATTCTTTTTCTTTGAACGTCGATAGATTTAAAGATATTAACTAAAAAATTAAATTAATTTTTTATTAAAAATATTATTAGTATATTTTACTATTTTAATACATCTTTAATATGATTTTACATAATAAAATATTATTTTTTGTTTAATCAATATTTTTATATTACTAATTAGCAAGATTTTTTATTAGATTTGTTCAATTTCCTCAATAAAATACGTGTGGAATGAAAATAGAAAAAAAAATTAATTGAATTCAGTTGGCCTTCAATAAATTATATCTTTTTTCTTGATATTTTTTTTTCTTTAGCAGATCATATCAATTTCTTATTCAACAAAATTTTCTGTTTTTTTTTCTTTGTGAAAATTTGCAATTTTTTAGAATTCATGTACGTACCATTACTTATGATGGAATAATCAGATAAAGTGCCAATGGTGATCAAGAATAATGGAATCTGTGAAACTTGATTTATATATTTTAATTGTTTTTTGAGATGCACATAAATCAATAGGTTAAAAGAAAAAATAAAAATAAAGAAAAAGAAAAGTAACTTTAAAACTAACTATACATACTTATCATATTCTTTTTTTTTTTTTTTGGACGTTGACAGTTTTAAAGATATTAATTAAGAAATTAAAATTAGTTTTTTTATTAAAAATATTATTAGTCTGTTTTACTATATTAATATATCTTTAAAATGATTTTAAATAATAAAATACTATTGATGTTTAATCAATTTTTTTATATTACTAATTAGCAAGACTTTTTATTAGATTTTAAAATCTTTGTTCAATTTCCTCGATAAAATACGCGTGGAATGAATATCGAAAAAAAGTTTTTATCCAAATTTAATTGCCCTTCAATAAATTATATCTTTTTTTCTTGAAATTATTTTTTTCTCTTGCTATTATGTTTAACTACAGACACTTATTATATTTTACTAGTCGATCACATCAATTTCTTATTCAACAGAGTTTTGAAAATTTCAAAATTAATTCCTCTATGAAATGTAATTAAAAATTAATTTTAAATTACTTTAAAAAATTAAAATTTGAAAATTAAATTGTCAGTCTGCATCAAATTAACTATTTCAATATATTTGAATGATCTGTTATGATCTTATCCCTTTAATTTACTCTCATTAGCAGCATTACATATGTAATTGTTGTTTTTATTAATTTTCAATTTGAAATTAACCTTTTTCAGCCACAGAACAAAATCCTTAGTATGTTCTCCAAATATACTTAAGTAAAAAATACATATAGATAGACATGTATCTAAAAAATAAAACTTAAATTAATGTATTCTAAAAAATAAAACTTAAATTAAGGTTAATATAAATGTCAAAGCATAATAAGATAAATTTTTACAAATATTAAGTTTAAGGCAATAAAAATACATTAGTGCAATAAAAAAGCGAACACACAGATATGACAGTGATTGCGTTGTCCCTAGTGTTAAATAAGATGAATGGTTTTTTTATTATATTTCTCTCTCTTCAAAGTCTAAGAAATGTAATAAAAATTCTAAGAAAATATTATAATGGTATTATATATACATTTCTGCTTTTGCACAAATTTTATGGTAACAAATTTAACACTATGAAAAAAATGATATGGTCAAGTAAATGGAGGGAAGAATCATGGGTTTCCTTTTTTATTTTCAATTTTAGATTCTTTTTATGCTTAAATATGTTTCTAATCTCTATAATATACCCATTTTATACTTTTAGTCCTTATAATTTTTTTTTATAATTTTGGTCCTTATAATATTTTATTTTATGGTTTTAGTCTTTAATGGTATTTTTTAGTCCTTATTAAATTGTAAACTTTTGTTATTGGTCTCTCTTATATTGTAAGATATTTATTTTAGTCTTTACTATTTAAGAAAATCAAGTCTGCTCTCCGACAAATGGTTGTCACATCATCAGTGAATAGTAGCAGTGACTAAAATCATAAAATAAAACTTTATAAGGACTAAAATCATAAGAAAAATCTTATAGGAACTAAAACCACAAAATGGGTATATTATAAGAACTAAAAGCATATTTAAGTCTTTTTTTGTATTTATCTTATTTGACAAGTTGGCATTTTATATTTTTATTTTATTAGTTATAATCTTTAATTAATTATATTTGTATGTAAAAATGAGGCGTTGAGTTTATGCTCATGCAAATATTTCTCCGATTGCATGAAAAGAGACTAGATTAAATTTATTTGATATAATGATCAAATAAAAAATGATGAAATTTACGTACAGTAAACAAAATTATATTTAAACCTCAAAATTGTATATATTTACAGTTAACTTTTTTATAATCTAATTCGGAAAGGTTTGTCTCAATCATGAAAGAATCTACTTTGTTGGCATCTACTCAATTTAAAAAAAAAATAAATACTATCTAATTTTTCATTTCTGCGTTCATAATCCTTGATCATTTACATATATAAATTAGAATAATTATTTGATAGTATTTTTAGGAATTTTTCTTCAACGAGAGCAATTTTAAGAATTTTTTTAACTTCTTATCTCTTTAAATTTACTTTTTTCATCTTTATTTCTAAATTGAATTTTAATATTTTCACTATAAGAAAAACATAAATTAGTGTCGGCCAAAAGTTGACGCTAATTATCAAAAGCCGATGCTAATCATTATTTTGTGTTGATTAAGCGATGGCCTTGAGGCAATCGCAAAGAAGGTCGACACAAATGTGTTTGCGTCGACTATAAGAAGCCGTCGCTTATTAGAGTTGGCCAAGCCAATTCTAGGCCAACACTAATTAGAGTAGGCTAAGCTAACACTAAAAAAAAAACAACACAAAAAAAAAACTTCACCATTGTTATGGCGGCTCCGATCCCGTTCTTCCTCTCACTCCTTTTTTTCCCTTTTCTCTTTTTTCTCGCTCCCACTCCTCAACCACCCTGTCGCCACATGTGCTCTTGCTCCTTGTTGCCCGTGTCGATACTGGTCTCCTCTGTCTTCGTGGTGATAACATCAGTACCCCTCCCCAGATGGGCCTCTTCCTCCTCAATGAAGAATTTATCCTTCAAGTCCTAATCTAGATGCAACAAAACTACACTCTCACTACACCACGCACCTCCTCACGTTTCATGACCTCTCCCCCCTCCTTCAGCCTTTGTGAACCGCACCGGAGAACACTTCTTCACAAATTGCGTTGCGGAGACCTCCATCTTGATGGTCGTCTGCACGAAGCTCTACAACCTCGACGTCAAAGGAAATGAGACTTTGGGGTCTTTAGAGAGAGTAAAAAGTGAGAGAGAGGAGAGGAAGAAAGTGAGGGAAGAGGAAGAGAAAGGGGGGAGAAGTTAGGAACTTTAGACTTTTCAAATTGATGAAGGATTAGAGAGAGGCAAGACAGGCGATTCATTTTCGAGCTCACATGAAAAACTAGTGTTGGCTAGGACGAAGCTAATAAGTGTCGGCCTAGCTGACAATAATACTAAAATACAATTATTTTTCGAAAATTATTAGTTAGTGTCAGTCTAGCTGACATTAATATTTTTTATTTTTTAAAAAATATTAGTAGTGTTGGTCATGGCCGATGCAAACTAAAAAAAAATTTAATTTTTTTTAAAATTACAAAAAAATATGTTAGTGTCGGTTTAGTGTTGGCTGGTCAACGCTATTTAGCGTTGGTGTCAAGGTTGACACTAATTGACTAACGCTAATTTTTATTTTTCTTGTAGTGTTTTTAAAAGTTATCAATAGTTAAAAATAATCTTGTATCACAATATAAATTATTTATTATAAATCTAAAATATAATTTATATGTTCAAAAATATTTATTTATTACAAATTTTAATTTTTATATAATTTATATATTCATTTTAGTTATATAAAATAAATATTTATCCTGTACATTGTAATGGCTAAAATTTATAAAATATTTTTGCTCCGGGGGTCGGATAGATCAGGTAAATTATAACCCTCAACGTATCTCAGTTCCACTTATCCTTTCTTAGCTTAAATCATCTTGTTTAGTTTATGTGAAAAATTAATCTAATCATTTGCGTTGATGTGTCGTAAAAAAGTTTCTAATTTATGATAACTCAAACCCTAATAGTATAGTGGAGTGAAGCAAATTAAAATAGGATTTTGTATTTAATAAATCACAAGTTTGTGTCTTTATTTATTTATTTATTTGTTGTTTCTTTAATTATTTTTAGTTCTTTAGAAGTATTTCTTTAAATTGAAGTGTCTTCTTGTTTTATTTTATTTTTTTCAAAACAAAATTATAAATCGTGCCGGTTAAAAAGCAAAACCTGTCATGGGTAGCTACTGCATAACAAGCACAGTCGATCGATTAATAAACTCACTATATAATCTGAGTTAGTCCTGTCTTTACAAACCAAAACATCCACATCCGTCACTGATCTCAATTTAGGCCATTATAAAGCAAGTAATATTGTAGAAGGTAATTTGACAAGGATATGCATTACCAAATATTCTGTTAGAAAACAAGTTGTATCTAAATTAGCTTACCCGCATCTCGACCTAAGCGAATATAATCCACATTTAGTTGACGATAAAGAAGCCGAATCTACAACCCTCTTCTCTCAATTTTGTGGCAAAGACTCAAACACGCACGAAACGAGAGCAAGTGTTTGATCTATATATCTTTCATGAAACAATAATTTGAGGGCATTTTGATCTTAACTATTGAATGATGTAAAGTTTGAACTCGAATGGAGACTACAAGAAAAAGTGGTGAGGGAATACTTTTGGGTCATTATGTCATGAAAGAATGTGGCTGTACACTATACTGCACACCCAAAAAGCTTAAAGTGAAAATGGAGGTGCGTGGACCAGCCAAAATTATTGGTGCCACTTCTGACGGGGTACCATCGAAATCGAACAAGACAAGGCAACCACACGAGGCCAGCACGGTGGGACAGTCCTAGCCCTGTTGGTTGTCTTCCAAGCACCACATTCAGTCCATTTTGTTTGTTTCTGATCAAATAAATAATAATAATAACATATAAAATAAGCTTACACTAACGTTATGTTAGTCCAAGTAGATTTGGGCTTGAATATCTTAAGTAAAGTCTTAGGTTTGAGTCTTATGAATAAAAAAAATGTAATTAAAAAAAGAAACTCCACTAAAAATTGTCAGACAGGTTTTTTATATTAGTCATTAGTAAAATCGGTAGATACTTCACACCAATGTCATAATAACCCAAAAATATAATATAAGCTTACGTTGTAGCCAAATAGGTTCTACTAAATTACTAATTAGCTTAGCTTATGCTTGATAGTATTGCGTAACTTTCCCACTATCATTGTGGTTATCTTTAGCTTTCGCTTTCTGTATGAATTTTTCCTTCTGCTTTTCACTACAATAATATTGTGCGCATTACGTCATAGTCTTTCACTACATAAGATGTAATAACTGTCTTATTATACTTCCTCTGCTCCTTTTCACAAGTTACATTTTAAAAGTTTTTGTTGTTAACATTTTTTATATAAGTCATAATATAAATTTTATATGACGTATTAAATATTTTTTTAAATTTATTTTTAATCTCTAATTACTTTATTTTTAATTATTTTTACACTTTCTTATATTTTATTTTTGATAATAGTGGACTGTATCAATAATGACTAATATATTGAAATTGATAAAATATTAGAAATATAATCAAGATGAAGAAAAAAAAAATAATAAATTAGTATATTGTAAATAAAGTATTTTCAAAATTTTAAATACTTTTTTATAAATATAAAATCATTAACTAATTTTAACAAACTTTTTTAATTTGCGTGAGTTAATTAAAAATGATTTACAATAAGAAATAGAAAGGTAAATAGATGTTGGGAGCTTGTTACAACTTTTTTTGTAAAAAAAAAATTACTTCTTTTTGAAAAATAATCACTTTTAAAAAAAAAATTGTGCGTTTGTTTCAGTTTTTTTAAATAATTAGAAGTTAAAAAGAATTTAAAATTTATTTAAAATCAGAAGCTTTATGCTTTTTTTTAAAAAGTAATTTTTATGATTGTAAACAAGCATACATTATTTTTTTCAAAATTTTAAAAAATAATTATTAAATTATTTAATATCATTATCATTTAGAGAAATCATTTATTATTATTTTTTTGTTCTGGGAGAGACTATCCACACAAGTCTCACCTTTTGTACGAACAGTAAGCCCCAGCACTAGCTGCACGTTTTACAAAATAAAGCACAAACCTTGGTGACAATTGAACCACGTCCATAAAAAATTGAACACTGCCATAATGCCTCTTTTTTCAATGGAAAAAAAATATTAATTATAATACTATGTTAAAAACATGTCCTCAAATATTTAATAAAAATTAATTTCAAATAATTGATAAATCAAATTAACATTATCAGTGTTGTCAGTTTAATTAGAAAATTCGTAATTCAAATTGAAAATCGATCGCTTAAAATAAATGACTTTAAATATACTTTTCTATATATAGTATCAAATAATAATAATTTATTTGTAATCGGGATAAAAAAAATTTCAATAAAATAAATTAAAGTGGAAACTGTATTAACTTTTAAGGAAAAATGAGAATGATAATATTAACTACCAGAATCACAAAATATTTAAAGATTAAAATATTATAGTACTTGTTATTACTATTGTTCAGTTAACAATTTTAGACTAGCAATAAACACTCCTAAGAAAATTTAGGTAACCAATAACTTTAAATATTGTTTTAAAAAAGGATATTCCCTAAATATTAATTATATTACACATTAAATTGAACTAATCTTTTAATAAGAATTTTTTGTTCTTTTCCTCATACGACTAGACTATGCCACATTAATTAGGAATGTTTTAATAATAATGTGCTTTGTCAGTATTACTTTAATCTTCTCTCATGATATACCGCTAATTAGTAACACATTTTTGGTTCATGCCATTTAAGTATCTCCGTGAACATGACTAATTATTTATATTTTTATGTCTCATAAGTTCAATTAATATTTTTATTTTCTTTGATAAATGAATTAATGTTTTTTATTTTAAATTAAAAATATTATTTTCATATACTATTAAAAGATCAGTACAAATCTTTATATCACTCAAAATTATATATTAATTACATAGAAGAAACTCATTTATTAATGTTCTCCAATAATTAAAGATAATAATTCTTAAAAATACTGAAAATAATTAAATAATACGTATTAATTTATTATCAAATAATAACGTATCCTTTTAACAGCTATCAAAGAGAAAACGTGAATTTCTTATAACAAAATTAATTTAATATTATTATATTACTGAAAAAGGGGAAACTCAAAATATATATTAATTAAATAAAAAGGTCATTTATTGATATACTCTAATAATTAATTATAATAATTTTTAGAAAAATACAGAAAATAAATAATAAATAGTATTAATTTATTATCATAAGATAAAGCACCCCTATAAAAGCTACAAAGAGAAAGCATTAAATTTTAACAAAATCAATTCAATATTATTGTATTACTGAAAAAGGAAACTCAAAATATATATAAAAATCCAATTGATATCCTCTAATAAGTAATCATTAATGATTAAAAATAACAGGAAATAATTAAATAAAATTAATTTATTATAATAAGACAACGCACCCTTGTAAAAGGGAAAGTGTTGAATTCTTATTAAGAAATTAATTTAATATGGATATTTTTGAAAAAGGAAAAAATCTTAATTATTAAATGCATATTGCGTTTTATGTCATGCATGCTTTTTCACTTAAATAATTAGAAAAACTATCAAACCCATTCACGAAAACAATGTTATAAAAACTGCTGACGGCCGGTCGGACCGGCCGGTCGGACCGGAAACCGGATGTACAACCGGTCCGAGCCAATGATTGGACCGGATACGCCATCAATTCGGTTTGACTCAGTGGGTCAACCGGTCGAACTGGTGAACCGGCCGGTCGAACCAGTGAACTAGCGGTTGAACCGGTCAGTTGATCTGTACCAGTTCAAAATAATTATTTTTTTAAAGTGTTAAACGACGTCGTTTTAACTATAAATATTGAAAAAAAATAAAAATTTTGACTTATAATATAATTTACATATTTTAAAATATTTATTTACTAATGATAATAATAACCAAAATCATAAATACAAGTATGCGCATGACATAAATGTCTCTTGTATTAACATGAATGCATAACCTTCATTCACTTATTCTTGTTTGTTTGTCCTTAATGCATAACCTCTAGTCTTTTTACTCCCATCTTAAATATAATTGTTGATTGTTTATTTATTTATGGGTTACACATGGCTATTAAAATTTAATTTAATAAATTTTATAGGTATGAAATTTACATGTCATGAATACTTTCAAATTTTTTAATAGAGACCGAGTCATACGGTTCAATTAGTGACCCTCCGATTTGACTAGTGACCCAATGACTCAGTACCCTGACCGAGTTGATAATCGGTCCGAGTTTTATAACACTGCACGAAAGATCTAGCATTTCTATTTCAATATTTTGCGTAGTGATGTGGACCTTCGGGTAGCCAATAAGAGTCAGGAAAAGTGACATCAGTCTTTAAGACCCGAAAGTATCCAAAGTTCCTGTTTCGCACTAAAAAGGTAAAATAAAAAATAAAAAATTTAGTTCTCACATTATAATTTTTGCGTAATTTTAATTATTAACATTTAATTATTATAATTTTTTTATTCTTTAAATTAAGTCTCGCACATTAAAAGTTCATATAATAATTAATAGAAATATAATCGAATTATTAATGGGTATGATTGTTGACATTTCAATATATTTATTCATACTCCTCACTTTTATTTTATTTTATTTTTCAAACTTATCCTTATTTGAATTTTTTTAAATAAAAGTTAAAGTCATTTAACTTCTTCCATATATATGTATAAAATTAAAAATAATAAAATCCTTTCTCTATATAAATTAGAATAACTATCTTGACCAAAAATATTTTTAGCTATCATTTTTTAATAAGAATATTTTTAGCTGGTATTTTTCAACGATAATATTTTTGGAATTTTTTTAACATTTTATCTCTTTTAATTTATCATTTTTAATACCTTTATTTTTAAATTAAATTTTAATTTTTTTAAAAAAAATTGTCAATAATTAAAAATAATATTATATCACAATATAAATTATTTATTATAAATTTAAATATAATCTATATGTTCAAAAATATTTATTTATTATGAATTTTAATTATTATATAATCTATATATTTAGAAGTATTTTTTATTATAAATTTAAGTTATATAAAATTAATATTTATTTCGTGTAATACACAGATTAAGATACTAGTTTAAAATAAACACAAATATTTATTTTTATTTACATGAAATAAAAATTTATAATTGTGATGACATAATATTATTAATGAATGTTTTTAATAATATGTCTAATAAATAAAAAATATATTAAATTACTATATTTTAAAGATTAAGATAGGAAAATTATTTTATTATTTATAAAAACTTGGAATGTAATTTTAGAAATAAGATAAAAATAAGAAGAAAGATAATTCATGTTATCTCTTTTTAGTTTGCATCATAATAATATAATTATGACTTTTATATACATTAATTAAAATATTAAAAATTCAAATGAATAAATGGTCAACTATAATTGAAAAAGATAAATTAATAAGAAAGATAAGTTAATAAATGATATGTTCAATAATTGAATTTATAAATATAAAAGTAACGTGAATAAGAAAATACGAGTATTAAAAACGTCAACTTCAATTATGTAGCCTAAATGTGCATATGTTTTTATTATACATATACATGTACATAAGAGAGTCATTATGAATTTATAATTTTGTAAGTGTAGAATTTAAACCATTAAAATGTTACATTATTAATAATTACTACCTTAAATTAGATGAATTTCTAAGATATATTATAGTAATCAATTAATGCTAAATATTCATTTTTTTATTTCATATAAGGCAAAAACTAAAATAATGACTGTATTCTCTCTTGCTCCATACCTTTTCTAGTCCATTATTTATTGGTAAGAAAGTGAATAAAATTATTAATTTTATTTTGGTTACAGAGAAACTAATTTTCAATTTATTTAAAAGAGAAACCTGAGAGTAAATTGGAAAATTCAATAAAAGCAAAAAAAATGAAAAGTGTGTATAAGTAAATAATTTAATTTAAATGTATTTATTAGTAGTATTCGTGGGACAGGTTGGGATGGATTTGCCTATATCCTTACCTGACTTGAAATTTTGATAGGATTCATCTCCTAAGCCCAAACTCGACAATGTATTGGATAAGATCAAGTCAAGCCAACATGTAGGTATAATATATTGATCTTAGCATTATATATAGTTAAATCGTAGAATTAAAAAAGTATGCAATCACAACTAAAGTATATTTTACAATATATATTTTAAGATAAATAATATCAATATAAATATAATATCATGTTAGGCAAAATATTATTCATCAAGTGAAAATGTTGTATTATTAATACATAATTATTTTTAAAAATCATACATTTTAAAAGAATATATGGCTTTAGACCGGGTTGGAATGACTCGAAGTATAACCAAACTCGTCTTCAAAATACATCAAGTCTAATTTCTTAAACTCAAATCTATCAAAAGTCCCTCCAGACCAAACCAAGTTAATGGGATGAGACAGAATGAATCATGAACACCTCTAATATTTATTTGATTTAAATATGTTTTGGTCGTATAATACACCGTTTTCTAGTTTTGGTCATTGTAATTTTTTTTTTTAAATGGTCCTTGTAATTTTTATTTTATATTTTGGTCCTTGTGATTTAGTTTTAGTCCTTGTAATATATTTATTGTTTTCATTTTAGCTCCTATAATATTTTTTTAATTGAGTTAGTCTCTTTGAAAAAAAATGGTAGGGATCAAAAGTAAATTATTCACATATTACAAGAACAAGAACGAAAAAAATGAGTGTTTTACAAGAACTAAAACAAAATAATAAAGATCAAAATAATAAAAAATTTACAAGAACCATTTTAAAAAAAAATTATACGAATCAAAACAAAATATAGTATATTACAAGAACTAAATATATATTTAAGCCTATTTATTTTGTAAACGATTTTTATACTTTCATCTAATTACAGATTTTGTATGTAATAAATTTATTAACTTTTATAACATTTATCTTAAATATCATACCTAATATGATTTCTAATGAATTAAAAGTATAAGATTTTTTTACTATATTAATAATTATAGTTGAAAATATATAGAGGGTTGACGTGAGATTTCATTTCTCGTTAATCAAGATTGATGAACATCACTCTCCAAAATTAAAAAAAAAAATAAAAAATCAACGGCGTTGCTTAACTCCTCGGTTTCAGGTTCTTGTTTTTATTTATCTCCCCCAAGCACCACTGTTTTCACCTTCCCCCACCTGCACTGTCCTCCCCTCACACTCCTCTCTCTCTCTCTCTGTCTCTCTCTCCTCTCCTTCTTCACACTCACCTCACACCGATACACAAATCAGCAGAGGTAACACTAGTATACCAACACAAGCAGAGGGAGGGGAGAGAAAGAAGAGAAGGAAATTAATCAAGAAGATGCTGCTCGGGAAAAGACCTCGTCCTCCAATGAAGAGAACCACAAGCATGTCCGAAATAACCTTGGATCTGAACACCGCTGCCTCTGATGCCGCAGACCAACAGAGATCAGGTGCTGGTACTGGTACTGGTGCTGCGTTAGATCAGACCAGGGCGTTGGCCACGCCCAAAATCCTCAGAAGACATTCTTCGGATTTCGTTGACACACCTCACTTCCTGCGCGCTTGCTTCCTCTGCAGATGCCGTCTCGTACCCGGTCGCGACATCTACATGTACAGGTACCACCAAAACTGAATTCTGTTACATTACATAACTGTTCCCGTTAACTCTTCACGCCGTTAACCTCCACCAAAATCAATTAATTAGTGACTAAATTTAGTGACGAAAATTGTTTTTCCTTTTCTCACGCGGACTCCGTCAATTTTTTTTCTTTTCCTTTGTTTTTGGGATTTGAATAGATTTTTATTTTGCAGGGGTGACAGTGCTTTCTGCAGCCTGGAGTGTCGTCAACAGCAGATGAACCAGGACGAGAGAAAAGAGAAGTTTGTTATGGCGTCAAAGAAACAAGTCATGGGTCCTCCACCATCTGGGTCTCAAGTCAACAACACCACCAAAGGCGAAACCACCGTGGTTGCGTTGTAGATGTAGCAAAACCCAAACCAAAGGATCGACGCAATTGCTATGCTCCCTTGTCAAAAACATGTTTATATACCTCTCCCTCTGTCTCTCTGTCTCTTCTTTCGCGTCTTTTTTTTTTCTTTTTTCTTTTTTAATTTTTACCGTGGCCACTTTTTGGATAATGGGAGTGGGTGGTTTTCCTTGCTTACATGGGCAACTGGGCAAGTGTTTTTTTTGGTTGGAAGTACCTTGTAGTAATCCCCTTGGGATTTTGAATCCATAGATAATTAAAATGGAAAACAAAATTTGAAAATCGTATTTCGTTTCCTGCTGTTTTTTTCTTTCTGGCAGAAAAATGCATCCATAGAAATCATATTCTACCCTTAGTGTAAATCAATTGGTACAAAGTTGATTTCATTTAACTAGTAGTCGAGTTTGAGTTTGAATATGCAACTGTATTAAATACTCAAATATAAAATTGTTACTCCTAATCATATCCTTCTTTATTTCACTTTTGCTTCTTATCGGTGGACTAGTTCCTTGTTTAAAACCATGTGTGTTTGTGGGAATTTTGTGAATGGTGATTCCCCAGGGGAATAAATTTCATATAATTAAGCAAGTTGTGTAATCAGATCCTGAATTTTTTATTAGCTTTTGAACAGTGATGAATCCACCTGACAAATCCGCCAAATTGATCTATGCGTGCGTGCTATCCAATTAAAACGGATCTTTATGGCAATTCCAATGGCCTGACCAAAAAGAACGAAAAAAAAAAAAAGTAATTACAATGGGTTTTGGCATTTCATAGATGCAGATTTATATAGGTTTTGAATTGGAGTTGCAACTTTTTTTTTTCTTTACAACTAAGCAACGGGATAGAAGCAAGTCGATTCATCTACAGCATCTCAAAGATTTAATATTTTGTCCAATCGGTCGATAGCGTGATCAAACGTAACAATAATTGTTGAATGGATTTAGATATAAAGTTAATAATAAAAAAAAATTACAGATACCAACAACTTGACTACTTGTTGAGCATCAGAAAAACCTTTCATGAGCTAAATAATAGAGCAGCACAGTGAAATTTTAACAAAACAAGAGCAACCTGTGGTGCAGTCATAGTAATACCCAAGCAAATGCAAGTTGTGGTGCAGATTGTATGTAACAAAACAGACAGCGGGACCTTGCAGGGACTAATAAATATTCATCATTGGTAGGACTTGTCCCATGTTTTAATCTTAGAAACAATATAGACTAACTTTTCTTTGTGTTTTTTACTTTAAAAACAAAAAACAGTGGTAAGATACCTACAGGAAGGATCAAGAATGAATAATTCATGTGAGATTACAGCGGATGTATGTAGCCAATAGATTCTCAATTTATAAATGCTATGTCCATGTGCATTAATTATTTTGTTTCGTCAAAGATTTAATTAAAAGGAAAATAAAATAAAAATCATCAAAATCTCTCTCTTGTTCTCACTGGAGCTTCAAGTAATGTATTCTGTTCACTCATACATTTTCCATTTTTGTAGGCAACACAGACAAGTTTCTTTGCTGAATGAAGAAATTATCTAGATATATACTTTTATTGGTAAATAAGTTTTGAACAAAGAAAGATTTTTCTATTCTAAAATAAGAATGATACTTACAAGTCTTGTTTTGCTCATAATTTATCGATAAAATATCATTAATAAGAATCAAATCAATGATTTTGTAGCTGACCTTATTTGATCAATTTAGCAAACTTTCATTGATAATTATTGTCCTTCTTAAGTTCTTTTATTAATGATATGTTGGAAAAATTATTAAATATTATTAGTTGATGATTACACTTCATAATTTTATATATCACTGCGAGAGCAAATATAGCTAAGCATATATAAAGTATCACATAAAACTTACAGTTTTTCTAGATTACAAAGAAAAAATATATGAAAAAGAAACCGATCGATGCATTAGAAATATTTACAGTTATTATACCAAAAAGAAATATTTACAGTTATATGATAATTGTATTTTAAGTAGTGGTTAAGGACATGTAAGGGCGGCGGCATCATCAGGAGAAAGGAAACAGAGTCTTAGTCAGCTTGGCATGGAATAGGTCCCACTTTACAGCATAACTCAATGTAAAACAGATTCACTTTGGAGCTTGTTGAGTGAGAGAACTCGAAAAAGAACTTTATAAATTTCAAGGTTGTACTATGTCGTAATTTTTAACGAAGGTTTGTAAAAAAATTTAAAGATAATTTATTAGCAAAATCTGTTAACAACATTAATTGTTCATTGGAAAAATCTAGCTAGCAAACTTTATTTCTTATACAGTTTTTCAAACTCAATTAAGCCATTGTCATTCGCAATTTGTTTATTCATTGATTGACGATGGGAAAAGGATTTAAAATAAAAAGGACTTATTGAGGGGACGGAAAGGGCAATAATCACCTTCACTTCAGGGACGCGGCGGTGTTGGTGTCTTGTAGTAGGGGACCACACCAAACTGTACGACAACAGTAACATAACAAAAAAAAAGACTCATTTTTTTTTTTTGATGTCCAAGACTCATTTGTGTACTATACAAGAATTAAAATTTTATAAATGAACTGTGCTATGTGATTCGAAAAGGAAAAAATATTAACGTTCATGGAGTAGAGAAAAAAGAGAGATAAGAAGGAAAAAAAATAAAAAGATAAAGCGATAGATGTATCAGATGTTATATTCCATCGGAGCAGAAATTGTATTGGAAAATAAGATGGGTTTTTCATTATCGGAAATGCTTGATATAAAGGGGTATTTATACAACTCAACAAACCCAACATGAGATAGTAGAACTAAACTACAGATGGTTAAAACTAACAGTAAACCTAACTACATATGGTTAAAATAAACTAAAACAATCTTAACTATGAATCGTTATTATTAGGTAATACCCCCTCCCCCCCGCAAGTTGGACTATGTACATCATCAAAAAGTCCAAACTTGGAAATACAAGAGTGAAAGGAGGTAGAATGTAAAGGTTTTGTAAACACATCAGCCAATTGAGCAGAAGTGGAAATAGGAAGAAGACGGATGAGACCGGATTGAATCTTCTCATGAATTACATGACAATCTATTTCAATGCACCTTGTGTATTCATAAAAAGTAGGATTATGAGCCAAATAAATTGTTGAACAATTGTCACAATAAAGAGGCATAAGTGTGTCAAACGAAAGCCGTAAATCTTTGAATAGATATTGAAACTATTGAACTTAACGAGTGAGAATAGCAAGAGCCCTATATTCAGCCTCAAAAGAAGACTTGGAAACTATCCCTTGTTTCTTAGATTTCCAAGAAACGAGAGATGTTTTGATAAGATCCTCTCCAAATGCCTTGATAGACCTTGAAGTTGGAGATTCGCTTCCATAGTCATTCTTCAAAGAAAAGAAGTTAGTAGACATAAAAATGAAGGACCTCACCACTCTTTTCACGTGTTTACACTCTTAAGATGATTCCACTTGTGTTTCAAACAATTTGCCTCTTGATTAATAAAAAAGACTCTTGCCTTTTACCACTCAACTCCTCTTTTACAAGTTCTTAAATAAAACACAAGCGTGAATCAATTATCAAAAGCATATACAATTGTAAACAAGCCTCACAAAAGTTATCATTCAGAAGTCCAAGAAAGAAAAATACTCTAGACAAAACTAAAAGGGAATTTAAAAGACAAACAAGAAAAGCTAATTTAGAAAAACAAAAAAGGTAAAACTCAAATAGAATAGAAAGAAAGAGAAAAAAGGCATAATAAGGAAGAAGAAAAAAACGCGCAATTTTGAATGTGGAGAATAACACCAAATTTATGAATCCCATAATGGCAATCAAAATAAAATTCTTCAAGTGCAAGGGGCAATCCTTTTTTTTTTTGTACTTTTTTTAGGAATAGATTTCTCTCCATTTTTTTTTGTTCTATCATTCTTTTTTTTTTTGTTCTATTCTTCAGGAATACTTTTTCTCTTCTTTTTTTTTTCCTTTTTTTTGTTTATTCTTTAGTAATAGATTTCTCCCCCCCTTTTTTTTTACCCCTGTTTGTTTTTTTCACTTGCAGTAAATATTAATGTGCCCAATAAAGTAGCCTTTAGAATAAGGTGCAATTAACATATAATCCAAGATTGCCAAAATAAGGAGTTTAATTATGCATAATTAAGAGAATTAAATTACACAAAATAAAGACAATTATGGTACAATTATAACAGTTGTGATAATTATGACACAATTATGACAATTAATGACACAATGATAACAATTATGACAATTCAGCAATGGTGCAATAATGAACAAAGAGCAAGAACACTACCAACTCTAGGATTCGGACTCTAGATACCATATGACATAATCCTGATTGGATTCATGTTGTTTTTAATGGATCGTCCTTGAGTTGTTTATCTTGTAATAAGAATTATAGAAATAAAAGAAAAGACAAAAGGTAGAAGATACTTGTGCAAACGAATAATAAAATTAAAGTAAATTTCGCACAAAAGTAAGCAAGATAATTAAAAAGACAAAATAGAAAGGACAAAAAAATGGAAGAAGATAGATAAAATAGAAAAAATGTGGAATAGAAGAGAAATGGGAAAGAAGGCACCACAATCTAGGAGAGTGATAAACCAAGTGAGGATTTGCCACAAAGGTATGAAAACCGTTGATAAGAATCAAAAGGTTCTAATCCAAAAACCAAAAAGAGGAACCAATGCTCAACTCACACTCACAATGGAGTCAAAACTTCAATCTTATTCCACTTGTGAAATGAAAAGGATTACATATCTATTTATAGAGTTTACTCCAAGGAGGCTAACTCTAATTCTAAAGAACATAAGCAAAGGCCCAAGAAAGCTTAAGACCCAAATTACAACTTAAATTAAATTCAAAAGAAACCTAATCTAGGATTGAAACTTGGGCTGCTAATTAGAATCAAGTTAGCCTATTTATTACAATTAAAATAGGTCCAAAAACATTTAAATAAAATAAAATAAAATTCATGTTGCAAGCCCATGCTTGGTGCATTATTAAGTCCCCTAGGTTGGGCCTTCTACTTGAATCAAGTGTACCATCTTAGGCTATATTCTCCCATTTTGGACTTGATCTTGTAGTGTGTTGATCACCCCCAAATGCTCCTTAGGTCCTTTTTCTTTTCCTCTTATTGGTATTCTTAGCCCAATCATATGATCTTCCCCTTTAACTTTTCCCTTTTTAGGCCCTTTTGGCCCAATTGAGGGTTTTTCCCTCTTTGCCCTTCCTTCTCCTCTTGAATTCCCTTCTTGATCTTCATTATGCTCCAAGAAAAACACATGAACCATTAATGGATTTGTGGGAATCAAAACAAGATCCCCAATCTAAATAAGTGAAACTAGTAGGTTTGATAGTAGATGGAGTTGAATAGAAAAGACCTTTAGCTGGAGAAGCTTTAAGATATCTTAGCACAAAATTGGCAGCTTTATAGAACGGATCAAGAGGATTGAAGACAAATTGACTCAATTGTTGTACCACATAAGAAATATTAGGCCTAGTGGTAGTCAAATAAAGTAACTTTCCAATGAATCCTCTATAAGCAAAAGCATCAGAGCAATGAGAACCTTGGTCGGCTTGAAGCTTGGCGGATAGGTCCATAGGTGTAGATGTTGTCTTGGCATCAAGTAAATCACTATCAGTGAGCAAATCTAATGTGTATTTCCTTTGATTAACCAAAATGCTAGATTGTGATCTAGATATCTCCAAGCCCAGAAATAATTTGAGTGAGCCAAGGTTTTTGACACAAAATTTAATATCCAAAAACTATTTCACTAACTAGATCTCAACAAGTTTGTTGCCTATAAGCACTATATCATCCACATATATTAAAAGAGCAGTAAAAAATTCGTTAGTGTGTTTGACAAATAATGAATGATCTGAGGTGGATCGAATATAGCCAATGGATATTATAGCAGTGGTTAGCTTGGAATACCACTGTCTACTAGCCTATTTTAAACCTTATAGAGACTTGTGAAGTTTGCAAACTTAATTTGAAGATTTTGATTGAAGACTAGGAGGTAAATCCATATAAACTTCTTCATGCAAATCTTCATGGAGAAATGCATTATTAACTAAAATAATGCAAATTTTGGTGTTATCTTCACTCAAGAACAATATCAAGGTATTTTGGCTCTCCTACAACAATCTAACCAACCTTTCACCACCACTCAACATGCCTTCTAATATGATCCATGCCTTAACAACCTTAAATTCTCAATCCTTATCTTTCTTAGGTAATTCTGATGATCATTGGCTCCTTGATACAGGTTCCATTGATAACATATCATATTATCTTTCAAATTTACTAATCTTCATAAAATTTTTCCTATTCCCATCACTTTACCAAATGGATTGAAAGTATTTGCATCAATATCTGGTACTAATCATTTAACTTCTTTTTCGACTCTAACAGATGTTTTATATGTCCCAAATTTTCATGTAAACCTGATTTCTGTTTCCAAACTTATTCATACACTTGATTGTCGTCTCATCTTTCATTCTAACCTTTGTTTTATTAAACAGAATTCAACCAAGAAGATGATTGGTTTAGCTGAGCAGCATGATGGACTGTTTATATTGATATCCAACCACACACAATTTAAATAATTAGTAGAGTCTTGCTCTACTTGCACAATTTTTTTGGTAAACCAAATAATTCCATTTTGTGGCATCATAGGTTAGGCCATATTTCTAATTCAAAGTTACAGATTATGTGCAAGAAATATGCTTTCATTCCAAACAATTGAAGGATGGATTGTTATTACTAGGTAATAAGATGTAATAAGTGACATGATAAAAAAAAAAGAAATAAGAAGAAAAAAAATTTGGTCCACATCACCCATTTTATTTTTAAATGTTAGAATGACCTTAACACCTTTCCTATAATGACCTTAATGCCCTTATTATAATGACCTTAATTTTTATCCTTATTCAAAGAAGACGAATAACAGCTATTGAAGGTTATGTCTGTTTGAAATGAAAGTGAAAACCTAAGTTTGATTAATCGAATGCTTATGGGTAGTCAAAATCTTTGAAAGAGAAAGCAGAGACCGCAGTAGGTTACATACATTTGCATCATCTCCGTGAAAGAATGTTGTGGCTAGCATTGGTGTCATTTGTGTTGTTGTTGGATGATCGTGATTCATTTGATGTTGTTTAGTCATCATATGTTTCTTTCATCGTATTACACAACACCTTGAGAGTTGAGATCAAAGCACTAGCTTGTTCATTTTTGGCAAAAAAAAGAAAAAGTAATAGTGATGTAAGGATTAGTTCATTTAATAGAAAACCATTACCATAACTAACCCTAACGAGGTTGTGTGCGTAATTGACACCAACAGTTTCATTAGTTCGTGGCTGGTCTAAACCCTCTTAGAGAAGCAAAACCCATGCTACACCGTCCACGCCACCATCTTCTTTGGTTCTGACCCCTCCCACCTCTTCACCCTCAACTCGGACACCTATTCCTGCGTTGCCATCTTCCCCACTGACCTTCTCGACGTCACCCCCCTCTCTCACATTGTCACTGGCTACTCCGATGTGTTCCACCTAGCATCCCCCTATACACTTAAGGACCCTATGGATTCACACAAAGAGCTCCTCGAACCTGCGATTCAAGGCACCCTGAACGTCCTAGAAGCTACAATGAGAGTGAACACACTAAGGATAAATATGTAAACACATATATGATGTGAGGAAGAAATTAAAATCTTATTAACTATTACTATCAAAAGCAAAAAAGTGATCTGCACCACTCAATATTATAAAGATATATCCAATGGTATTTAAAAACTTGCCCACCATAAACCACATGATTTAGTGGTCTGCCATAGAATTTCCCATGTTTATAAGTACTTTTAAAATAATTTAGCACAAAAGTAGTACAAATGAATTTACGACTAATCATCGGATGAAAGAAAATATACAAGATGACTAGAACTATAAAAAAAAGTAAATAAAAATTAATACTATGTCATTTTGTATTATTCATATGAATAAATATTAAAAGTTATTTCTCACTTATATGTTGTTCAACTTGTTCATTCCTACCCAATGTAGGACTTCTTACTTATACTTGCACTCCAATAATCTTCCCATCAAGTGTTAGTCTCTTCCACATCGTACACTTTCCCTCAAGAGAAACCCGTTTCGTCCATAAGTATTTGATGGTGGCATTAGGGCTTAATCATTTTTTCCAACATACACATTTGCATTGCTGTTAGCTTACATCAACAGAACACACCACCTAACCTCCACATTGTTAGGAAGACTTTCAATATAAAGATACCTCTTTACATGGATTCACCACCAAATATGTTATCTCTCAATACATATATGAGTTGGTCACTTGGGTCACACCCCCAGCTTTGATACCACTTATTAGGATACACAAGGGGCAAAACATCAAGGATATCTCCATCAATAGGTTACGAGCTAACCACACAAGTGAACTTAACACCATATCCAACCTCAAACCTTAAGGCATTAGGTTTGCAAGTCCTTGCCACTTCTATGTTACTTAACTTGCTCATTTATACCTAGTGTAGGACTTCTTACTCACACTTGCACTCTAACAATTTACAGTTAATAATCTAATATGAATTTTAAACAAAAATTAATGAATTTATACTTAATTCAACCAATAGAAAATTAACAACACTTTGTTTGAAGGATTCAATATGGTATCAAAAGCTTTTCTTTAGCTTTTGATCCTTTCTGTTTGAAGGATTTCCTTTTGCTAGCTCCTCGTGATCTTGTTTCCCCATTTTTTGGTTCTTATTTATTAAGGTTTGGATATGGAAGATTAATCCCATTATTACATTTTGCATCCCTTCGATATATAGGCCATGGCTTATTCTTGTCTCCTAACCACTCACTAGTGAGAATTTCAAGTTAAAGTGTTGCACCATGATTATGACTCTCATTGTTAAGAACAAACTTAGTTTTGTTGATGACATAGTAATCATTGCTCCTGCTGGAAAATGATCCAAGTTATCATCTCTAACTTTGCAACAACAACACTGTTGCTTTATGGATGCTCAACTTGATCTCTAAAGAAATCACAGTCAATGTGATATATTCTTCCATTGCTACTGACATTTGAAAAGATCTTCAAGAACTGTTTCAATCCTTACATTTTTAGTTAAAGAAAGATAATTGCTACGCTACAATCAAGGTTCTATGGTTGTGAAATAGTATTTCACGAAGGTCAAAACTATTTGGGAAGAGTTTGAAGAATACAAACTTGTGCATAAATGTGCTTATAGTTGTGTCCAATAGCTTCTTGATCATTTACAAAATGAGTATGCTTTCATTTTTTCTTTTAAGACTCAATGATAGCTTTAATTAAATCATCGAAGGGTTAAATTCTTTTAATGGATCCTTTCCCATCGATTAATAGAGCTTTTTCTTTAGCAGTTTAAAAAGAAAAGCAAAGAGAGGTAGGAAACTTTTCAATCTTAACATGCCTTTGCAATTTAAAGTTCAATAATTTTAAGTAAAAGAATGCTAAAAGGGATCATTCATTATGTGCTCATTGTGGGCTCCTTGGCCATACCAAAGATAAATGCTTCAAACTCCATGGTCATCCCCCAGCTATAGGAAAGGGAAATCTTTATAAGCAATTCTAGCAGTTAACCATGTTATTGATGTTAATCAATCACAAGGATCCTCTATTGGTGTCTTGAATCAACAATAATATCATCATTTGTCATCCTACATATAATTAAGCTCAAATGGATTAGTCAAATGTCATAGGTTCAAATCAAATGGATCATAATGCCATTGGTATAAGTTTTTTGTTTCAAAATGTCAATCCCTTTCTTTCTTCTAGAGGTTAGATCATTAATCCAAGAGTCATTGTTGATATTTCTCATTCTTTACAATTCCTTTATTCTTACATTGTGTTATCCAATAAATTTTTTATTCTCCTTAACCTGTTAAAGTTTTTGTTAAAGTTATTGGAATTACTTCAATTAGGTCAAACTTGTCTCTTACTAATATCCTTTACATTCCAAAGTTTGATGTTAATCTCATTTCGGTTAATAGCTTGTTACAACATACGCTATTCTTTTTCTTTTACTAATGCATTCTTGCTTCAAGACACTATAACAAATGGTGATCATTGATAAGCATTGCCTTAATCAAGGCTTTTATTTATAGGAAAGTGTACCACAACCAAATCTATATCTTGTGAATTCTCTAAATTTTTTAATATTTTTGTTTATATAGTTGCAAGATTTGTACAAAATAATACTACCAAGTTATGGCTCGATAGACTAAACCTTTTGTTTGATAAAGTGTTGAAAATTCTAAGTAATATATTTTTTTTCCTTTCAAAGTTTGATTCACATAGTTGTAAAATTTGCCCTTTATGAAAGTTTCATATGTTGTCTTTTAGTTATTACTCATAACAATCATTATGTGTGTCCATTTAATCTAACCATTGTGATGTTTGGGGGGTCCATTTCATTAGCCTAGATATGATGAGAATTAATTCTTTCTCACCATTGTTGATAATGATTGTATCGGGTATATATGGGCGCATCTCATGAAGTACAAATCAAAAGCCACCAAGATGATTCAACATTTCTTCACGTTTGTCCAAGTTCAATTTGACAAATGCATTAAGGCAATTCAAATTGATAATGCAAAAACAACTGGCCTTGACTTCTTTATTATACTATGCAACTATCATTAATAAATTTTCATGCCTTTATATATGCGAACAAAATTTAGTTGTTGAGGGAAAACATTAACACTTGCTTAATGTAACAAGGTCACTATTATTTCAATCCAAGATTTCTCAATCAATTGGAGGTGAGTGCATTGTCACAACTACCTATCTCATCAACAAAACCCCCTCTATTAATCTAAATAACATTTCTCCATATAAGTTATTACATTGTAAGCTTACCTAATCACTCACTCATTAAAGTCTTTGGTTGCCTATGCTTTGTATCCACAATTCCTTCTCAAAGACCTAAACTCAATCCTCAAGTTATTCCCTGTGTTTTAATAAGATATCCTGCTAGCTAGTTCAAATGCTACAAAGTGTACGGGGTAAAGTCTTAGAAGTTCCTAGTCTCTAAAGAAGTACAATTCCATGAATATGTATTCTCATTTTAGTCTCCAACTAAACATTCTTTCATCCATAATTTGTTAGTTATTATTGTTATTCCCTAACCATTTCATGACACTACCCTATATCCTTCCTCAAGTTCAGTTTCAGTACCTCACTTACATGTTAGGAACTCTTGACAACTATCTCCCAACTTAGGGGTGGTATTAGATTATCAAACTAGTTGATTGAGTTAGTTACTTTACTCAATTAAGTTAATTTTTCTATTATTTGGTTTCTTGTAACAAAATAATGAGAACATTGTTGTATATCAATCAATTTTTTTTTTATCATTCTTATATACTAAACAAATATCAAAGCACATTTCTCCACATGTTTTCACCATCTTCGTTCTGATTTGCTCTAGATTCAATAGCAAAAAATAAATAAATAGAATTAATATCTTATGTGATTGTAACACCTAACTTTCCTATAATCCTTGTGATTAAACTTGATTGATTATAATTACAAGAGAAACACCTAAATTTAGTTATAGAAATTTAATTAATTAAATATATATGATTTTCTGTGTAAATTTCAAAAGAAAATCCCACTAAAGTTAAGATTGTGTTATAAGTTGGCAATGTAAGATTACACTTCAAAGTGGGCAAACAATCAAGAAATTCATGGAATTGATTATAATTAGTCATTTAATAATTAAGTTTATGTAAAAAAATTATTTAATTTTGACGCTGTTGATTAAAATAGCATTATTTTAATCTAGTATCGGATACACATTTTTCAAAAGCTTCTACAAGTAAGAAAAATACTTTGAACTTTATATAATTATTTCTAAATATCCCAATTAGTCTTAATGAGTCATTAACTCATTAAACAATGTGGTTAGGAAAATAAATTAGTAGAAGTGACATTTTTCACCTTTGGGTAGAAGCACTTTTACCTAAACTTCTACAAGTTTCTACCTACTCCATGACCTGAAATTTAAAATCAAGAGCTAGGAGTCTCTTCCTATAGCCTTGGTCAAACCTCTATCTGAATTTTGGCAAAGAATTTTTTTTAAGTGCCAAATTGCCTTAAGAATAAACCTAACCCAAACTTTTTCCTTTATTTAAGTGTTGGTGACTTGAAGGCTTGAGTTTCACTCTCCCATTTGCTTTCAAGGTGCTGCCCAGCTATATGCCCTCTCACCTCCACTATAATTTCTCATTTTCTTACTTCTTCCAAAGCTTAAGAGACAAAGGAGAAGGTGGTTGATCCTTTGGAGACACCATTTCCTTCATCCAGTCGTGGTTTTAAGGCACTTTGGTGAGTTCTTCCTTTAGTTTATTATCTTCTTTGTTTGACAAATATTTCTCCCTCATTTCATAACTCTTTTCTTTGGTTTTGCTTCATGGGAAACCTTTTGGTTCACACCATTTTCAAATTTGGAAGAAGCTACCTCGAAAGCTTCACCTTTTCACCATTTACAACCCCTCCAAGCTTCCAAAGATAAGTATCTTCAAGGGTAAGAGAGCTTACTCAATTTCTTCAACTTTTGACCAAATAAAATTTTCTTAAAATGCTTATGATTATTGTTGTGGTTTGGTTTATGGCTTAACAAGTTTGAAAATGATTGAATGGTGGGGCTTTTTAACTATGTGATAATATTCTTCTTAAAATTTTGAATCTGTGTTTTATTGTATTTCTAAGTATGAAAATGACGTGTTCTTCTTCTTGGCTGTCATGTGGCTAGATATGTGTTTTTAAATTATTTTATATTTATTTGAGATGTGTTTGTGCTATTTTTGAACGATAAATTTTTCTATGATTTTGGATGAGTATGTTGTTATAATGTGATGGAGTGATGTTCTTGCTATCCAAATGTTGTGTTAATAATTTTTGGGGATTTTTGGGAGTTTTGATGTATAAAATGCCTTAAAATATCTATGACTATTAAGAAAATTTTAAAATGAAATTTTGAGTGAACCTATTCACTTTAAAGCACTGGATGGAGTTGTGTTGCTTCCCTATAACCCCTAGATTTGAAGAAAGTTTTAGTCTTTGTTATGTTCGTGAAGATTCAAGGCCAAAATAATAGTTTAGAGCCTTAAAACACTAAATTTAATTAAGTAAAAATTTAATCAAAAGATAAATATTAATGTTTCATCAAATTATAGTGGGTTAAAGTTGGTTTTGTGATAAAAAACATTTATAAAATTTATAATAAATCTTACAAAAAGATTATACAAAAAGTAAGTCAAACTAGGTTAGTTTCTATTTAAAACTCCCAAATAAATTCTTAAAAGGAAATTTTTGAAATTTCACATTTTGGAAATTATTATTATTATGTTATTTTGAATTAATTTTGTTTGAAATTCAATTTTTAGACTAAGTTTGCTATTTTTCATAATTTTGGAAATAAAACTAGTTAAATAAGATTGTTTTGTAAAATTTGAATTAAGGGAAAATTATCTTTTTATACATAAAAATATTTTTCTACTTAAAATAATATATTTTAATTTTTTTTATCAATAATTTCTAGAATAATAAGTTTTTTTTGAATTATTTGAATTAATTAGTCATTTTAGTATTTTATTTAACATTAGGGTAAAATGGCCTTTTTACTTAAAACAAATTTATAAAATTCTTAAAAAATTACTAGAGGTTTAAAATGTTGATAGAAGGATACCATAAAATTTTGAAATTAAAATAAGGTTATTTGAATTAATTATATATTTTCTAAGTTTAATAGATTTTGTGATAAAAGGTATTTTAGTAATTATGAAATTATTTTATCTTAAACATTTAGTACCCTATGGAGGGCATAGTTGAGGTGGTGAACACATTGAAACCCAAAAAGTGTTTTTATGGTTGAATTGTGACCTAGGTCTAGGATTCGAAAATGGTGTTACTGTCTTATCCATAAGAGAGTCTAAGTAGTAATAACATCAGCTAGAATAAATTAAATTGACACTTTCTGAAATTTTTTCAGTTTGCACATTATATCTCTCCTTTTTTTATCCCTACACTAACCCCCTTAATTATTTAAAAACATTACACTGACATCTCTTGTACATTACACTAACCCCCCTTAATTGTTAAAAAACATTACAACGTGTACCCCTATAAGAGAGGTTGTTATAAAGGTTAAAAAAATAGGAAAATTTATATACAATCTAAAAAAACTTTAGAGGGTGTTAATGTAATTTACTTTATCATTTATGATGTTGAGATTGGATGTGAGGGTTTGATCATACATTCATATGCATAAGCTGCCTTAAGTGAACGTTTTGTTTGTGACAAATGTTGGGAAGGCTAGTGGGGTACAATTTGTATCCTTGAGGATATATAGATGCACGAATCCATATGAGCTAGACCCATGTAAGTATATCCTAATGATGTCACAGTTGATCCATAATCAGTTACTAGTTTTGCTTGAATTGTTTATGATACGTGTTGCTTTTTACCTATAGGTTAGTGTTATGTTGTATCATGTTAAGGGACACATCTGAACTAGTTGCTCAATAGGTTAGAAATCTCCATGGAGTCAAGTCTACTATATTTCATGACAATTAGCATGTTGCATCATTTTGTGTGTTGCTTGTATTATGATGTTTTTGGGTGTAAGATTGTTGTATATTCTAGATGTTGTTGTTATGGATAACTTGATTTTGATATTACTACTTGTCTTAGAGTGTGTGTAAATGTATGCACCCTTATGATTATTTAAGTAAGCTTACCCTTGCATGTTTGTCTTTATGTGTTAGACTGTTATGACCATTTCATTCTCGTTCATAGGAACAAATGTTAGGATCACTATTGTATTAGTACTCCCTCATCCTTTAGTTTAGTGAGGTTGATGATGGCTATGACAATACATGGTTCATGGATCTGTTTTCTAAAGTGATCCCACTATCTCATTTTTAACAAATGCGACCTTTTAGCTCTAACTCCCTATAGCTAGTCTATGGTTGACGTCTCTTCATGCTCTAAAAGATCGATACACTGCCTCATTTGCATGCAGTGAAGTTCGTGGAGGGACACTTGTTTGGTGTCCTACTGTTTATGTCCTTAGCCCAAAGGAAGAGGATCTTTTTGAGGTCTCTAAATAATAGTAGATTATGATGTTTTAGTTATGATAAGCTTAAGGGGTGGTTTTTGTCATAATTTTTCCTCCTTGATTTAGATGTATTATCTTTTAATTATGCTATATGTTATTTTGATACACTTTGTATAACTTAATTCAAGAACTTAGTTTTAGTGATGTAGTGCCATGTGGCACAGTGTTTAAATTTATTTGCTAATGTGCATGCATAATATATCTTATTCTGTTATATTTTACTGTTTGAATCATTTTACTGAATAATTGGGATGATAATATCATTTTTTGGAATGCGAAAAAATTATTCATATTTTCATAAAAAAGTCTAATAAAAGTTTTATTAAAATTGAATTATTCTATAATTTTATTAGTCAGTGTCATGTACCGACGAGTCGTTACATTATCCTACCAAAGAAAGTGTTAAGTTAAAGACAATTTAACCTTTGGTTTTAATGATAACAAACAAAGCATAAAACTGTATGTTTTATATAAAGACTAAATGATTATTTACGCCTACAAATTGTCTTGTGAAAATCATCCTACAAGACGAGACTCAGTGTGTTAATTCTTGTTGAGAATGTTAATTCCAAATTTCTAATCATTAATTGATGAGTGAAAGGTTGTAACTATTGGTACGTGTGTGATGATAATTTCTAAGGAAAGTGACTCTTAGTATTGTAAGAAGTAATTAATTGGTGCTTATCCAAGAAGTCTTTAGAAGCCATCATTTGCCAATATAAATAGAGATTTTTGAGATGACAAGAACTACTCAACCTTAAGAAGGGATCATGTGCCCAAACAAAAGAGTTGTGAGTCTAAGAGAAATGAGAGATTGTTTATCATTCCTTGTAATATTTTTAGTAAGAGGTTGAAATTTATAAGGTGATACACTATTTAAGGAGGGTTTCACAAGTTTGTTCAAAAAACTTGTAATGAAAGGATTTTCTAAAGTGAGGGTTTTCTTAAGTTTGTTTAAAAAATTTGTAATCACGAGGATTTTCTCAAGTTTGTCTAGAAAATTTGTAATAAGGAGGATTTTCTCAAAATTTTCTAAAAAACTTATAATCTTATTTGAGATAGTGAATATTCATTAAGATATTCTCGTAGATGTTAAATTTTTAATAGTGTTAAAAAAAATTTAATTTGTGCTTTTTGCTATTTATATTTGTGGTGTTGTTTATGTGTGCTCTATCGTTTGATTCTTGTTGTGGGTGCAGGGGGATTTTTTTCCCAATAGTGGTATCAAAGCTAATGATGTAGCCAAGTGACCAGCTAGACAAGTGTTGAAACATGATGAAGAGTATAGTGGATCCATGTAATGGATCTTTGTATCAAAAGTATTCGTAATAATGTGGAAGTCAAGTAGTTTATCTTGTTGGTAGTAGCTAACAATGGTGTAAGTATAAGAAGTGTCACCATCCAATACTCATGGAGGAATATTGAGATCAAAGGTATGGTGGGGAGCACATTATGTTCATGTAGCGGAAACATGATGTGTCAGAAAAAATGAAGATGGTTGTGACAAACTTCTATGACAAGAGTTGAGAGGCTAACATGAGATTTGGAAACTTTAATTGAGGAAGGGATTATTAGGAATGTCAATTTCATTTCCAACCATTAATTGATGAGTGAAAGGTTGTGACTATTGGGGTGCGTGATTATGATGATATTTTTTAAGGAAGATGACTCTTGGAATTGTAAAAAGCAATTAATTGGTGCTTATTCAATAAGTATTTAGAAGCATCATTCACCACTTAGAAGCCATCATTCACCACTATAAATAGATGTTTTTGAGAAAAGAAGAACTACTCAACTTGAAAATGGGTCATGTGCCCAACAAAAGAAATATGAATCCAAGTAAAGTGAGAGGGTCTCTTGTTAATTAGTGAGTTTATCATACCATGTAACTTTTAAGTGTGAGACTTAGGTTTGTAGGGTGATTGATAAATTCATATTTGATTAATTTATGTGCATGATTTCAAAAATAAAAAAATGGAAGAAAAAAAATTTAAAAAGAATAAAAAATTGGAAAATCCATAAAAATAATTTAGTTTTAGTTTATAGTTGTTTTCCTTTTGCAAATATAAATTTCATGAGAAATTCTATTAAATTTTGAAGGAAAATAAAGTAAAACACTTGAAAAAAGATGCAACATTTGAAATGTTAAAGAGATGTCTCATGTCACAAGAGAAGGAAATAAGATTTTTCCTAGTAGCTTAGCATAGGAAGCTTACCCTATGTTTAAACACAAGCTCTAAATGCCAGGATTCACTGATTTTCATTGGACCTACAGCATTGGGGATGCCATAGGGAATTTACATTGGAAGATATGCCAAATCATGCATTTTTCACTGGTTACTCAATGTTTGGTATGCTTTGTTGATGAATGGTTTCGAGCAATTTTTGAGATATTTTCAGTCCAACGTCTTAGATATCTAGCCAGCTTTAGATGCTAGTGATTGATTTTTCTGTGGGTTGTAACTAATTTTATTGCGTGTTGGGCACATTCTAGCTGAAATAAAAGCCTTTTTTACAAGGCTAATTTGTTAGAATTTGTTGGAAGACGACTTCTCACTTCATTCACCCTTATTCTCTTCAAGATATTCTTTATTTTCACGATTAAGGAAGTAACCCTCGGAAAAAGAGCTTGAAAAATTGATGGATTCACTAAGAAGCATGACTATTTTTTCCTCTTTCAATTGTATTTTCTCCATGTTTTGCCAAACTCACTGTAGTTAGAGTTAGATGAACCTTATGAAATTCCTTTATGTGTGAACCTTGTTGATTAAATACAAGTTCTTGTGATTAGAGTACTTACTCCATTCTTAATGCTTTTTGTCAATTAACCATTAATAATATTGATTTAAAATATATGCATGACAAGAAGGGAGGGTTGAATTGTGTGTATAAAAACTTTTCACAAAATGTTAAAACAAGCGAAATAAATAAGGTAAAATGAGGATAAGGAAAGAAAAGCACGCAAGAGATTTTTATACTGATTCACTCAATTTGAGCTACGTTTAGTACCTTCGTATAGAAGGATTTTTCACTAACCAATCTTTGGTTACAGACAAGTATTATTCCCAGCCCTTATAGGCCTACACAAGTGATCACTAGATCCTTTGCACGACCCAAGTATTCTTTTATCACCAAACCTTTCTAGGCTTTCACAATACAGACAAGTGTTTTTACAAAGTTCTATTGACAGAGTGAGGATATGAAGATATAGAGCAAATACACAACAACTTTGCTAAGCAAAGAATAACTGAGTGAAGAGATCAAACTTGTTGCTGCTATCAGTTCTTTTTCGTTGTTACTAGACATCACTGCTTCAACTTTGGTCTTGGTGAGAATATATAGTCTTAATAAGGTAACCGTTGAGATGGGTAGACTTTGAGATTCAGATATTTGTTCTAAGTTTAGTCCTATGTAGCAACAAATACTAAGTATGTAGGAAGGACAGAAAAGCATCTTCTGGAGGTTGCACAAAAAAGGATGGTGCAATTTTGCACTTTAGAGTTACTTTTTCTGAACATGCCTTATTTTGGTTTGACAGCTTGATAAGTTGACTTTCTTTTCTGCAAAGATGTACTCATACACAAACATATATCTAAATTTCATTTAATGTAGGATATATTTGAACTTTAGTGCTTATAAAAGAAATAAGACATTTGTATTGGAGTGCACAAGTATAAACTGATTTGAACTTCTTAGCTTAAAAGAAAACTTTGGACATCTTTTCGAGATACTATCAAGTATTGGAGACTCGGGTTAAAAGGGTGCATTGGACGCCGAGTTATGTAAAGCGTATTGGACATTTGTAAAGCTTTTTACCAAAGAGTGATATTTGGACGCTTAAAAAAACTTATTTGTAAGATCTCTAAAAATGTAATAACTTTTGTTATTATCAAAACTTGAGGTGTTAAACGCTTCATACATCTTTGGTTCCAATAGAAGGAATCAAATATGTGTATTCTTGATGTGAGTTGATTGCCATGCATTGGGATGAGCTTAAGAATAGTACTTGTTGATGCATGAATTCTTTGAGATTTCGCACTTAATGCTTGATTTGATTCTAATAAAGCTACAAAAGTAGAACATTAGGGTTAATTCAAAGTGATTTTATCCTAAGGAATTGGGTTAACCTATTTTAGTGATATCTAAATTTCTAATTCATGGGTATACTTGTATTGAATCATGGTAAAAATATAGAGGATGAGCGTAAGGGGATTCAAATCCCTAACTACTCTTACCACCATTATTGTCTAAATATTTGAAAATTTGATAAACATAGCACTTGATTTAATTTCTACATTTTTCCATTCATTATGTTTGTGACAATCATAATCTTCTTGTCTGTATAGTAATAATTTGCTTTAGCTGATCTCCGTTACATTAATCCTTATGGGTATGATATTTGACTTGTCTGTTTCACTACCTGTCAACTAGTGCACTTGTTGAAATTGAACCAATTAATT
Organism: Spatholobus suberectus; assembly: GCA_004329165.1. Lineage (NCBI taxonomy): Eukaryota > Viridiplantae > Streptophyta > Magnoliopsida > Fabales > Fabaceae > Spatholobus > Spatholobus suberectus. Next base: position 56,198,089 of record CM014734.1, on the reverse strand, counting down.
AACCAATTTTATAAGCATCACTGAGGTTCAAGTTTGTCTAGAAAACTTGTAATATTATTTGAGATAATGAATCTTTGTTGAGATGCTCCCGTGGACATGGACAAAAGGTGTCAAACCATGTTAAATTTGTGTCTTTCCTTATTTCTATATGTAGTGTTGTTTGTATGTGAGTGTTCTATCTTTTGATCATTGTTGTGTGTAGGGGGTTTCTCTAACAATTCTCACAAGTTTCGTGCATCACAAGATAGTTAAGAGGTTTGTCTACTGTAGAACAGTCTGATGAAGAAATTTTATCTACACAAAGCGTACTTAAGAAGCCTTATTAACTTATCCTAGTCAAAAGAAACAAAGAGAAAGAATTTACCTACTCTCATACCTCAAAAGGCGTGAAACAAGGATAAAGTAAGCAAATAAGACAACACATCAATATAACAGCATACTTGTGTCATAAAAGTAAGAAAAGTCTACCTACTGCATAATGCGAGTACCAAGGAAAGATATAAAAAGAATCTTTTATCATGTCTTATATAATAAGTTGGTCAAAATATTTAATGTTGTCTTAAATGCACCAATATTTATAGTTTTAGAAGAAAGAAGGAGATTTTCAACGAATGTTTTTAAAGCTTTTATAAAAGGCGTAAGAGAAAACAAGTTACAGAGACTCTAATGAATAAACACCAAAAACAAAAGTTATGCATTAAGCTATTTAAAACATTCTCTATAAATTCTTAGTATATTCTTAAAGCATCTAGGCTGTTACTTACATCTATCATATAAGATAATAGCCTGTGATTACCCTTTGTAAACATTTCTTTCTAATTTGTGTAGAGCTTGAAGAGTCTTGAATAAGAAATAATGCTTGTTGTTATTGCTTGAAGAGGTAAGGATGAAACAATACTTGTATGAGCTAGAAGAGGCTTGGATAAAAAAAATACTTGTAATTAACAATTTGGGACTTGTTCTGTATTTTTGTTTGATAGTGGAATTCTTGGTGTGTTTGTTAAGGACTGAACATATTGGATGAGACAAACTAGTATAAATTTGTTGTGTGTTTTTCTCTATTCCTTATTTATTAAATTTACTAACTAAAGGAGTTGAATTTGTAACTTAGTCATTTTGCTTTTATAACTCAAATCCTTCTTAAGAAAGTTGTTTTGACTCAGACGAAACATTCATTTGTTCATACAAGAGTTTTGAAAGATTTGGGAAAAGTTTTTACACTACAAGAAAAATGACCTATACTTATGGACAAAAATTGTCACTAGAAGTCAAAAATTCGTAGGTAAATGTATAATGGACTTTGACCTATGGATGTTTTTGGCATCAACTTTAAGGGGTCATATGATGACAATTAATAGCTGGTTACTATAAGTTTTACCTATTGACATATTTTTACCTATAGTTACATTTGACTGTCACTATAGGTAATACCTACAATTTCAAATGCGTGTAGGTAAAAGACATTAACTTGTACTACAACCTATGGCCATAGATAAAAGCCAATTTCTTTTGTAGTGAAACATAATTTAACCCCTTCCCTCCACCCCACCCCTTCTTGTGTTTGTCTTTGTCTTTACACGAAGAAATAACTTTTCCATCATAAAATTTTGAGAGATGTGGGTGCAGTTTCCTGTGTGTACAAGCATAACAAACCATGCACATGTTAAAAGATTAGCTACTTATTTTCTTATCAATAATTAAGATTATTTACTCTATCTTTTCTCACTTTAGAAAACTCAAACATGTTTTGAATAGTAAAAATATAATCTTTGAAAAGTATTTTTAAAGATGTATTTTTGGAGTTGCATTGGTTAAAGACAAATTAATGATTCGAGTGCTGATCAAAGAAAGGATTCAAGACTTTGATTTTAGCTAATTTGATGTTTGAATCTATTTAGTCTGCTGTCATTCATAGTTATTATTTTAAAGTCTAATAACAAATATTTAGATCAAACATTATATTTCCTTTGGTATACATGCAAGTAGAGATCCTAGAAGTTTAATAGTTATTTGTTTTGTATATAAATATGTATTGTAATGATGAAATAATAAAATATTGAAATTTATTTATTCTAAAGTTCTCTCCATAGTTCTGTCCATAAATATATATTGTAATTATGAAGTCTCTTTTGAACATTGGATATGCTCCTATCAATATCTATATATTAATTTTCAATTCTCATTTTTAAGAGTGGAAATCTCTCTCTAATATAACTCCTAACATTCTTTTTTCTTAATGAGCCATGTGACTTCTATATAGTAAGTATCTTACTTTTTTTTTTAAACATTTTATATCCCTTTCAAATACCATTACTTTCAATCCAATATAAATTTGCGTTTCAAATTTTAAATTTTGACTTGATCTATATAATTTAATTAATTGTCTCCGTATAAAAAATTCTAAGAGAAGGTATAATGAGTCTCACTCTCAATTCATTAGATAGGAGTACATTTGTTAGTTTATAAAAGAAGCTAGTGATTTAGCTCATACATTACATGAATTTAGTCTAAAATATAAATTTTATGATTATAATGAATTATCATAAAAGATGCGTAGAATCATTCATATCATATAATTAAAGTATATAAACATGAAAAAGTGAAAAGTTTTATTAAAAAGTAAAGAATAAATAAATATGATTTATTGGAAAGTAAGCATAAATTTAGAAAAATTATTTAATACTTCATATATTGTTGAAAATGACTTATATAAAAAAGCTAAAAGAAGTAAATCATAAAGAACATTTTTATTTGTAATGATGGGCACATGATATGAATACATTAAATACGTCCTTTTAAATATTTTAAAATTACTTAAAAAGCATTGACATTCTTTTTATTTTTAATATAATAAATATTTGTTTTCTAACAAAATATTTTAATTTTTTGACATCTTTTCATATATTCAAACACACATAATATACAATTTTTTACACGAAATATTTACTAATTAATTAAAAAATAATTAACATTTAATTTTGACCAAAATAAAAAAATGTAAACCATAATATTGAATCAATCTGACAAACATATACGAAAATGTCGTTGGTCCAACTAGAATTGGGCTAGGATCTTTTAAGCAGAGTATCGAATTCGAGTCTTGTAGGTCAGAAAAAAAAAAGTAGTTGGAAGGAAAGACCTACTAAATGTGGCCAACCAAGTTCTTCGATAGAGATTAGTCATCAGCAAAGTCGATGGATACTTCACTCCTATAACATCATGACCAATTTTTTTTAACAAACATATAGATATTTCTTAATTGAAAATTCTTCATAAAAATAAAAATATATTAGCATGGTGTGTGGGATTATTAACACACTGTTAAGAGGGCAAAAAGTATATCAGTCATAGAAGTAATAAAGAGTGAGAAAAGTATCGTATCCACGAGGATTGTGATTTAATAGAAACTCAATCAATCAATCATGCTTTTGATTTAAGAATTAAGAAAAGATAAGAATTTGTTGGGTTTTGATTAAATTAAAAGATAAAGAATGAAATTAAAAGATTTGTTGAAGATTTAATGAATTAAAATGGTTAGGTATCGGAATCCGCTTGATTCTTTCCTAATGTAATCATTTTCCCTTCTAAATCCCTTCTTGTTAAGTAACTTACCTTCAATTTTTCTAAATTAGTTTAACCCTGATTCCATAGGTGATAAACCTTTTAATCCCAATTACGAACCCTAATCCCTTAGGCAAACAAAATCAATCATAAACATTAAGAAAAGGAAATTCACACGAAAGCATACAATCTATCCTTATCCCTAGGCTCAAGAATTATATGGTTATTGAATTGGAATAATCTAAACCCCAATTTCTCAATTACAAGATTTAGATTACGGATCAAATTCTTAACAGTGTCAATCATGAAAAAGTATTAAGCATAAATTCGATAACTAAATTAACATAAATAAAAGAAGGATTCAGAAAAAGAAATCAATTACATTAGCTTTAAATCAAGGTTCATCCCAACCTAACCCCAAAGGGGCTTATTAACTCATAGAGTAACTAAACATAAAAAAAAAAGATAGAGAGAAAGCCATGAATCTTAAGAATTGAACTCGAATTCTTCAAGATCCAAAGCTAGGGATGAATCTTCAAGCTCTTCCTCGCTTTCGGTCCTTAGATGAGTCAAATAATGATCCCAAACATGTAAGTTCTTCCTTTAAATAGTGAGTTTGGAATTTTCGGACCACAAAAACACACAGGGCTCACTTTATCACTAAAAATCGCATTATTTGGGACACTCTACGCCCGAAAGGGGTCAAACAAGCATTGGGCTCCAATTTTTCGAAAATTGTTTCATGTTTCAACGTCGGACATTAGTTAGGATTGTCAGGGCGCTTTTTGTAGGGTGCTGGCATAGGATCCCTGAGTTATGCTAATTAATTAAGTAAGTAAATTCATCTAAATAATTAAGCAAATTCATCTAATTTTCAATTAAAAACTTTGAGGCATGAATCATAAGAAATCTCATATTATTGGGTCATTTCTCATTAATTTCTTCTCAGCTAATGCAAATATCATGCAAATTGGCTTTACAAGTGCACATATAATGCAAATTTATTGCAACCCCAAATTTAGAATTCTGCTTGTCCTCAGGCAACGAATAATTACACATTACAAGTCAGAGCAAATCCTCATGCATAAACTCAATTAATCTCAAGTCAGTCACTAATCAATGTTGCTCTTAATACATAGGGTTGCATATAACAAATATTCCATTCAGTCCTAAGAGTCATGATTCCCCTCTAAAGTAAAAAAAAGACAACACAAGATAGTAACTCGATTGCCTGTACTCTTTGTCTATTTCACTCTCCTCATAGGATTAAGTGTTTCACTTAACTCAACAAAAATGGGTTCTTTTATACTCAACATCATTACATGATATCCCTACCATATGCTTGACAAGATTCTAAAATCATCACCATAAAACAAGTACACACACCCAATAGATATTTTTCAGGTTGCAATGAGGCTAGGGACATAGGTGGGAAAAATTTGGATCTGGACTCAGTAATTAGAATTAAGAGGCTATCATAAACATCATTAAATTAAGTCACCAAAGTCATCCCCTGGTATTAATATTTTTGCCTATCAACTTTTTTACACTCGCTTATTCACAACAATATTTGAAACATAATGAAACAAAAAGCACTACATCTTTTTAAACTCTTTTGCTCTTCTTTTTTTTTTCAATTTTCTAATTTTTTTCTTTTATTTTTTTAATATTTGTAATAGAAAAAAATTATTTTTGTTATATTCCTACTCCAAACTTAAAATTTTTGCTTGCTCTCAAGTAAACGAAAACCTTAAACTTATGATCAAGCGACAAATGTCCTATAAGAAAACAATCCATTAGTTCTAATCAAAAGGGATAATAAGGTTTTTCACTTTGGGCTTATAATGAACTAATATAAAGAACGAAGGGGTTAAGACTCAAAGGGGCTGGCAAAGGATAATGATGTAGGGTGTCTAATATTTGGACTTGGCTTAAAGAAAGAATGAGCTTTTATCATATTTGTGTGCACAGGTCAAACAATAATAATAAGAATCAAGGTAAGTTTGGAAGTAGACAACATGCAATGAAAAAGCATACTAAAGGAATATATGTTTAGGTTCAAAATCTCACATATGCTAAATGTAAAGAAACCACAAAGCACGAGCAATTTTGAAACATGCAAGTGTTAATAGGCATTACTCAAAAGATTCACAATCATTAAAGTGTGAGTGACATACAAAGAAAAGTGACAACCCAGTATTTTCAGAAGACAATTTTAATAGGAACACCAAAATGTGACATCCAAGAAATAGGAGGAGCAAAAGAAGATAAATCACATACTGTCACATTAACACATAGGATTCAGTTAAAAGCACATAATACAAATAGATAGTAGAAGAGTAAAGAGAGTAAGACGAACATCTCTAGCCAAGTAAGAACTGAGTATCCTAAAAGAAATTAAGAAAATTGTTGTGTGAAGTATCACATATTCCTCAATTTCTCAACTACTGAGAAGAAAAGAAAAAGAAAACAATAAAAATATTCTAAAATTTAAAACAATTAAAACTATAAAGCATGCAAGACAAGGGTGCTTGGGTTGTCTCCCAAGTAGCACTTGTTTAACATATTGAGTGTGACAGTCTAATGCTATTTAAGGCTCATTCAGAAAGAAACGAGTGTTTACCTCCTTTATTTTCCCTTTATGATAAGACTTCAGTTTGTCTCTTTTGACTTTGAGACACCTCTTTGAGATCAGATTTTCTATCTTCATCCTTCCTTTAGTTATAATTTAAAGGAACAAAATAGGTTTATTGATACTCAAAAGGGGGTGAATTGAGTACTTAAAGTTTTTTGCAAATGTTTTAAGATAGTGAGCCCCCAAAAAAAAAATCAATTTCAAAAAGTCTTTTAAAAATAATTTTTGATCAACCCACTTCTAAGGATAAATGGAATATGAAATTCCTTGTTGAGATAATTAATATGCAGTGCATGAATATGTCCAACCTCAATAACCAAGGTTCTAATATATAGTGGAGTGTAATGCTAATGTCTCCCTAATATGCAATATGGTGCAATTAATGAATATCCTTAAATAAGTGTAGTAAATTGGTAAGTATTATCACAATTTAACATGTATTAATGAAAACAAGATCATTAATCTTTAATTGAATGAAAATGATATTATTTCAATTACCCATAGCCAACATTAGGTCAATGATCAATTGTTGCAATGTGATCAACAAAATTAAAAAGAGATAGGGTTTAGAAGAATGCACAAGAGGATTTATATTGGTTCACTCTCATCCACTTGAGAGCTACATCTAGTCCCCAATCCAAAGATTGAGTATAACTACTAAAATTCACTTGTACATAAAGATACCTTACTTTGTGGGATGGGATACCTCACCCATAAACCCTAATCTCAATTCCAATGAGAACCTTAGGAATAGTCTCACCTAAATGCTTGAATACATCATCAAGACTTAAAATCCCTTACATATACTACAGCAAGATCCAAAAGACACACAACCCTAGTGTGCAAGAACTCAAATCAATGAGAAAATAATGAGAGCAATTTGAGTAGGCAATTTGGCAGAGTTTTCTTTTCTTTTTCTAAAGATTTTTGCACATGTAAAAAGTGTTAAAAGACTTTTTTTATATAAGAAATAATGGGCCTTTGGAAAATCTGTTATAAGGCTTGAGCATTTGAATACTTTATAGGGTATTTGAATACTTTTACTTAGAGTATTCGAATACTTATACATGTATTCAAATACCTTGCCCCAAAGTATTCACAAGTTAGCTTAGGTATTTGAATACTTCCTGCAGGGTGGATTCACAAGTTAGCTCTTTGGAAAATATTTCTTGCAACAAGTATCCAAATATTTTGTAGGGTATTTGACTACTTGTCCTTAAAAGTGAAAAATAACATTTCTAAAGTATTCCAAGATATTTCAAAGAACAGTTAAATATAGAAATACTTCACTATCAGTTCAAAAACATTTTAAAACAGCCTATATCATGTCTAAAAACTTTTTCAAAAACTTTTTCACAAAACTAAAAGGGAAACCAAACTGCAAAAGCACATGCCCTCAATGATTAATCAATGATAAGCACAACTACCCAAAAGAATAAACACAAGGTACTCAAAGTCAACAAAAGACAATGGATCTCAAATGAAATAAGGATCAAGGAGAGGGAATCATCAAAACAAAAATTTGCTAAATAACTAATGAAGGGCTTATGCAGAAGCACATAGCTGTAACATCATCCTCTTCAATGCATTATCATTTACATAATTCCTTTGGCTACAAAAGGCCTCGAACATTTGGATTTTCGTTTCCCTACAAAAAAATGGAATTCAGATTTGAAATCATATACCTGTTGGTGTGGGTAGAAGACTTTTTCTTGTATAGCAGTCTTATCCTCCCTAAATATCCCCATTAGTTTATCCTTCTTTCTCCTTTTTTCCTTTTAGCTCTTTTTGATGTGCGCATGTAGTCATGTGCTCTAAATTCAATAGGCATTCCTCTATATTGCTTTCAAACTCTTCATCAAAGTGCTCAATAGAATTTACATTCACCCTATCAAGGTGTACATGAGGTAAGCCTTGCTTGAAAGAATCATAGGTCATCTCATCCACTACCTCTATCAAAAATCACTCCCTTATGTCATTAGGGTGTTTCATAGCCTCAAAGACATTAAAAGTGATGCTCTCATCATTAACTTAGAGTATTGGCTCCCTTCTTTGCACATCACCAAGGGTCTCCCAATAGCTAAGAATGGCTTTCCAAGGATTAGAGGTACCTTAGAATCTTCCTACATATCAAGTGCAATAAAGTTAGATGGAAATATAAAAATTTACCAACCTTGACTAGTACATCTTCCATGATGCCATAAGGGTACTTGATGGATATGTCAGCTAGTTGTATTGTCATATTTGCAGGCTTAATGTCATCTTCACTAAGTTTCTTCATCATAAATAATGGCATGAGATTGATGCTAGCCCTCAAAGAACAAAAGGCCTTATCAATAACCATATTTCTTATAATGCAAGGAATAGTAAAGCTCCCAAGATCTTTGAACTTAGGAGGTAGCTTCTTTTGCAATACAACATTGCATGATTCTATCAAAGCTACCACTTCTCCATCTTTCTTTTTTCTTTTATTTATAAGGATATCCTTCATAAAATGAGCACAGGTGGGTGTTTGCTCAAGAGCTTCTGCCAAAGGAAGATTGATTTGAAGCTTGTTAAAAATATCTAAGAACTTAGTAAATGCTTCATCCTTGTCCTTCTTCATCTTGGGAGGATATGGGACTTTGACATAAAAAGGTATCTCTTATGGCTTGATTTATCCTCTAATAGTTGTTTCTTAGTTTTCTTAAGCATGGAGTTCATGTCCACCAATTTATTCCTTTTCTTTTTAGAGTTCTCTGCTGCTTCTTTCTTAGTCTCTTCCTCTTCTTTTGAGACATTTTCTTTAGAGAGATTAGTATCTCTAATTTTAGAGCTTATACTTGTAGAATTGGTAGTTTTACCACTCCTTATAGTGATAGCATTATCGTGCTCCTTAAGATTGTTAGTGGTGTTGCCTAAAAAACCACTACTAGTTGAGCAGCTATCTATTTGACTAATTGCCCCACCTGGTTTTCTAAATATTTTTAATAGAGTCATTGGTGATCTACATGAAATACTTCATCATCTATTTCAAAGGGGGACCCTTTTCAATTTATTTATGCTATTGGGGTCTTTTGCTAGATTGACCTCTATTCTACCTCCATGAAAAGTTAAGATGTTCCCTCTAACTTGAATTATAAGTATTAGAGTACAAGTTATTTTGCTGCCTCCTAGATTTTGGAGATAGTTGACATCTTCTTGAGTATTCCTTTCAGTGGAACAATTCCCATTAGCATGAAGCCCTCCACAACAAATAGACTTGAGCTCCTACGTGCATGGCAAGAACTAGAGCGACTTGGGGTTTTTGGTACCCCACCTACATTGTCTTCAACTGTTTAGTGATGGCCTTTAGCTAGTTTGCTATGAGATTTTGTTGTGCTAGCATAATACTCTCTGTATCAAGCTCCAAGAATTCTCTTTTTAAAATACTCTCTATATCATGCTCTAGGATTCCTCTTCTTAAAATTGGTCCTCTATCATATTGGGCATTGTATTCATTGAAAGCCATAGATTCTATGATCTCTATGACTACCTTAGTTGTCTTTGAGTTCATTATGCCTCTAGTTAAGGCATCAAGAATCATCCTTGTTTGTCCTCTCAGTCCAACAACAAAGTGATGTACTTGTGTAAGATCATTAAAATCATGATTAGGGCATTTTTTGAGTATACCTTTCCCATACCTCAAACAAGTTATCCCTCTTTTTTTTGTTGGAAATTGGAGATTTGTTTCTTCCTTTGGAGAAATAAAGAGTAAGGGAACAAATGGTCAATGAATTGATGAACCATCTCATCCCAAATAGTGATGGCTCTTTGTGGTTGGCTCTAGAGCCACTCCTTAGCATCATTATTCAAAGTGAAGGGGAAATGCCATATCCTGATGGCCTTTTCACTAATGTCCTAGAACTTCATAGTCTCACAAATCTCTAAGAAGTTAGAGATGTGAGTATTAGGATCCTCCATCCTACCCCTAGAGAATGGGTTTTGTTGCAACAAACTTAGGAGTGTTGGATTGACTTGAAAATTAGTTGCAGTTATAAGAGGATTAATAACAGTGAGTCCTTAATGACCCTCATTATTATAGTAGTCGCTAAGAGTGCGCTGGGTTGCACCACAAGTTATGGTTGAATTTTTCCTTCTTTTGCCATTTACCTTTTTAGTTTTCTTCTTAAAAGGCTTTTCAAGTGTGTAAGAGGATTCACATTCGTTGGCTGTTATCTACTTTCTTAGCTTTTTCTCCTTGGTTTCTTTCTTATTGGCTCTCAAAGTCTCCTAATCTCTAAATCAAAAGAAGTTCTTCTAAGCCTTTACTTCGTATAAATTGAAACCACTAAATCCGTGAAAAGCAAGGGTATAAAGCAAAAAGGCAAAATAAAGAAAACAAAAAAAAGTAAAGAAAAAAATAAAAACAAAAGTAAAGAAAGAATAACAAAAAGAAAAAAAAATTTAATTGAGTAATTATCTAATTGGATTGTTATTAGAAATACAATCTCCGACAACGGTGCCAAAAACTTGTTAACAGGGTAACAAGTGTACCAGACATATAAGTAATAAAGAGCGAGAAAAGTATCGTGTCCATAAGGATTGTGATTTAATAGCAACGTAATCAATCAATTACTCTTTTGATTTAATAATTAAGAAAAGATAAGAATTTTGGTTTTTGATTAAATTAAAAAGATAAACAATGCAATTAAAATATTTGTTGAAGATTTAATGAATTAAAATGATTAGGTATCAAAATTCCTTTAATTCTCCCCTAAAACAATCTCTTTCCCTTCTAAATCTCTTTTTGTTAAGTAATTTACCTCAATTTCTCTAAATTAGTTTAACCCTAATTCTTAATTAGGTGATAAACCCTTTAATCTCAATTATGAACCCTAATCTCTTAGGTGAGCAAAATTAGTCATAAGCATTAAGAAAAAGAAATTCACACAAAGACATACAATCTATCCCTATCACTAAGCTTAAGAATTGTATGTGTATTGAATTGGAACAGTCTAAACTCCAATTTCTCAATTGCAAGATTTAGATTACGAATCAATTTCCTAATGAATGTCAATCATGGAAAAGCATTAAGCATAAATTCAACAACTAAATTAATAAAAATAATAGAAGGACTCCAAAAAAAGAATCGATTACAGTAGCTTCAATTCAAGCTTCATTCTAACCAAACCCCCAAGGGGCTTAGAAACTTATAGAGTAACTAAACATAAAACAAAGAGAAAAAGAAGATAGAGAAAAAGCTATGAATCCTAAGAATCGAACTTGAAATCTTCAAGATCCAAAGATAGAGACGAATCTTCAAGCTCTTCCTCACTTGTAGTTCTTAGATGAGTCAAAGAATGATCCAAACATATAAGTTCTTCCTTTAAATAGCACGTTTGGGCTTTTCGGACCTTAAAAACAAACTAGGCTCGCTTTATCACTAAAAATCATATTATGTGGGACGCTTTAGCGTCCGATAGGGGTCAAACATGCATTGTGAGCCAAATTTTCAAAAATTGTTTCATGCCTTAGCATCGGGTGCTTTCTGTTAGGCACTGGTGTAGGACCGCTGGGCACTACCTAGTTCAGCTATATGCCGCTTTCTCTACAGCTTAGTTATGCTCCATTTTTTTTACTCATTCTTCCTACATTGAAAAACCCAAATAATTAAGTAAAGTCATGCAATTTTCAATTAGAAAACTTTAGAGGCATGGATCACATGAAATCTCATATTATTGGGTTATTTTTTCATTAATTTCTTGTGAGCTAATGCAAATATCATGTAAATTGACTCTATAAATCTACATATAATACAAATTTATCACGCACTATTTATTCATCATTTTACTTTTACTTTTAATTTCTAAACTTTCTCTTATTTAATTTTTTTAAAAGAATTAAAATTATTTAAATTTATTTTCTTCATATAAAACTAAACAAAGTAAATTATTTAATGAAATCTATAACTATAATAAAGAGGATATCCTCTTTTGGTTTCCATTTTTTATTAGACTACTATATCTTTTAATTACACTCCAAATTATCCATTACCTTACTCTTTAACTACTCTTTAAACTACCTATTATACCTCTCTTTTTTATTTTATTTTTTAAAAGATGAAAAGAGGCACATAGTGCCTTTCTTTCCCTTAATGTCAATAATTTGGATGAGGTCTTTCGATATAGAAAGTAATTTATGTGAAAAATAATTTTTAAGTAATTTAAGATACATATTGATCAAGTAATTTTTAGGTAATTGTAGATGAGTCAGACAAGATAGTTTAAATTAAGTAAGAGATAAAGAAATTTAAATCAAAATAAAAGATAAAAAATTTAAATTAGTATGCAAGTTAATAAAAATAAGGATAATTTATCCCAAGAAGTCAAAGAATTAGATAAAATTCTCATAAAATCGAATATGAGAGGGGAAAATTAGTTTAAATTAAGAAAAAGATGAAGAAATGAGAGAAAAGATAAAGGAATTTAAATTAGGAAATAAGAGAGGAAGAAGTAAAAATTTTAGGAGAAAAATTCTTAAGAGTGAAGAATATTTGTATAGAGAAAGTTTAGTTTTCATCTTCGCAAGCTAGATAACTATTATAATTAGGGAAAAAGAGACACTCAATGACTCCCTATATATAATTAATGGGGTGTACAATTATTTTTTATTTTTAAAATAAAAATAAAATAAAAAGAGAGGGTGGAAGTTAATTCTGTAAAAAATTGTTGAGGTGGTTTTTTTTTATATGTACAGTTATTTTGTAATTGTATTTTATATGCAATTGGTGAGATGGTTTTTTTATATGCAGATAAAATATAATAGTGGTGTAATTTATAATATTAGTTAAAAGGAAAAATAGTCCAAAAAATATGGAAACGAAAAGTAAGTATTTTCATTATAATAGTTATAAAAGAAATCAGAGAATCAAATGAAATCTCATGATCATAAAATCGGATATGAGAGGGGCAAATTAGTTTAAATCAAGAAAAAGATGAATAAATGAGAGAAAAGATAAAGGAATTTAAATTAACAGATAAGAGAGGAAGAAGAAAGCTTTTAGGAGAAAAATTCTTGAGAACGAAGAATATTTGCATAGAGAAAGTATAGTTTTCACTCTCACAAGCTATAGATAACTATTACAACTAGAAAAAAAGAGGCACTCAGTGTCTCTTTATATGTAGTTAATGGGGTGTACAATTATTTTTTATTTTAAAAATAAAAAAATAAAATAAAAAAGAAAAGGAGGAAGTAAATTAAGAAATGAGAATGTACAATTATTGTACTTTATATGTAATTAGTGAGGTAGTTTTTTTATATGCAGTTAAAATATAATAATGGTGTAATTTATAATGTTAGTTAAAGGGTAAACTAGTACAAAAAATGTGAAAACAAAAAGTAAGTATTGTCATTATAATAATTTTTTTAATGTAAATTATCATTGTAATAGTTATAAATTATAAATTATACATTATAGATTCATAGATATAGAGGATTTGTTTAAGAAACTAGTCAATAACGCACGCAATTCCTGATTTTCTTTTTTAAATTTCTAATCTATATATATTTAAGGTAACTGACTTAATTTAAACTGGTGTTACTGTTCACCAATGGGTTTAGATACGATATCCAGTTTTTGAAAAAATAAATACTAAAAGATAGAGTTATCGAAAAATAATACCAAAAGATAGGGTTTGAAAAAACTCAACTTACTAAGTCATCAGGATTTAAATGACAATTTTACCTAACAAACAAACACAAGAGCACTATTTTCTCCCCGATTAGTGAGAAGTTTTGATCAGAGTAATTGAGTGAAGAATGATGGCAAAATTCTTCATTATTTTTTCTGCTTTGTTTGCATTGATCTTCAACTGTCATGTTTCAATGTCTCTACTCCCAATGGGTCCAACCAGAGTTGTGCCTTCTTCATCACCAACTACAGATTGTGGCTTATTTATAATGGGTATGGTGGATTGTGTACCATTTTTGTCGAACAAGGAATCACAACCAAATGAATTATGTTGTTCTGTCTTTGAATCTGCTGTATCGAGTGGCAATGCTAGATGCATTTGCGGCATGATGGGGAACGAGAATCAGTCCTTGGCTTTCAGAATGCTACCAACTCTTTGCCGGGTAACAATCCCTTGTGATAGTAAGTAATTTCATTCTCTTTTAAATTTATAAGTTCATTACTTTATATATTATATACACAGTTTGATACTAGTAACGTTTTTTCTTGTTCTTAATGCAGTAAATATTAGTCCAGCATCATCCCCTGGTAAGTAAATTATTTCTCTCGTTTGAACCCTTTTTTTATTAATAAAATTAATTATACACATCGGGATCAATTATATGAAGTCATCAACTGCTTTTTGCTTTAGGTATAGTTTTAAAGTGTTAACTACAATTGCTAATGGCTTTTGGTATAGTAATATTCAAGTTTTGGAAGTTTCTATAACTGCATCACGATTGCAATTACAATTACATGGGCTGCATTTATCTCCACTTGGAACTATGGCAGTTGGAGTGCATGTTTGAATACTCATCCTGTCCACAATTCATGCTAAAGAGAAGCTACTATTTGTAGAATTTTTGTATTTGACAAATCAATCAAGATTTTCAAAAAATTCGCAACCATAGTTATACCTACAACAACAAGATTTTCTGGGTCTCCATAACTGCATTGTGACTGCAATTATGATCAGATTAGCCGCATTTATTTACAATTTTTAACAATATCATTATAAAGCTACAGTAGCAACCACAATTTAATGCCCCAGCCCAGTTGGGATGGCTAGTTTCAGCACTTCTAATTTTTAAAATTACCTATTAAGTTTTACACTTTTTTAAGCCTCGCTCTAACAATTTTCATTTTATGTAAATCATTTGGTGGTGCGATTAGAGTCAAAATATAACAAAAATTTCTTATTGTATTCAGTTAGTCACAAAGTTGTGTTTGTTATGATCTTACCTTTATATTTTTTTCTTTTTGTCGTATTTCCGCTGATGCTCCTGGGCCACATGGTCCAGCAGTGTCTCCAGTTCCAAGTCCAGCCCCAGAAAGAGAAAAGTCAATGCCAAGTCCAGAACCACAAAGTCCTACATCAGCTCCTTTAGTACCCAGTCCAAAGTCACAGTCAGAGCCAAGTCCAAAACCAATCCGTTCTCTAGCACCCCTTGCGCCACGGTACCATTCTCTTTCGGTCGTTGTTCTTCTCATTAGTATTTTATTTGTTTATTTCTATTAGGAACTTTTTAGTAAACAGTTTATTTTAGTTGTTTATGACGTACTGAATTAGTTTTTAATAAGTGTTTATTTTAGTCTTAGGGTGATTGACCTTCTATTGTGAATACTTTTCTCTTTAATAGATTATTTTTTTTTAAAAAAGGTTGTTCTGGCACTTTTTTTTATTCAAGTTTCTATCATTTATCTTTATATTTAAACTAATCAGTTATAATATAACTCAACTCGATCTTTTAATTAAAGTTTCAGGTTCAAGTCTTGAAAAAAAAAAAAAAAACTTGGTTAGGAGGAGAGACTCTATTAAAGGTGGTCTATCAAGTTTTTTGGCAAAGATTAGTCATCAATAAAACTGATGGATACTTATTAGTTATAATATGATTTTGATGTAAAATAATCACAATCATATTTTTTAGAGATTAAAGCAAATTCTGATGCAAAATAATTTAGTGATTATTTTTTAAAGATTTAAAAAAAAATAGAAGCTAATTTATATTTGTTTATAATCATAAAATGACCTTTTTAAAAAAGCAGTTGATTTTTATGAGAACCTATTCAAAATAGCTTCAGATTTTAAATTCTTTTCAATTTTTAATTATTTTAAAAAATTGAAATAAAGGTATGAAAAATATTTAAAAGTGATTATTGTTTTAAAAAAAATGCTTTTTTTTTAATGAAAAAGCTGCAACAAACGGCCCAATATTGCAGTTTGTTACGGACCTGATCACATTCGGTTCTAGTTCTACCAAATTGTGAGATTGGATGGGTAGGCTCGTTATATCTCTATACTACATTTGACGATATGGTGGCACACTTTTAAGGTTCTTGTAAATTTATTTTCCTGTGTTGTCTTTCAAAATATGTTTATGTAATTAATATAATGTAATACTCTACCATGATGAAAAACTGATAATAACAAATAATATACTATTAATTGATGACTATGTCTTTTTTTACGTTAAAAGAAAGCAATTCAGTCCTATATATTCGTCTTTTGTTTTTTTTTTTGGTTTCCCGGTTTGTGTTTGTAGGCTATTTCGTCAGACCTTGTTAACCAATAACCATTTTTCTGAAAGGGGGTAAAGATTATTTATCGAGTCGTTTATGTTACGGATTAATTTAGGGTAGAACTTTTTTAATCTTTAAACTATTATTTGAGGTTGAGCAATTGGATCTTCTACAACATAATAACAAACTGCGCCCGGGGCAGTTGATATTAAACGACTCAAACCATGATATTTATTTTATTTTGTTTTTAATATTTAACCATATAATGGAGTCATTTTAAACGGCTATGATTTTCTACTATTGCAATGAATCTCAATATGTTATTCATTGATGCATTATAGTTCGACTTTTCAAGTGATGTGAAAATCTTCTTTATCAATTTGCAATATATTATTGAACGATAATATTAACAAATTTTATGACTCAAATTTAAATTTGCATTGTATGCAATATTGGCGTAGTCAAAAGGTTTGTGAGCTTAAAATGAGAACGACATAACACCAACTTTCGAAAGAATGGCATACTTCACTGTTTTGCTAAGCAGAGCATTAACCGTGCAGGAATGCGGCATTCAGGAATCACAACATTGAAGGGGACGTTATTCAGTAGTTTGGGCCTTGAACCCCTTTGAGTCACCAAACTAATAAAACAAAATCCAAGGAAGTGTTCACTGCACAGCACTAGTAGTATATGTACGGCGCGTAGCTGAAAACTATGGATAATTTTAAGGGGAGAGGGAAAAAAGGAAATAAGTTTTTCTTTTTGAAAAAAATATTCATGCTCAATTTCAAAACTTACACAACAATTGATAGAGGTTATGTATAATAAAGGGAAAGACTACGGTTATGGTGAGTTTTGCTAGGGTTTTGGCTATTGGAGAACCTAGTTAAGCTGCTTCTAGTCAAGAAGAAGGATTTACTTCTTTTTGGATTTTATATATAGGCCCAATATGAGAAGTGTAAGTTTAGTAGGTTGTATAAAATGTGAGAGTTGGTCTAAAAATGTTTAGACATTTTTTGAACACAGTTACCTCATTTATATACACTTTACTTTTTTTATCTCATCTAATGTGAGACTTCATTCTTCAATACTCCTCCTCAAGTCTAATTGGTTTTTTTTTTTTTTTCGATTGGCCTACTTGTGACTTGTTTTTTTTTTTTCCTTTTTTTCTTTTTTGGGCTTGTACTCAAAACAGCCTCAGAGGCCTTTTATCTGGGCTTGTGCTTCTTTTATTTGAGTTTTAGAGGCCCAATTTACATTTTTTTTAGGTTTTTTTTTTTTGGATTAATATGACTTGTTAGGCATTGGGCTCTGATACTATTTTAGATTTTATACACAAACCCAATATGAAAAATATAAGTTTAGTGGATTGTATAAAGTGTGAGAATTGGTCTAAAAAGTCTAGACATTTTTTGGATATAACCACCTCACTTTTATACACTTTATTTTTCTTTATCCCATTTGACATGAGACTTCATTCTCTAATACTTCTCGTGAACACTAAGAAAGTGAAGGAGGGTGATGAAGGGGAGTTGCCTATGGAGGTCTCGAATGGGGGTGGGGCTTCCTCACCCTATAAGGATATGTTGATGAAGCCGGCAGGGGGTGGTTTGGTGATGGGGTTGTGACGGAGGTCCAGGAGGTTGATCTGAGTTTGATGGGTCCTATAGAGTCAGAGAAGGATAGGGGGGATCAAGTGATTGGACCTACTATTCCATTGAGTGAGGAGGAATTGAGTATGTGGTCCAGTCCTTGGAAAAATACCTTGGTGGTGAAGGTGTTGGGTAAAAGAGTTAGGTTTCACACCTTCGAGGCTAAACTGCAAAGAAGTTGGACCAAGAATGGGAAGATTCAGATTATTGATATGAATGATGGTTTTTTTCATGTGGTGTTTAGTAGTGAAGAAAATTACAAATTTGCTCTTTTTAAAGGTCTGTGGATGGTTGCTGATGACTATTTAATTGTTCAAAGATGGAGGCCATTTTTCTTAATGCATGCAAAAGAAGTGAGGAGGGTTGCGGTTTGGATTCGTAGTAATAGACTTCCTATTGAACACTATAATGATATTTTTCTTAGGAGGGTTGGTATGACATGGTGGAATTTTCTAAAGATTAATAGACTTACGTCTATTCATTCTCGTGGGAAGTTTGCTCGTATTTGTGTTGAATTGGACCTTGATAAGTCGTTGCTTACTCATATTGTAGTTCGAGGTTTTCGTATATTTTTGGAGTAAGAAGGATTACATGCCATTTGTTTTCGTTGTGGCCGCTTCAGACATGAGAAAAACTCTTGTTTGGAGTTTTTGGGTAATCTAGAGGCATGCCAAGGGAGCAAGGTTAAGGCTCGTGAGGAGACAAAGAAGAATGGGGAGCACGCAGTGCAGCATGAAGGAGGGGTTGACGTCTGCCCTGAGAGCGGGAATACTCCTAAGATCATGCAATCAAATGTTGAAATAGATACTGTGGGCACTAAATATGGCCCTTGGATGATCGTCCGAAGGAATAATAAGAAGAATAAGGTGATTGTTGGAAGTGCAAATGATGTGGCAAAATTGGAGCTGAAAATGAAGGAAGGTTGCTCGTCCGATATGGGAAGAAAATCTGGTAATGGATTCGCAGCTTTAAAAGAGGCCCCACAGCTTGTAGCTGGTGATCAAGTTATTTTGGATGATGATTAAGTAATTTTGAATGGTGATCGAATGACTACCGACGTAGGCGAGGGAGTTTTTGGATTTGATTAATTGTAGTAATAATGCAATTGTTGGGAGTGAAGAGGTGTTGGAGGCTAAGGATAATGGGTTGGTGGGAAGCATGACATGCGCGGTTGGTAGCGATAAATCCGTGTCGAAGGTAAATGCCATTTATAGGCTTGATCTCACGCCCAAAGTGGTACGGGTTAGAAATACGCACGGAGGGAAAAAAAATCCCCAAGAACAAGGCTTCTAAGAAGAAAGCAGCCTCGGTATCTAAAACTCAGTTCGTTTTGGAAGATTCAATAGCAAAGGACAAGGAGTTAGTTGACAAGGCCATGCAGAAGGCTAAGGGGGATAGTGTCTTAAATACTCTTAAAAGCTTCTTTATGAATAACGTGGATGCTAATAAGTGGTGGGGGGAAATGCCTGTGATTCAAACTCATGTAGATTTGGATGCGGTAGAGTTTGCGAATAAATTAAAGGACAAGTTTGTTGCACAAGCTGGTAGTGGTGGCGAAAGGTTGTTGGTTGGAGATAGTGGGAATCCAAAAGGTATGAAGACTGTAGAGCCGAAAGTGACTGAAGAGAACTATTCTAGTTTCATTATCCTAATGGAGAGGCATACTAGTGGAGATATTGTGGCAAGGATTATGAAGAAGATTGCTTAAAAGGGTCTTTTATTCAAGAAGCCAATGGGCACTCTGAGGGTATCTGGTGTCTGTGGAACACTGACCTTTGGATAGTGGAGGTTATTCGGAGTAGCGCTCAGTGGGTGCATATGCATGTCCGTTGGCAGAATGGTAGCTGATGGTTCTTGACGGCAGTCTATGGTGCTCCTCAGGTTGCCTGTAGACAGGTTCTTTGGGATGATCTTTTGGATATAGCTGATAATGTTATAGGTGCCTGGGCCTTGATAGGTGACCTTAATTGTACTCTGGTTGATCATGAGAGGATTGATAGTTTGTCTAGTCAACCTCACAAGGACATGACACAGTTCAGAGGTCTGGTGCATGATGGGGAGTTGATTGACGTGGGCTTTCAAGGATATTTGTTTACTTGGAAGAATTCAAGAACAGGAGTCAGGTAGGACTAGTGTCTTATTTACGTTGATTGGCATTTGAGCTTTCCAGAAGCAGTGATCGTTCTCTTGGGGTGGCTCAAATCTGATCATAGGCCTCTATTATTAAAGCTTAAGAAAGTTGGTTGTAGGAATCAGCATAGGCAGCCCTTCAAGTTTGAAGCTACCTAAGTCTTGCACTTGGATTTCCCTATCATGATTAGAGATAAATGGAGGGAAGAGAATGATGCTCTTTCTTGGTCAAGAAGGATGGCTAAGCTACGGGAGGATTTGCATGGATGGAATAGGGAGGTCTTTGGTTGTATTCAAAAGAGGAAGGATCTTCTTTTGCGGAAGCTAGCTCATCTAGATAGTAGGGGGACTGGTTTCTCGATCCGCGTCTTGATAAGAAGTATAAGGCCGTTTGGAGGGAGTATGAGTAGGTGTTAGCTGAGGAGGAGATTTTTTTTGGTTCCAAAATTCTTGCCCTACGTGGTTGTTGTTTGGGGATCGTGACGCTCGTCTCTTTCATGGGGTGGCGTCCATCAGATGAAGGAAGAATAACTATGATATGTTGAAAGATGATAGAGGGGAGTGGATTTCAGAGCCTCAACAGCTTAAAAGACTGGTCACAGATTATTATAAATCTATTTACCAGGATAATGGAGATTATTTTCCCCTTGAATTTTTTGATGTTTTTCCTGTGCCTGATGATGGTTGTTGACAAGACTTGGATAGACTGGTTACTAATGCTGAAATTTTTCAGATTGTTTGCTGTATGGGGAGTTTGAAGTTTCTTGGGCAGATGGGTTTCAAGCTTTATTTTTCTAGAATCAGTGGGAAGTGGTGGGAGCAGACTTTTGCAGGCTTATTAGAAAGGTGTTTGAGGATCCTAGATGTGTGGCTGAGGTTAATAGCACGCTTATTACTTTGATTCCAAAGAAGGAGGTAGTGCTATCCATGAAGGATTTCTGTCCAATAAGCTTATGTAATGTGTCCTATAAAACTATTACTAAGATTATTGCTTAGAGATTGAAGCCTTTATGAGTAGATTGATTGGTCCGTGCCAGTCGAGCTTTGTCCCTTCTAGACAAAGCAGTGATAATATTGTGGTAGCTCAAGAAATTTTTCATTTCATGCAGAGGAAGGGTGGTGCCAAAGGGTGGATGGCAATTAAGATTGACTTAGAGAAGGCTTATTATGATAGGCTTAAATGGAGGTTTATTGAGGAGACTTTGGAGAAGGTGGGGTGCTCAGCTAGTTTGGTGGGCCTTATCTGGAGTTGTATTTCTTCTCTATCCATGAAAATGTTGTGGAATGGTGAGGCTTTAGAGGAGTTTTTCCCTTTTAAGGGTATTCGTCAAGGGGATCCACTTTCAACTTACCTTTTCGTTCTTTGTCTTGAAAGGTTGCTCCAAATGATATCTTTTGCTGTGGACCAAGGGTCTTGGAAATTGTTAACTAATGTAAAACTTTTCTAAAATACTTCTTGGCTGATGTAATTTACTTTTCTTATGTTAGTTGCTAATGTTCTATATAGTAAGTATGTTTGGTCTGTTTTTTGGGAAAACTGTCCAACTAATGGAGTGGGTAAATGTCCTTTTTGCTGACAGCAAGTATGGGTATAATGTATGGCTCTTATTTCAGTTGTAATACACAAAAAATATGTATGGAAGTCTGCATAAAACAGAGGCATTACAGCAGATACGATTTTGCTCTGCTCTCTCTTTTCCTCTCTTCTCTTCTCATTCCTTTCTCATGGTTATGTTTTATGGTTTAGATTGTCTTCATTCAACAGTGGTATCAGAGCAGTGTTCTTATAGGCTGTGGGTCTGAAAAAAATTGGGAGGAGAGATTAAACACTTGTGAGTGGGGAGAGATCAAATGGCTTCAAGGAACAATGCTGTCTTTGCTGTTCCTCAATTTTCTGGGGAAAATTATCATATATGGGTTGTCAAAATGAGATCATGTTTGAAGTCTTTTGGCTTATGGGAGTATGTAGATCAAGACAAGCAAGTTCCACCATTGACAGCTAATCCAACCATAGCTCAAATCAAGCAACATGAGGAGGAGACTTTGAAGAAGGAGAAAGCTGTTTCATGTCTGCACTCAGTTTTGACAGATGATGTGTTTACATGCATTATGCATCTGGAAACAGCCAAGCAAATATGGGATGAACTGAAAGAAAGGTATGCAGGTGATGAAAGGGTAAGGTCCATCAAGCATTAACTCTTAAAAGAGAGTTTGAGATGCTGAAAATGAAAGAAAATGAGTCTGTCAAGGAGTACACTTCAAAGCTGTCCCATTTGGTGAACCAAATGAGGTTGTATGGTGAGGTTGTGCAAGACTACAAGGTGGTAGAAAAGATGCTGATCAGTCTACCTGAAAAATTTGAAGCCAAAGTTGCTGCCATTGAAGAATCATGTGATCTCAAGAAGCTAACTATTTCTGAGATGGTTAGTAAATTGCAAGCTCAAGAACAAAGATTTTCTATGAGAATGGATGATGCAACTGAAAATGCATTTCAAGCTAAACACAAGGGAAAGCAATCTGGTCAGAAAAATCAAAAAAGGCAGAATTATAAAAAATGGGGTGATCAAAAGGGAAAAGGAAAGATGGAAGGGGGTTCAACTGAATCTGCAGCAAAGAACAATTTTCCTCCTTGTTCTACATGCAAAAGAACAAATCACTTGTCAAAAGATTGTTGGTATAAGGGGAAGCCTCAAATTCAATGTCACAATTGCAAGCAATGGGGACATAGAGAGAAGTATTGCAGATTTAAGCAAAACCAATCTCAACCACAACCTGCACATCAAGTTAACTTCACTGATGAGCAATCTCAGGTTGAAGATCACTTGTTTATGGCTACTCAAACATGTAGTTCAGGTTCAAAGGATGTATGGTATGTAGATAGTGGGTGCACAAACCACATGGCAAGGGACTCAAGTCTCTTCACTTCTTTGGATAGGGCTGTCCAAACCAAAGTCAAGCTTGGAAATGGAGATATTGTACAGACTAAAGGGAGAGGTACAGTTTTTGTTTACACTAGCAAAGGTGCTAAATTTATTCATGATGTTTTGCTGATTCCTGATTTGGATCAAAATTTGCTAAGTGTTGCTCAATTAATGAAAAAAGGATATTCACTTTCCTTTAAAAATAATGGCTGTATCATACTGGATCCTAATGATTCAGAAGTTGTTAAGGTTGAAATGTGTGATAATAGTTTTCCAATCAGTTTGAATCAAGTGAATCATTCAGCACTTGTTTCCAAACACGATGATTCTGCACTATGGCACAAAAGATATGGCCACTTTAATATGGGTGCATTGAAATTTCTGCAAACTCACGATATGGTGAGAGACATGCCTGTGATAAGTTGTATTAATGATTTATGTGATGCTTGTCAATTGGGGAAAATGCATAGAAAGTCTTTTTCATCAGCAAATGTCACACGGGCAAAGAATAAATTGGAGCTTGTTCACACTGACTTATGTGGTCCTATGAGTGTACTTTCTCTAAGCCAAAACAAGTATTTCATCTTGTTTATTGATGATTTGACTAGAATGACATGGGTGTATTTTTTATCAAGCAAAGCTCAAACTTTTGATGTCTTTAAAAAGTTTAGAGCTATGGTGGAGTCTCAAAGTGGTTGCAAGATTAAAGTTTTGAGATCAGATAATGGGAAGGAGTATACCTCCAGTGAATTTAATATGTTTTGTGAAGATATGGGGATTATTCATCAATTGACAGTTAGTTATACCCCTGAGCAAAATGGAGTCTCTGAGAGAAAAAACAGAACAGTTATGGAAATGGCAAGATGCTTAATTGCAGAAAAAAGGCTACCAAAAAGCTTTTGGGCTGAAGCTGTTTTTACAGCAATATATCTCTTGAACAGGCTGCCAACAAGAGCTGTTAAAGAGAAAACACCAATTGAAGCTTGGTTAGGAGTGAAGCCCTCTGCCAAACACTTGAAGATTTTTGGATCAATATGTTATATTCATGTTGCAGCAGCTAAAAGATCCAAACTGGATGACAAAGCTGAAATGGGGATTTTTTTAGGCTATGCTGCAAGCTCCAAAGGTTATAGAGTGTACAATATGAAGTCAAAACAGATTGTGATCAGCAGGGATATTCAAGTTGATGAGAATGCATATTGGGATTGGGAAAATAATCAGGTTCAAAGAAGCATGAAGTCAGAACAGTTGACAACCAATTCCAATGCATCTAATGACCAGAAGCAAGTTACAAATGATGATGAAAATCAGATTGCTGAATCTGATTCTCCAGTGCTAAAAACCAAGTCTTTGGCTGAAATTTATGAAAAATGCAGTTTTGTGGTGCATGAGCCTTCTTGTTTTGAAGAGGCTTCAATGCAAATAGAGTGGAATGATGCAATGAAGGAGGAGCTGGCTATGATTAACAAAAATGATACTTGGGAACTCACTCCAAGGCCCAAAGACAAGAATGTGATTGGTGTCAAATGGGTTTATAGAACAAAATTAAATCCTGATGGTTCCATTCATAAGCACAAAGCTAGACTTGTTGTAAAGGGATATTCTCAAATGGCCGGAATTGATTACGGTGATACATTTGCACCGGTTGCTAGGCATGAAACAATTAGATTAATTGTTGCTCTATCAGCTCAATATGGATGGAAAATCTTTCACTTGGATGTAAAATCAGCTTTTTTAAATGGAGTTTTACAGGAAGAAATCTACGTTGAACAGCCTGTTGGCTTTATTGTGGCAGGTCATGAAGACAAAGTTTATAGGCTTCACAAAGCCTTGTATGGGCTGAAACAGGCTCCAAGAGCTTGGTACAGCAGAATTGATTCACACTTTCTGCAAAATGATTTCAGGAGGAGCCAAAATGAGCCTACTCTTTATGTGAAAGATTGTGGCAATGGGAAGAAAATTGTAGTTTCACTTTATGTTGATGATTTGCTGGTTACAGGTGATGGTATTGATGAAATTGACAAATTTAAAAAGAGCATGCTGCAGGTTTTTGAAATGACAGACCTTGGAATGATGAGGTATTTTTTGGGAATGGAAGTACATCAGCTTGATGATGGTATCTTTCTCTCACAGAGAAAGTATGCCAATGATTTGCTGCAAAAATTCAAATTGGAGAGCTGTAATCCAGTTTCAACTCCTCTTGCTGTAAATGAAAAGCTTTCCAAGGATGATGGTGATGCAAAGGCAAATGTAACTCAATACAGAAGTTTAGTTGGCTGCCTTCTTTACTTGACAGCAACTAGATCAGATTTAATGTTCTCTGCTAGTCTGCTTTCAAGGTTTATGCATTCACCAAGTTTAACACACTTTGGTGTAGGCAAAAGAGTGCTAAGATATTTGAAAGGTACTGCAGATTTTGGCATTTGGTACAGCAAAAGTGATGGAAGGCTTGAAGGTTTTGTTGATAGTGATTGGGCTGGTTCTATTGATGACTCTAAGAGCACAACTGGGTATGTTTTTTCACTTGGCAGTGGAGTGTTTTCATGGAACTCCAAAAAGCAAGATGTGGTTGCTCAATCCTCAGCTGAAGCAGAGT
Source organism: Spatholobus suberectus (assembly GCA_004329165.1). Classification (NCBI taxonomy): domain Eukaryota; kingdom Viridiplantae; phylum Streptophyta; class Magnoliopsida; order Fabales; family Fabaceae; genus Spatholobus; species Spatholobus suberectus. Next base: position 56,172,384 of record CM014734.1, on the reverse strand, counting down.
ATATTGCTGCAGCTGCTGCTTCAAATCAAGCTATTTGGATTAGAAAGGTATTGACTGATTTGAATCAAATACAAGAAGAACCTACTGTGCTATGGTGTGACAACAATTCAGCCATTTCTATTGCCAAAAATCCAATTCAACATGGGAGAACCAAGCATATCAATGTCAAATTTCATGCTATAAGGGAAGCTGAGAAGAATGGAGATGTTCAATTGATGTACTGCAGGTCTGAGGAGCAATTGGCAGACATACTCACTAAGGCGCTTCCAAGTGCTAAGTTTAATGAACTAAGAAGCAAGCTGGGAGTCTTTAAGAAAAGTTTTAAGGAGGAGTGTTAACTAATGTAAAACTTTTCTAAAATACTTCTTGGCTGATGTAATTTACTTTTCTTATGTTAGTTGCTAATGTTCTATATAGTAAGTATGTTTGGTCTGTTTTTTGGGAAAACTGTCCAACTAATGGAGTGGGTAAATGTCCTTTTTGCTGACAGCAAGTATGGGTATAATGTATGGCTCTTATTTCAGTTGTAATACACAAAAAATATGTATGGAAGTCTGCATAAAACAGAGGCATTACAGCAGATACGATTTTGCTCTGCTCTCTCTTTTCCTCTCTTCTCTTCTCATTCCTTTCTCATGGTTATGTTTTATGGTTTTATGGTTTAGATTGTCTTCATTCAACTAGAAATGTATGTAGTTGAGCTGGGGGGTCCTAAAATATCTCATCTAGCCTTTGCAGATGACCTTATATTGTTTGTAGAAGTTTCTCTTGACCATGTCCAGATTATTAACAATATTTTACAATTGTTTTGCAGGAGTTTAGGTCAGAAAGTGAGCCAGGAGAAATCTAGAGTATTTTTCTCCAGGAATATGAGTTGGTATCTGAAGCTTCAGGTTATGGGCTCTTGGGATTCAATGGATGGATGACTTGGGTAATTACTTAGGTGTTCCTCTTCTCCATATAAAGACGTCTAAGAGGACTTACCACTTCATTATGGAGAAAGTTAACCAAAGGTTCAGTGCATGGAAAGCGAGAGTGCTATCATTTTCTGGTCGGGTTACCTCCAAATCGGTGATTCAAGCTCTTCCTTCTTATGTCATGTAGATGACTCATTTGCCTAAGTCTGTTTGTGATGATATTGATAAGGCTTGCCGGAGCTTTATTTGGGGGGATATTGCACATAGGAGGAAGGTTCATTTAGTGGATTAGGATGTTGTGTGCCAACCAAAGTTAGATGGAGGTTTGGGTTTGAAAAAGACTAGAGAGGTCAATCTAGCAGGGCTACTTGGAGGCTTTGCTCCTCCCCTTCAAGTCTGTGGTCCCGAATTATTCATCGTAAGTATAGGTGTGGGAATCATGTGGTGCCGGTTATTAACAAAAATAGGCCAGGAAGTAATTTTTGGAGAGGGCTTTGTGCTGCGTGGGAGCAGTTTATGGCAACACAGGTTGTCGTGGCAAGGTAAGCGACCCTTTTGAAGGCTTTTAAAGTTGCGCTGGCCTCAAATTTGGTGAAATTAAAGGCAAGTCACACTTTTAATACTCCTCACGGCATTGCTTGGTGGCCTCCAATCAGGGGTTTGTGGCCCTTAATTATGATGGCTCGGTGTCACAATCTGGTGGTCTTGCGGCTTGTGGTGGACTGTTAAGGATGTTAGTGGTTGGGCTTGCAGCAAAGTTGGGTGATTGTTCAGTTGTGGAGGCGGAATTGTGGGGGATTTTGCACGGATTGACTCTAGGTTGGAATCGAGGTTATCATTCTATTAGTACATATTCTGATTCACAATTAGAGGTTAAATTCCGTAAAGAGGGGTGTCCTCAAACTGATCCTTGCTATAATTTAGTGAGGTCTATTCATCATATCCATCTTGATGGAGGTCAGATTAGGTGGTGTCATGTATTGCAGGAGTCTAACCAGGTAGCGGATGCTTTCGCTAAGGCCAGTTTAAACTTAGAAGTTACTATGTGAATATATGATGTTGTATCTTTTATTTCTTTTGCTCTTTTGACGGACATGGCTTGTATTAGTTTTTCTAGAGGCTTTTGGTCTTTTTTAATAAAATTGTTTTATTCATCTAAAAAAAAAGTGTAATAAAGGGAAGCAACCTTTCAAAAAAATGATGGATTAGATCAGTCTAAATTTCTAGCACTATAAAAGGCATTTATATTTTGTATCAAATTGTGCTTTGGGTGTGAGGGATTCTTAATAATTTTTTCTCAAACAAGATTGTCCTAGATACCGGAGAGGAACTAAAAAAAAAAAACTTAATTTATTAATTTATTGTGATAGCTATCAAGTTATCAATCTTAATTTAAATTAAGGACCCCATCAGTATAACTAAAATTCATCTCACTCTTAGATAATTTATTAATTTGAGATAGCTTAGGGCCCATATCGAACTACATTTCTCTCATGCATTACTCCTCCACTTGCGGTTGAGTATAGTGTACATGGTTGTGACACTTGCAAAAACTCTCACTTTTATAAGTCAACAATAAATTACGTACCTCTCATGATTCAAAGAGTTAATTTCCATTCACTATCATCAAATATTACAATCAAACCTTTTGCCGTTAAATGATTATTTTTTTTTAAGAAAAGAATAAAGTATATTCTCCTCTCTCAAGAGATGCTTATATTACATTCTCCTCTTTTTTTATTTTAAAATATACATTCTTTTTTAAGAGATAAATATGAGTTTTTAATCATTTTCAACATAAACGAGCCTCTTAACAGTTGTGAACAATTATGAGTATGTTTCTCAATATTATTTTATCCTTTTTTAATAACTTTTAATATCACCTACAACTTATTTTGAACATTTGTTATTGATTTGAATATTTTAGAAGGTAGAATGAAGTTTTAAATGTCTTTTGAAACGTGATCTTTTAAAGTCACAAAGTTGATAGTAAATATTCAAAAACTACTTGTCCATCATGTTGAGAATCATAACAAGAGAAAAATCTCTAAAAAACTCATTTACATTATAATAGATTTAAAATGTAACTTATATTCATTGTTCAACAGAGGAGGCTATATATATTTTTAAATAAAAGATGGGAAGATTGTAATTTAATCATCTTTTAAAGAAAGGAAATATAATTTACTCTTAAAATGAATTTAACTCCATAACTATTACAGAATTTACAGAGTTGATGACATTTAAAATATAATTCAAAAGGGTGTACCCACCAGAAGAAAATTGGAAAGGGTGATTACGAATTCTTAATCTGTCTATTTTACACATAGTATATTTGATTTGAACTTCAATATATGTTATTTATTAATTTTTAAAATTATCTCAAAATTAAAGTAATTAAATTTATTTTATCAAAATATATTTTAAGATAGATACGTTGAAACTTTAATTACCTAATAATAGTTAGTTGCAATGGAAGTATATATACCGTAATTTCATGTAATTTTTACCTACGATGAAACTAGGGGATTTAAATTTTAGAATTATGATTTTAATGAGGACTTTATCTAATTACTGTTCTTAACCTAAAGATTAATTTCAGAGCATTATGTCTATAGACTATATGGAGATCCCTAATCATAGGGTGTTTACATCCAACCCAATCCAAAAAAAAAAAAAAAAAACTGCAAACTGATTCAAAAAAACTGAAAATTGATGAAAACCGAAATTTTTTAGATTTTTCTGGATCATATTTTTGCATAACCGATCGATTTGGATTGGTTTTCGGTTGGTGTTTGTAAAATCAAACCGATATTTTCTAATATGCACATTTTTATGTATTTTACATATAACTTCTATATGTTTTATTATATTTACTAGTATTTCACCGATATTTTTATTATGTTTTTTTTCATGTATCCAACCAACGTAACAAAACTATATATACTTAATTCTCCTTGGGTATTTATTTTGAATATATATGTTCTTATCTCCTTAGGAAAAAGAAATCACGTTGTAGGATAAATAATCAATTCATTGACATACTTCTTTTTATGCTTATTTAAAAATAATTTTCAATATTTAGAGAGTAATAGGAAATTAAAATGTTGGTAAGGATGTGTTGGTAAAAACCTAATCATCCAATCCAATCCAAACCACATTTTATCATTGGATTTGACGACTTTTTAGCTCAAGACCGATTTGCAAATACCCCTACCTAATCATAGATAAAATAAATAACTAAAATAGATAAAATAAAAATAACTGGATTACAATAAATTTCATCAATTATCCTAAACGTAATTTGTTATGCTAATCCTAATGTGATTTAAATTCCTTATGATTGTAAGATATGTGCTATATATCCTGTACTATATGTGTGTGTGTGTATGTGTGTGGGTGGGTGGGTGGGTGTAGATCAAGTGAGAGTAGTGTTTACATGAGAGGGTAAAAAGATTAAATTTAGATCATACAACCATATATGAATAGTTAAGACACTACAAAAAAGGATTATTTAGCCACGTCTAAAATTGTGGCTAATCCATCAAATAACCATGGCGAAACATGTTTCTCAAGGTTATAGTAATCGTGGCTAGTCTTAGAGTCACAAAATAATAGCCACAGTCAAATTCAATGTTAACCATGATTATTTTAAGTGTGGTAACAATACTTTGCCACAGTTAAATTTGTATTTAGCCATGTCTTAACTGTATCTAATTAGTCCCGTAAAATATTCAAAATTCATTATTTAGGCATGGTCATAACCATGGCTATTGTGGCACAAAATTTTGCCATGGTACAACTGTGGCTAAATTATTATTATTGTTGTTGTTGTTGTTGTTATATATTTTACATTTGCTGATTGTCCTTACAATTCCTAAGTAGGTTTTGGTAACTTAATAACATTGTCTTAATTTCTTATACCAATACATAATTAGAAGATAATCTAAATACAATAAAATAAAGATACTCATGATATAAGTTAATATTTGCTAATAACAACAATAAAAGTCTAACAATTGCAATATATTGTCACTATATAAAATAAAAGGAAACATCCTCTCAAGCTAGTGATCTTAAATATACTAGCTCCTAACATTCAATGTGTGTGGTTTCATATACATCCTAAGCAACTTTAACCAAGATGGAGGAACACCTTGGTTGAAAATAGGTAACTCATCTCCAAATTTATGTTACAAGAAGTTTTGTAGAATTTCCAATTGCTTCTTAGTCTCTTCATATCCATTTAGCTTCTTTTTTTTCCTAAGTTTCTACTTGTTTCTTTAAATCTTCAACATCTTTTTGGCTAAAGCTACCAATATTAACAAAATCAGTGAAATATCTACGCATTCCAAAAACATTAGTGGGACAACTACCAACCCCTAAACCATGCACTTGACCTAAATGCTCAACTCCATAAACTTTTCAAATTGCATCATTAGGATATGCATTAACCTTTGATAAGACACCTAAAGTAGTACCATGTTCTTGATCTTCAAGTAAGTTTTCTGATATATTTTCCTATTAGATAAAAAAGATTAGTTAATAGAGACTAAAATGTCACACTTAAGAAGCATTGGATTGAAAATTTGATTGAACGAATTTTTCCCCATGTATGTACCAAAATGTATACTTCCTAGGAAAACCTTTTTGAAAAAGTTGACTAAACACTTCAACTTTATCACCCATATGACAAAATCCACATGTAATATAAGGACATAGGATATGTCCATTGATAGCTGCATTTGAAAAGGCAAAGTTCAAAACTTGGACTACTCCATTTAAGAAATCAGTTGAATTGACTAGTTTGCCAATCCAACTTTTATCAATCATAATTGGATGAATCTATTTTCAAATTTGAATAAAATTATTAAAGAGTTCAAGATGACAATGATATAATATATATCTTAAATTTTATAGCTTGATTTGATTTGTCACATGATAATCAAACAATGCAACTAAAAATAAAAGTAAAAAAACAAAAACTAGATTAAATAGAGGGGTTATCAACACAGCAAGAATCTGTACATAATAGAGTCTCCTAGCAATAAAATAAATCATCATGATTCAAATCTTAAAAATCATATTGAACAAATTCACAGCTAATTTTATGTGTCTAGAAAATATATTACAAAAAAAATATATATCTTCATTTACTTTACTAATTTTTGGTGTTAAGTATCAAAGTTGTAGACAAAGGATTTATGGTTCTCTCTTTGACAAATAGCTATAGGCTTGCTTGCTATCTTGATCCACTTCAAGTAATAATCATGAAATTCAAATAAGAAAGAGGCTTTAACTACATATAAATTTATCAAATATTTCTTAATTAATATTAATTGTACATTCGTTAATTTTGATAAGAAAACAATTTTAATTTTTTTTCTCAAATAAGTCAAATATATTTTTTAAATTTTCCTATCACATTATGACTTTTTTCCCCTACATCCATTAAAATAGAGGGCTCTTGACATATATGGCACCACAAAACATAGAATCAGACTGAGTAACGAATCCCTATCAAGACAAAAATATGTAAATTGTTACAGAAAAAGCATATTATATATTATAAATATAAAACACACATTTTAAATGCATTGCATCATAAAACAATACATCAAAGTTAGTTATAGCACCATGATGGATCTAAATATGGCACCAGCAGGTAGAGGAAACAAAACCCATTACAACAATGCATTGTTCAACACCGTATCGATGCATATAACAAAGAAACACAAATTGAATCTTGCATCCAATGAAAGAAGGGCCAAAAAAAAACAAACAATTTTTTTTAATGAAAATGAAGAGTTGAAAGAACTCAAAATGAAAAAAGTGGGGAGGAAAGAAACCATGTACATTGAATGTTAGGAGCTAGTACATTTGAAGCACAATAAAAAAAACAAATCCACAAATAAGTGTTCTACTTGCACATGGAAAACACAAATTACTTACGTTAGAGAGTTGGGCAAATGTAGTGGAACAATCAAAGAGTATAAAGTAGTAGATAGGTTAACTCACAAAATGTGAAAATCGCACATAAGGAGAACTCAAAATCGCTTGAAGCTAACCATTAATCAAAAGTAACTCCTTGGTTCTACACAGCCCTATTTTGTTCAAACAAAATCAATTAAAATCCTAATAGATTTTGGGAGAATCCATTCTATCAATCAAAACTTTGAAATATAAATTTTGTAACAAAGAAAAAAAGAGGTTAGTTTTTTACCCTGTGAGAGTGATTGACTTTGGAGAGAACTTGGTGCCAAACTCTTTTCTACAACTCTTTGAAACTTGGAGAGAAGCTGAGGACAATGGTGTTGGCTTTGGAGAGGTTTTTGGGCTTCTATAAGTCGGTGTTTCTAAAATTGTTTCTAATTTTTGGGAGAAACTTGGGAACCAAAAAATGCGAATGTGAGATGAAGGGAAAAAGGAAAAATAAAATAAAATAAGGTTGCTTGTGTTGTTTTGCTATGATGATAAGGTAGAACATCTAGATTTTTTTTAACCTTACCCACTTTTACAAAAACCATGGCTAAGTAGCACTTTTTTTTAGTGAGATTAAAAGTTATTTAATAATCACATGGCCTCAAGTCATATATGACTTTGTGATTTAATCTCAACCCTGTATAATTTTATTCTTTATATGACTAAGATTCACTTCTCTCACTTTTATAATAAAAGCCCTACACATGTTTATTTAAATATAAAAAATATATAATTTAAATATGTAGAAAATATATTAAAAATTGTTTTTCTTATCAATATAGTGTATTATAAACAATTTCTTGTATAATGTGAGTATTTTCTCTAAAGATTAACAATATTAATTGCCAACTTTTTTAATGAGGTTATGATTAATAAAATGAAATATATCAAATATTATAATTCATTGAAGCAATTTATTATATACTTCACATAATAAATATACTTCATATAATAAATAATTGACATAATTAGAAGATTAACAAAATAATATTGAAGCTTAAAAGATATTTACAAAAATAACTAATCACATTATTTATATTTTGTTATGCACAATTAATTATATGTTATTTTAACAAGAGTTGCATCACTAATTGCGATTCTTATTGTTGTGCAAAATGAAAAGTATAGAAATTACATTAAAAATGTAATCTAGAATGAATTATTGTATTTAGTAATTTATTATATACTTATTATAGATTACATTTTTAATGTAATTTCTATACTTTTCATTTTGCACAACAATAAGAATCGTAATGCTTTAAGTGATGTAACTCTTGTTAAAACAACATATAATTAATTGTGCATAATAAAATATAAATAATGTGATTAGTTATTTTTGTCAATATCTTTTAAGCTTCAATATTATTTTGTTAATATTCTAATTATGTCAATTATGTATTATTGATATCAATAATATTGTCATATATAAGGGAGTGATCATTATTTTTTCTCTTTGATATTTTTTATTTTACATGTGTTGTTTAAAATTTGGATATGTACTTTGAGTAAATCACCCATTGACTTAAATAAATATTAGTTTAGAATTTTTGTATACATTAAAAATTTTCTCCTTCTTATAATTAATGTTAGTAATTTTCTATTACCAACATGTAAGAATATCTTTTAAACTCACATGCCAAATAATTTATTTTATTTATAGTAGTATCGATAACTTACAATATGTTAATATTTACTTACGGTTTCATCTAGACACTTATAACTAATAATATCTTCGAATGAACCATCAATGACTTCAAACTCAATCTCTTTATTAATCGAGGAAGTTTGGTCCGTGTACATTTTAACATAAATTTTGAAAAATAATTATATTCTGTTAAAAAAAGTGTTTTCTAAAAATTAGAGAAAATCTAATTACTTTTTAAAAATAAAGTAAATTAAATATGCACATATTGATGAATTTTAGAGCAATACAGGAACATTCAAAAATTTCATAGGTATAAATTATAACATACAAATAATCATATGTAATAGAAAAGGATCAAGAATGTGTACTCAAATTCATCCCTTAGCCCATTGTGCTTCAACTGATGAGAGAATTGTGTGGTCCTGATATAAAGAATTGATTCGTCTTAGGTAAACCATTTAGAGAAGTAAAATGAGAGAAGACTTTCCTTAATCACAATTGGCTCATATAAAGAAATTAATCATCTAATAGGGCAACAATTAAGTAACCTATCGTATGAGAGCAAGGACCTCTCATTAGACATCAATTAAATAGGCCAACCCATCATGGGCTATTTAGAACAAAAGCACAATCCAACATCCATCAATTAATTAGGTGTCATAATATTAACTATTGACCAAAATTAATATATTAATAATTAAATAATAATTCCTAATAATTTGATTAATGTTAATCCATAAAAATAGATTAATTAAATAACTAATCTAACAATCTCACACTTAGATAACATTAATCAATTACAAAGGTATAGGAATTTCAAGACTAGAATATCAATTATAGTCAAGGTATACACTAACCAAAAATCAAAGAAATATAAACCCTTCAACAATGTAGAAATACTTCCAATAAGGACATATATCATACATGCCAAGAAGTTTATACTTCGCATAAAGAATATGATGGATAGGGAAAAACATAATACAATTAAGAGAAATATGCAATTCCAAAAAAAGTCCAAGCATCTGAAAATGCTATAAGAGATATGATACTAAGAGTGATGTTATTTTATAGATATCTCATAATATTTTGCTTTCAGATTCCCAATGACCCAAAACATCAAAACTTAACCAAATCATATGAGTTACAATATTTGATAAACTCCAATAGTTAAGTCTTTGACCATTGACTATACAAGCATGTTTTCTCTAACATTATGCTTAATCTAAGTCTGAAAATTTGTGAAGGCCAAAAACATAATCCACATGTATTTAAGTGCTTATAATAGCCCAATAACAAAAATAATTACATATGGGCTAGATCAACAAATGCTCTACAATATTTGACACTCACTTAATCTGAGTTTTACAAAATAAGTGACTATGCAAATCCAAAAACAATTAAAAATTAAATAATTTTCTACTTGGACAACATAGACACTTAGTTTAAATAAATTGATACTCTAGATTAATGTGACCACAAGAATGTCAAAATGAGTAAGCACTTATAATTATTGGTCCAAACATAAAATTTACAAATACTTTTACAATGTAGAAAATTATCGATAGGAGTATTGATATCATACATGCAAAATACTTATAAATTTATGACCTACAAAATGTGAAATTTTGAGTAATAGAAAAGCATAACATAGTTGCATGATTCCCAACAAAATGACCTTGACATCTGCTTAAGATGTTTATTGAGATACAACAGATTTTATATATCTCTAAACAATAGGACAAGACTAAATAACAAAGTCATTTTAGAGTATATCATATGTTCACAAAATGCGCATAAGAATATATAACAATTTAAGATTAATAAGTCTAGAGACATAATAAAGAATGTACACACTCTCACTAATCCTTTGTACCAAAATAAGATTAAGATTTCCATTAGAGTTAGCCCATTAATTTTAAGTTACTCTAATGGTATAATATTCAATAGTGATGGTATAATTATGTCATATTCAATGTGAGTTCAAAACTCCCTATCTTTCAAGAATTATAAATTGGAGAGACTGGTGTAGAATTATCAAGAGAAGTGGCTATAGAATAACAACAATGAAACCCAATATAGAATGTTTTAATCACATAATTAAAAAAATTTGGATTTCATAATTAACCACACATTTTGCATGTAAAAGTAAGAGATTGAAATTGTCCATTTGACACTTTATAACACAAAATCCTCTTATGTCATCACAAACATTAATCCTCAAAAGGATTATGTAAATTAGGTAACTTTCACTTTGTAAACATATGAGTGAGATCAAAATCTTTGATATTTTAAATGGAATAGGGAATCATTTACAAGTTTTCAATAACTCACTCAAAACTCAAACTCAAGTGTTAAAATAAATGATAATCACATATACACTTGAGTACAAGATTTGGTTCCTAGTAGCTGAAGCACATAAGACCTATACATATTAGGTATTTGGGATATAACAATAAATAGTCTCTAACTCTCACTATAAATAATAATACACATAGGTTTATCTATATATATATAAAAAAATTAAGTTGGTATTTATTGTAGAAAGACTTCAATAAAATTGTTTGATATACCATCAATAACAATATAGAATAGAGAAATTATTCTCTTCAAACTTAGGATTCCAATATATATTATCTTAATAATATATGACAATAAAGAGTTGTCATATAACAATATTTCAAAAGAGACTATCAAACATTCTCAATATAGGTCCTGACAATAAAGCAATGACAGGTGGTATATGATGAGAAACCATACTATCAAAAGAGAGTTATTTACATGATTACATTGGTTTTCTAATGCTTAATTAATTGGGCATTTTATTGAGGTAGAAATCTTGAATTAGTACAATCTCATTTATAAGATATTACTTTTAGTATACAAGACTCTTCCACTTAATAGAGAAAGATAGTTGAACTAACAATTTAAAATATTTTGAGTGTTAAAAAATTCAACGATTTTTCTCTATCACACAATGATCATGTCAAGTAATGTTATACTGATAGAATACATTGATCAATGATAATAACAATTTGTTCCAATAAAAGAATTTAATTAAACATAAATTTGCTTCGCAATAGGCAAATGAAAATTTTGAATTAATATTAGATTGCATAAAATAAAATTAAACATGTCCAATTAAGTATTAGGCAAGGAGGATGATAGTAAACAACAAAGAAATTATTTAATATGCATATATAAATTATCACACAATTAGAAAATTCAATGAATCCATATAAAGCCAAAACATACCCCTTGCAGAAATGATTTCTTACTTATTGTGATCTTGTCTAAAGATCCTGAACCACAATGAATAAGAAATATAATAATATAATGCATGAATCTTATATCATGATAATTCTAATATGGATAGGGTATTAAAAAATGATATAAATATTAATATAACACATCGATAGAGTATAATTATTATTAATATAATATAAATTATAATTAAAGAGAAACTTTAATTATATAACTAACAAAAATTGCATAATTGTACCCACGATAGGTGAGTTGATAATTATACAAATTATTAGCAATTATGCTCAATAGAATATGACAAATTCATGCATAATATTCTAAGAAACAATCTCATTCGTATGTAATTGCAATGTTAAAAAAAATCCACAAAAGGAGAACAATATATAAATCAACAAAATTCTCCATATATGCAATTATATAATAAGTTAGTAGGTTAAATGTATCAATACTAACCTCAAAGATATGTGTCATTCATCTTTGTGTAGAGTCAATAAAGATTTTATATATAATTCAATAAGAACATCTCAGGATTTATATATTGTTATCTCAAATGACTCACAAATCAATGTTAAATTGTAATTATAAAAAATATTTTAAATAGGCTTTAATTATAAACTAATATAAAACATACATTACAAAGATGATAAAATTTTCAATTACCTAAATTTTTCACAAAGAATTTCAAGCTAAAACTCTTCGTTTTATTTTTTTGATTGACTTCATTGTTTTTAAAAAATATAAATTTTCTCTCAAACTAATATATATATATATATATATATATATATATATATATATGGGATTTACTAATGTACTCACACTTGTTTTTTAGTTAGAGTAGTTAACAAGTTGTAATTATAATGTATCTTAAAATACACTATGGTGTAACTTGTTAACCTACTTCAACTAAAAAATAAGTGTGTATACGTTAGTAAGTGCTTGTGGAGTTTGCTAACATACACGCAATTGTTTTTTAGTTAAAGTACGTTACCAACCTATAACTACAATGTATCTTAAAATACACCAATGGTATGGCTTGATAACGTATTCCAACTAAAAAACAAGTAGGTGTACGTTAACAATCATAAAATTTACCAAATACAAACCCAAAACAGTATGTTACATGCCCAGAAAAAAAAAGAAAAAACCATAAGAATGAGCCCTAATAATACCCAATTTGCAATGTAAAAAAAATGCTTATGCTAACAAATAAATAGCATAATCAATAAAAATGTTGTAGCATTGATAAAGCTAATAAGTCATGTCATGACACCATGGAGTAAAACATAAAACTAATAAATAGAATTATGATTTCACCCACCAATAGAGACTCACAAATATTGAGACTGAGGTGCGATAATATTGCGGTGATAAGCGCAACATTAAATTAACAAAGAGTTACTAAATCAAATTTGAGTTTCATTTCAATTCTTAAATTATATTTTCCAATGAAAGATAACTTGAAAAATAGTAACAAATTATAAGAAGGAAAAAAAATGCAATAACGACAATCTTGGACAAAAAAATCAGAATTGAAAGTGAATAATCAATAAAATTTGTAAAACAGGTTCGGAAAGAGTTGCAAAACATCTAATTAATTCCCTCTATCTAAGTAGCAATTTGCTACAAAGTGTGAAGGGTTTTAATTGCAAATGAGCAATACAGAGAAGCCCCCAAATTTTTTTTTTGGTGAACTGAATTTATTAAAGGAGGGTTTTAATTGCAAATGAGCAATACAGAGAAGCCCCCAATTTTTGTTTTTGGTGAACTGAATTTATTAAAGGAGGCACTCAAAAGCCTCTAGGAAAAGACATACTAGCATAGTCCGCTTTAAGAGCATAAGATATAACATCTGAAATTACATCAAAGATCTTACATGGAATTTTCATATTGTACCCATACTTTGCCAAAGCCTATGCAACTTGGCTCGCCTCTCAGTAAATATGAATCCAAACAATATTACCACTATTTTGGTGAACATTATGAATATACCTCACGAAGTTATAGCAAGGATGAAGAAGAGTCATGAGAGAAATTCCAGTCCAAAATAAAAAACAAAAGATGCAAAATGGGTCAAGAAACTAGTGCAAAACCTGTGAATTTGGAGCTTCAAACAAGTTCGAAATCTTAGAGCAAAATGGAAGTTAAAATCACTGTGTGAAAAACTATCGAGAAAAGAACTTTTTTGAAATTCTTTCATTTTTGTGAACGAAAATAATCGATCTTGGATTGATTTTTGTTCGAAATTCATTGATCTACAAAAGCCCTCAAACAATTTTGGAAAATATTGCTCCATTTGAGAGTAATTTGATTTGAAATGATTTAGGGTTCTAAAGGGGTTCTCAAAAAAAACTTTCAAATTCTCTCAAATTCATTAACGAAATTACAAGAAATTATAATGTGTTATTCTAGGTATGATAAGGAACAAAAGCCTCAAACAAATTTTGAATTCATACTTAAAATATTGATTGTTAATTTTGAAGAAGAACGAATCAAATTGAAAAAAATAAAATTGTTTTGTTTTCAAGCTTGTTTTAATGACATCTTTATAAGAGAATGATGAAATTCAACAGCCATAATCTATACGTAACCTGGCTATGATACCAATTGATGAATTTTAAAGCAATATAGGAGTATTCAAAACATTCATAGGCATAGATTATAGCTTACTGATAATCATATGTAATAGAAAAGGATCAAGAAAGTGTACCTGAACTCACCCCTTAGACCATTATGCTTCAATTGATGAAAGAATTGTGTGGTCTTAATATAAAGAATTGATTTGTCTTGGGTAAATCATGTGAAGAACTAAAATGAGAGAAGACTCCCTTCAATCACGATTGACTCGTAAAGAGAAATTAACTGTCTAAGGGGACAACAATTAAGTAATCTATCGTATGATGGCAATGATCTTTCATTGGACATCACTTGAATAGCCCAACTCATCACGGGCTATTTAGAATAGAAACCCAATATAACATTCATTAATTAATTGGATGTCATAATATTAACTATTGACCATATTTAATATATTAATAATTAAATAATAATTTCTAATAATTTGATTAATGTTAATCCATAAAAAATAGATTAATTAAATTATTAATCTAACACATTTATTTAAACACGTGTTTTTTAAATATATCTAATAATATTTATAATTTATTATGAGTAATTCTATTTATCAAGAATAGTAACGTTGTAATATATACAATTGTAAATAAAAATAGTAAAAAGACAATAAACATAAAATAAAAATGCACACACGTTATCTTAATTTAATAACAATTGTGTTAAAATTACTTTTTAGATTTAATTTAATAATTTTTCTTTCAAATGAAAAGTAAAATTTTAATAATATTGCATTTAAATTTTATACTTATTATATTTTTCAATATCATGCAAGAATTATAAATTAATTTTTTAATCTCATTGTTTTACATAAAGTAATGTAATTTAATTTATCTAACATGTAAAATATCTTATAAATTTCATAGAATTTATGATTTTAATTATTAATTTAATTATGTATAGAATATAAAATTCAACGTATTATATTTTATACATGCATAAAACAAAAATACAACAAGTAAAAAAATGATTAACTGAAATTAATTGTAAACATATAAGAAAATTTTAAGTAATTTCAAAAATATTTTAATATGAATTTTAATTTAGTTACTTTTAAATATGTTTTACAAAAAATAAAAATTAAAAAATAAGGATTTTATTTTTAAAATAGGTTTATAATTTTTTTAAAAATTTTAATTAAATGAAAATATTTTGTCACAAAAATACATTATAGATTTATTTTAACATTTTTCCTATGGAATAAAAAATAAATTTTTAATAATATTGCAGTTAAATTTTATATTTTTCAAAGTTCCTTTCAAGGTTTATAAATTAAAAATTTTAATTCCATTGTTTTATTTATTTTATATAAGGTAATATGACTTAATTTATTTGATATATAAAATAACATATATATTACATAACATCTATGGTTTTAACTGTTAATATAATTATTTATAGAAAATAAATTCAACTTGCTATTATTATTGTAATTATTATATGTGTGTGTGTGTATGTGCACGCGTGTGTGTATCAATTTTAAAAATATTATATTAATATATATTTGAAATTTTCTTTTTTAAAATGTATTTTATAAACTAATTTATAAAAATCTTAATTAATTAACAAAATTGTGTCATAGTATAAAGGAAAAATCTATTTATTTTTGTTGTTGCATAAATAATTAGCCAAATGACTTGATAGTTGCTCCAACATGATTCCAAAACAATTCAAATGATTTATGTTGAGAAACGAAATCTATTTCTCAACTAATGGGTTCCTATGTCACTTTTAGGAGGTACTTGATCTGGTGAAAATAGAATTGGCTTTGCAAACAAGTAAAGATTAAAAAATTGTAAATAAAGGCAGTAAGTAAAAGTTGTAAAGGAAATAAAAGGCAAGATAAATGATAAATAGGTTTGTTTGATTGATTGGATATGTGTTCTAAAATAAAGTACAAGGCCTATTTATATTGTTAGGAGATCAAATATTCTGTTGTTGAACCATGTTTTTCTATTTGATAACTGGCTAAAACGTGGTTTGGAACTCATTTAGCTAATTTTACACTAATTCAGCTAATCCTAACACCTATTCTTCTAACTTTGCACTAATTCAACTAATCCTATCAGTTGAATTCGATTGAACCACATTTTTTCCACTTAATAACTGCCTAAAACGTGGCTAAGGTTCTATTTAGCTAGTCTCTTGTCCATTTGGCTTACCTTTGCCATTGGATTAGCTTATCATGGCGTGATTCGGCTGATCTGGTGGGTCTTCATGTTTGGTATTTGCTGAAAACTATACCTATTTTTTAGGCATCTTACTCCACTACCCAGATCTTCTAGAAATCTACCATTAACCACCATTTTTATCGGTTGGAGTCTACTACTAACCTCCTTCTATTTTTTAGGAGGTGTGGGCTTGACCAGTTTTTAACTACATAGGATATTCTGTTTCCCAAAAATTGGGGAGAATCTTATCATTCCTTAAAATCCTTATATTATTTCTTATGCTAATCCTTCCTTTAGTAAGGTTAGCCGAATCTTAAATTACCTACCAAAGCATACTTAGCCGAATACATTCTAGTGCCCACAACTAGCCGAATCACCCTTCATTAGTACAAAAAATCGATATTAGAGCAAGATTTTAAAACGGTTCACGTTCAACTAATTTAAAATAAGACGCGATGGCATTTTTGCAATTTTAAACGAAAGTTTTTAACTCGGTTGTATTATAATCGATTTAAAATCTAATTTTTAAATCGATTACACTGAATCGGTTTAAAAAGTATAGGAACCGGTTTAAAAAGTTTTTCAATCCACTTTTTTTACATAATCGCGAGCAAATCTTAATCTCTCCATTATCCAAACTCTCCCTCCCTCCTTCCCTCCCATTTGGAAAACTTTGAGCTCCCTCCCTCACTCCAAACTCAAGTCGCGCCCTCCCTCCCTCCATTTGTGTTCGCGTCATGCTCTCCCTCCCTCCATTGTGTTCACGTCGTGCTCCCAAACTCCATTGAAGGGCAAAATCTACATTGCATTGGGGCGGTTCGAGCTTGCACGCTTCACCTCCATTCAACACCAACAAGTTCAGCATTGCATAGGTGCGAGCTCCATTTTTGTAGTTTTTGTTCATGCATGTGCTGTCATTATTGCAGTTTTGCAATTGGATTTTCTTGCTATGGGAAATTAATTGCTAGAGGCTATGTTTGAATATATATGTTGATGAATAGAAGATAAATTTAGTTGATTTTACATGTATGGATTTATGAATCTTTAAGTAAAAAGCTAAAAGTATTATTTAAGTTAGTCATAACTTATATGAATATATATTAAGGATTTTAAGTGTTGAGAATTGAATGACATAAGCTATACAATCAATTGAAGTCAATTATTTTGGTTAGTACTTACGTTGATGTCGCTTAATAATGAGAAAGGATAAAAATTTGAAATTAATTTAAGGATATTTAAGGAAATAATTGTCATAAAATGTATTATATTTTGTTTAAAATGTATGATGGCTATAGAGTTGGTGGATTACAAGAATGAAGGAACTAGCCTTAGTGTAGATTGGGAACTTTGTTAGGAAATTAAAAGATAATAACATAAGTGAACTTTTATGGGAGAGTACATTGTTAAGATAAAGTGAGAAAAGAGGGAGAATTAGCTTAAGAGTGAATTAGTATAAGAATCTAAAATTGAATAATTTAAGTACTAAAGTTTAGGAGATTAAGAATTTTAAATGCAATGATATTGGCCATGAGAGCCAATATGAGAGTTATTATTGGATTGTCTGACCGGTTAAACTTTGGTATTATGATTGAATACATGTTAACAGGTATTTGGGAAAGTACCAAAATAGAGAGGAAACTCTGTCGAAATTTCTGTATAAATTATATTCATTATGTTTTGTGTTTAATTTTGTTGTTTTTTTTATTAAATTTATGCATTATGAGCAAACCTTAGTTTCCCGTTTGAAATTCAATACAATGATTAAAGTAATAATTATTGTATTGAATCTTGAACTGTCCGGTTGGACAGTTTGGAAAGATTCATTTTTTATACTTGATTAATATGTAGTGGTTAAGTCTCATCTTAAATTTGATTAAATTTCAGTTTAATGCATTTTGTGTTGTGTCTCCGAGTGCATACTTGATTGTAATGAACTTGATGTCACCACTTTCATTTCGTGTACTTGGAAAACAATGCCAAATGCTGTCGAAATTTTGTCAAATTTAAGACGTGAAACTAAACCTGTACATATTAATCAAGTTTAAGAAAATGTCTTTCTGAATGGGATAGGGCCACACGTCGTATAAAAAAGTGAGATTTACATGCATTAAGATATGGTTTGTGGATCATAGTATGAAGTTATGGATCATAGTTGGATAAATTCTAGATACACAACTGATGAGTATCAGAATGGAGTGGAAGAGTTTATCCAATTTGCGAAAAGAAATCTTCCTAATAGTAGTGGGTTCTTCTATTGTCCTTGTGTTAATTGTTTGAATGAGAGACAACTACAAATTGAGCAAATACGGGAGCATGTTCTTTGTGATGGGTTTTGCAAGAGTTATACAACATGGATATGGCATGGTGAATTGTTAAACATACCGGGTGTGTCTCAAACAGAGCATGTTGATGTACCTATGGATGATCGACTAGAGGACATGATTTGTGATATTGGACCGGAGTCTTTTCAGCAAGCTTATGTGTACAACACTTTGTGCAGTGATGCGGATAAGCCTCTATATCTGGGGTGCACTAAATTCACATGGTTGTCAGCAATTTTAAGATTGGTGAATGTGAAGGCAAGAAATAGGTGGAGTGATAAAAGTTTCACTGAATTACTTGAGTTGTTGAACGAAATGCTTCTAGAAGATAACACATTGCTAAGACGTAACTATGAGGCAAAGAAAGTGTTGTGTCCGATAGGATTGGAATACAAAAAAATACATGCGTGCCCTAATGATTGCATATTGTACAGAGAAGAGTTTGAAGAGTTGCACAAGTGTCCTAGGTGTGGGGTGTCATGGTATAAAGTGAAGGATAATGATTATAATAGTGATGAAAGCGAAAAGGAGGGTCCCCCTACAAAAGTGCTATGGTATCTTCTAATAATTCTTAGGTTTAGGCAATTATTTGCTAATGCAGAAGACGCAAAGAACCTTACGTGGCATAAAGATGGGAGAAAATGTGATGGATAGCTTTGCCATCCTGTTGATTCTCTGCAATGGAAGAAAATTGATCATTTGTTTTTAGTCTTTGGGACTAAGGCAAGAAAACTTAGGCTTGGACTTGCTACGGATGGAATGAATCCTTATGGTAATTTATCTAGTAAGTGTAGTTCATAGCCTGTTCTCCTAGTTTTTTTACAATTTGTCTCCTTAGTTGTGCATGAAGCGAAAATATGTTATATTATCTATGATGATTGCGATCCCAAGACAGCCAGGAAATGACATAGATGTCTACTTACGTCCCTTGATTGATGATTTGAAAATGCTGTGGGATGAAGATGTGTATGACGGGTATCGTCATGAAAACTTCATGTTGCGTGCAATGTTATTCTATACCATCAATGACTTTCCATCATATGGAAACTTGAGGGGGTATAGTGTTAAGGGGCATAACGCTTGCCTTATCTCTGAAGAAAACATATGCTACGTACAACTTAAACATGGCAAGAAGACAGTTTACACTGGGCGTAAAAAATTTCTAAAGCCTAATCACCCATATCATAGACTCAAAAAACTTTTAATGGATTTCAGGAGGATGGTATTGCACCGCCTGCCTTAACTAGTGAGTAGGTTTATCAATGGGTGAAGGACATAGTATTGAATTTGGAAAGACCCAAAATAAAGCCACGGAGAAAAACTTATGGAAGACGAGGTCAATTTTTGTTGATCTTCCCTACTGGAGCAATCTAGATGTTAGACATTGTGTAGATGTAATGTATGTTGAGAAAAATGTTTGTGATAGTGTAATAGGCACTCTTCTGAACATTAAAGGCAAGACAAAGAATGGTTTGAACGCTCATCAAGATCTTGTTGAGATGGGTATATGCCTCCAGTTAGGTCCACAGTAAGTGGGTAAGTAGACATATTTGCCCTCAACATGTCATACCTTGTCAAGAGAAAAATAAAATGTCTATAAGTATCTACAAGGCGTGAAGGTGCCATAAGGATACTATTCAAATATTAAGAGCCTTGTGTCACTAAAAGATCTTAAATTAGTTGGGTTAAAGTCTCATGATTGCTACGTCTTGATGCAACAACTCCTACCAGTAGCTATTGGTGACATATTGCCGAAAAAAGTTAGACATGCCATTACGCGACTATGTTTATTCTTCAATGCCATATGTAGCAAAGTCATTGACCTTATGAAGTTGGATGAGTTGGAAAATGAAGCTATTATTATATTGTGCCAATTGGAGATGTGTTTTCCTCCTTCATTTTTTAACATCATGGTTCACTTAATAGTGCATCTTGTGAGAAAGATTAGAATCTGTGGTCCAGTTTATTTACGATGGATGTATCCTATTGAACGATATATAAAGATCTTGAAAGGGTACGTCAAGAATCCATACTATCCACAAGCATCTATTGTTGAGAGGTACATTATTGAAGAAGCCATTGAGTTTTGTACAAAATACCTATCATAGGCTGAACCTGTAGGGCTTCTTAAATCGTGTCATGATGGAAGATTTTTTAGTAAAGGTACTTGAGGTGTAAGTGTTAAACCAATGAGTCGGGAGGAAGTTTTGCAAGCACACCTGTATATATTGAATAACACTGATGAAGTTGAACCTTACTTTTCTGCTCACAAAAACATTGTCAAGAAAAACAACCCTAGAATGTCGGAGAAATGGCAGTTGAATAAGCATAACAAAATATTCTTAAACTGGTTTAAAGAACAAGTTTTGAATGATGATAATACTTCTAACACATTAAAATAGCTAGCACATGGACCTAACTTTAAGGTCATATGTTGGACTTGATACGATACCAACAAGTTTTGTTTCTATACAAAGTCGTTGGATGAGAAGAGTATCGTGCAAAACAGTGGGGTTATGGTTGTGGTTGAGTACATGCACTTCTCTAATTCAAAAGATAAAAATCTCATTATGACATCCATGTGTTACTTTGGAGTTATTGAAGACATATGGGAGGTTGGCTACACAAAATTCAGAGTGCCTGTTTTTAAATGTAAGTGGGTTGACAATAACGTTGGTGTACAAACTGAATTAAGGTTCACATTGGTGGATCTTAGCAAGGTAGGTTATAAGGAAGAGCCTTTCAGTATGGCATACCAACCAAAACAAGTTTTTTATGTCACCGATCCTTTTAACAAAAGATGGTCAGTGGTTCTCCAAGGAAGAAACGTGCATGCTAGTGATGAAAAAGAAGATTCAAATGTCGATCTTATTGAGATTCCTTCTTTCTGAACATGGATGCCTACTTTTACTGATGAGAATGAAGTGGATGATGTACATGCCACATGTGATGATCATCATGAAGGAATATGGGAAAACATACGTACTTGACAACGTTAGTTACTAACTTATTTTTATCTTATTATTTATTCTTGTTTTTGCTATCTTTTTTATTTTATTTCGATCGTAATGTTTATCTTTGTAAATGACATGTTTTGTGAATGTTGATACTGATTTACATTTCTTTTTTTCCATTTGTAAACAAGCTCATGGCTGATTCTTCTTGTAACCCATCTTATTAGTCTACAAAAAAAAAACGGGTAGACAAGGTACACGATTAAAGGAGTTGACTCTTAGCCGGGTTAGTGACCATCTAATACCAATTCAGTTTGACATGATTAGTGGGGCACCTAAAGGGAAAAATGCCACAAAATTCATTAGTTTTATAGGCGTCCTTGCTCAAAGCAAGGTTTCTATCCTTTATGAGGATTAGAACCATGTAGAGGAGAGCGTGAAGAATCAAATTTGGCAAACTATTACGATATTTTACTTTGATAGTCTCAAATATAAATATTGTATTTTACCGTATTATTATCGTACATGGACTATTCAATTTTATTTTGTAGCTCACTTATGATGTTCCACATAATGCCATATTGAAAAGGAAATTGCTAACACTTGCGACTGAGCATTGGAGGGCATTTAAGACACAGCTCATCACAAGATACATATATGGAAAATTGAAAGACACTTCTCCTTATGAGAAGTATGCATTTTTGGAAGAGGAGACGTGGGCAAAATTTGTTGAAAGCCAAGAAGATCCTACCTTCCAGGTTTAGTTGGAAACGTAATTTTTAAATAATACAACAACATTTGATTAATTTTTTATTGAATTTAACAGTGTGTTATTGTTCACAGGAGAAGAGAAAAAAGGGACAAATGATTGCATCAAAGAATGTCCACCCCCACAAATTATCTCGTGGGGGGTATAAGTTGCTTAAGCAGAAAATAATGGCCGAGAAGGCGAGGCAACGTGAACTGGAAGCCTCGGCATTTGGATCTGCTGGAGATATTGCTCCTCCATTGCCACCACAACACTGGGATAAATGGAAGGTGGCCCGCACACTACAATCGAGTGGATATACGTCAGAGGAGACACGCGTCGTTGTTGAAAAGATTGTAAGTAATTTTTGACTTCAAGTACTAATTGTAACTTGCTACGTTATACTTCTTACTCATTTATTTACACAGGGAACGTTTGTTTCTCATGGACGTGAAGATATATTAACTACTGCTATTAGGAAACCAGAGCACCCTGGTCAGGTTCATGTTGGTGGATGAGGTGTTGGCATTCGTGATTATTATGGACCACCTTCACGTAGTGGGCCCACCTCAGGAATTGTCACAAGGGAAGAGATGGAGCGAATCAAACAGGAGATTAGAAATGAGCTTAAAGAGCAATTGAGACGGGAGATTAGAGAGGAGTTGGCCTCTTTGGGTATTTCACAATAGAATACAAATGTCTAGCCGGAACAAGCTCATACTCTTGTATGTATTAGCACAAAAGGAAGTTGTGCCGCCGCTGATCCTTTTGGGGAAGAGACTGACATTGATATCCTTGAGCAGTGTGAGTTATATGTTGATGGAGAGCCTATACGTTTAGTGGCCTGTGAGAGAGTATATAGTTTGGGGCCTACTATACACCATAGGACCATTGAGGACGATATGGCAAGAGTGGTGATTGAACAAATTTAGGATGCATATGCTCAAGTCCTTGTGCCCACCGAGGAGGTTCAGACTGTGGGGTAAGCCTTTAAATAGTTTATTCAATGGCTGAAACGACTTATAAAGTTTGCATCAGCCAAGGTATATTTAAATTTCATCGTAAGTTATTTTTTTCTCTAATTACAAATTGAAATTACTAGATTGTATTTTATAACGTTATTTTATATTTATTTTTTTAGGATGGTCAACTATCAAAGAAAGATGTTCCACCTAAAAAATTGGAACCTCAAGTTGATCCAATGACACGCCTATGGCAGGTGGCATCTAATATGGGGACGGATGTGGTGCAAATAGATTAGGAACCCACATTCCTTGGTAGACCCAATCATGTTGACCTATGGATCACCCAAAAGGATATCTTGGAAATATGCACCGGCAATGACATGTTAAATATCTCAGTTCCACAATTATGGTTGCTGTAAGTTTAATCTTTTGGAAATCTCTTAAATAAGCATCTATTTTATTATAATTAACATTCATTTGAATATTTTAGGTATATGCACCGCCTCTATCTCTCAAAGGGTAAGGACAATGTTTATCGATTTATTGACCCATTCCTTATTCAGAAAATAGGGAAAAAGGATGAAAATTCTCAGGCCTACATTCAAAATTAGATATATAATAGGCAGAAACGATGTTACCTAGTACCATACTTGCATTGGTAAGCACTTGTATATATTTCTCACCCAAATAATTTTAAATGATATTTGAATGTCGTCACTTATATTCTTTTTCAAATGCAGCTCACATGGAAATTGCTAATTATTTGTCCTAGGGACAATGTTATGGCTTGTTGTGTTCGTTGCACAAGAAGCCCAACAAAGAATTGAAACAACTAATAAAAAGTAAGTTTAAATTTATAATATATTTCCTTCGTTCTTTGTATTATCATTTTGAAACCTATAACATACTTTTCATATCCATTTTTTAATTAGAGTCATGATCAGATATCAAACATTAATGGGTAGGCATGTGTCACTACGAAGGAAGCTTAGTTAGTTTTTTCCCTATGTAAGTGATTTACAGCTGCATATTCAATTACAATTTCTAATAGTTTCTACAACTCATTTTTAAAAACAATTCTCATTAGTAGGCTAACAAACAAGGAGGGAGTTATGAGTGTGAATATTATGTAATGAAACATATGTTGACCATAGTTTTAGTAGATATTGTGGATTCATGGAACGAGGTAATATAATTTTCATCTAGTTAGCATAATAGTTATAGTTTTTATAGTTCATTGGGTAATGATTTATCTTATGTTTATCTCGTAGATATTTGTTGATAGGGAACCATTCTCACAGGAGGACTTGTTAGACATCTGCCAATGTTGGGCAGCATTCTTTCTTCAAATTAGTAATAGATAGCTTGTTTAGAATGTCTTTAGCTGGGCAAAGAATAGTAGTTTTTTATTTTATATGTTTCAAAGTATATTATGAAGTTTTGTTGGTTAAAGTATGTTATAACTGAATGTGATGACGTATTGGCTGTTTCTATGGCATTTGTTTAATGATAACAGGGTTGGTTGCATGATAAAACAATGAAATTATTAAAAAAATGTAGTTTTTTAAATCGGTTGAAGTAGTAATCGATTTAAAAAGTGGCGGTTACTGCTTTAACCAATTTAAAAAGTGTTTTTTAGCTTGGTTCAAAATGCGGTTTAAAATCATAATACCTTTTATATCGACTGTATCTAAATCGATTGCATACCCGATTTTAAAAGTCTTTTTTAACTGATTTAAAAAGCATTTCCTGCACTAATGCTTACACAGCAACCTCATTCAACTAAGGTTTAGCTGAACCAGATTCGTCCCATTCTTTTCTTCCCCAAATACCTCTTGTAGGCTGTAAAGTCTCTTCTTTAGCTAACCGAAGTCCTAATTTTTTGGGTGTTAAGCTGAATTTCACACTAGTCGACACCAATTTTGCTGAATCCTCACTAGAAAAATTCTACAAAATAGCTAAATTGAACATGATCCAAAACCAACTCTACTTAGACTTTACTAGCCAAATAACCTTCTTTTAACCAATACCTGAGATAGCCGAATTCCTTAAGTATTAATTCATTCAATTTGGCTATTAATCTCCTTCATATAAGTATCAACACCACTTTGACTATCATTGAGTTTAATTCAAACTTTAAAAAGAAACCTTCTAAATTTCAAGGACTTCATTTGTAATTATTAACCCCCTTAATAAACCTCTTCCATTTAGCCAACAAAGAAGAATTTACCAAATTCATGCTAGCCGAATGAATGAGCCAATTCAACCAAATCTTAACAAAATGAGTCCTTGCCTTCAGCTGATGGTTCAGAACTTCTAGATTCCATTACCTTTCCAGCTAAAATTCTTTGGCTTGAGCCATTATTAATTTCAGCTAATTTTTAGGTGCCAAAAATTTTTATATTTATATAAATATTACATTAATAATTCTTCTCAAGTTTAATTTTCTTATATACTAGATTTTAAACCCATGTTCTATGAGCTTATTTAAATTATATATTTTTTGTATTTGTATTTATTATTATTTTTAAAATATATGTACATAAATAAAATTATCAAATTTTAAAATATTTAATGGTAAATTAAATATAATTATACTAAAATCGAAGAAGATGATTAATTAAATTTTAATTAAGCAAATGTTGTGTTGAAAAATATTAAGCCTATTAAATTTTGTTATGATTTTTTTTTCAAGTAATGATAGTACTGCAATACTTATATGAAATGTATAAATTCAAAATGAATGAAAGCATAATAAATGTGAATATATAAGTATATAAATTTGAGTGTTGATTTTTGTTATTGTGAATATTATGTTAACACGTACTTGATTTTGTTATTTTATAATTAATAATTTTAAATGTGTTTATTGTTAAAAAAATTATTTTAAATTTGTTGAAACAGTATGATTTTTATTAAATATATATAGTTGTTAATTATTTTAAAATGATATTTTAATTATCTAGAATATATTAATTTTGATTATCTGATACTATTAAAGTTTTGAGTTTTTTTTTTAGATAAGTCAAAATATTATTGATGTTGGAAGCCTAAAGCATAAGATGTGCCCAGACTTCAAAACAAGATAAAGGCTGGTGTGCGAAAGCCCATGATATCTTCCACAGTGGGAAACAAATTTTCTACTTATAGATTTATTAATTTTTAAATGAATAGTTGAGATTTTTTTCTTTCTTTTTTTTTCCTTTTTTTTTCCTTCTCTTTCCTAATTTACCCCACCTCCTCGGCATCTCTCCCGCCATGCGCACTCTCTCATCATTGTCGCTCTTCACCACTGCCACAATCTTCACTGTCCTATTTTGGCCACACGTCGAGAACGCATTAAGGAGGTGCATGTATTGCTTCCCCTATCCAATCTCAAAATCCACCACACAAAACATGTTCTTCATTTTCTCCTTAAATGCAGCTTTAAGGATTGCGAGATTCACCACCATAAACCCTACCTTGAAGCACACCAAGTCTTGTTTGACTTCGACGCTTAATTGGCATAGTTTCAAGTCTCGTTTTGTTTTCTTGCAAACCCCACTTCCCTAGAGACTTTGAATTTGATCCCATTGAAAAAAAGAGAAGCTTTCTCAAATGGGTCTTCAAGAACTTGAAGAAACCCTGCATAGTTCTCTATTCGCTACATAGAGAGGAAAGGGTGGTGTTGGAGTTGTCTAGGGAAGCCAGCGAAATGGATCTACCGGGGAAAGAGACTAAACGGTAAGAGAGAAGGAAAAACAATCAGGGTAAATCTAAAAGGAAAGAAAAAAAGAAAAAAATTTCAGCCATTAATTTTGAAACCATCTAATCTAACAGTTAACAAATACTTGCCCATGGTGAGTGATATTATAGGCTTTTGCACGCTAGCCTCTGTCTCAAAACAAACATGGAAACAAATCGAACCCCAAAATAAAGCAAAAATCACAAAACACTGAAACCTATTAGAGAATGAAGTCCCACATCACATGAGATAAAGAAAAGTAAAGTGTATATAAGTAAGGTGGTTGTGTCTAAAAAGGTCTAAACATTTTTGGACCAACTCCCATACTTTTATACAATCCACTAAAAACCTACACTCCTCACATTGGGCCTGTGCATAAAAATCCAAAATGGTATCAGAGCCCAATGCCTAACAAGCCATATTGATCCAAAAAAAAAAACTAAAAAAAAATGTGAACTAAACCTTTGAAACTCAAGTAAAAAGAGCATAAGCCTAGACAAAAGGCCTCTAAGGCTCTCTTGAGTACTAGCCCAAAAAAGAAACAAGTCACAATTAGGCCAACAAAAAAAAAACAAAATAACCCAATTGGACTTGAGGGGGAGTGTTGGAGAATGAAGTCCCACATCACATGAGATAAAGAAAAGTAAAGTGTATATGAGGTGGTTGTGTCAAAAAAGGTCTAGACATTTTTGGACCAACATCTACACTTTTATACAACCCACTAAAAACCTACACTGCTTACATTGAGCCTTTGCATAAAAATCCAAAAAAACCAAATACAAGTCAAACATAGCAAAAGCACTACCCATCCTCCCAAAACAAGTGGACACTCGTACAAAACAAGAAAACAACCCAACTATGTAGACAACACATTGATTCTCATAATAAAGCATGACATTAGTTTATAAGCAAAGAATATCATCAAAAAAAGCCCCTGGCTGCATCTGGAAGAATCCTCGCAACTTGCAAGTAGACAAAATTGCCATCCATGATCTAATTGTTAGATTAGCCACTTTGAGATAAACTTAGGAAGGCCATTGCCTTGTGGATACTAGTCAGCAAGCACAACACATTCACCCAGCTCCTTTTACTTCAGGTGATTAGCATATTCCTCAAACAATAATTCATTGTCAGCATTCTTGAGTTGGAAGGAAAGGCCCAAAAAAACCACTACACATCCTCGTTTGCCCTCCCAATGTGATAATCAGTTACCATCCAACCCCCAAACAACCGGATGGGTTAGCCACCCAACATGCTATGAGGCACGAGAAACCCATGGTGGTTGCAAATTTCCAGGCCCATGAGGAGATTTTTATACAATCCATTAGCTCATCCACATCCAGTACCTTGTTCTTAAAGATATGATTATTTCTTGCAGTCTAAATGCCCTGAACAACAAAATACCACACCACATTCCAAATTGGCTTCTTTTGTTTACGACACGAAACTAAGCCCCTAAATTGATAGAAATGTGACTTATAGTTGAGGTGCAAGGCAGAAGAAATACCCCAGCACCTCAAACATTGCATTCATACCAAGAAGAAAAAAGAACAACCAAAGAAAAGGTGATCCACTGTTTCCTCTAGCATGTGACCCCCTTTGCACGTTGGTCCAAACAAGGTCACCACCCCTCAACCTTGCAAGTTCCTAAGGTCGAAATCTGGTTGTGAGCAAGCTTCCACACAAACACCTCCACCTCTAGCAGCTTTAAGGTTTTGAGTTGTTTAACCTAAATGTGACATAAATTAAACAAATTAAACCAGGTCAGCGCAATGAGATTTATCTATTATTATTATTGTTGTTGTTGTTGTTATTATTATTATTATTATTATTATTATTATTGTTATTGTTGTTGTTATTATTTGTTATTAAATTTTAATTTCATTACTTGCTACTTGTTAAAGTTATTTATCTATAAGGATTATTAATTTTAATTAAAATGATATTTTTAATCATTTAGAGAATATTAATTTTAATTATGTGATATTGTTAAAGTTTTGAGTTAGTTAACCTAAATGTAACATAAATTGAACACTCCCGATTAGTGCAGTGAGATTTGCCCATTATTGTTGTTGTTGTTATTTAATTTTAATTTCATTACTTGCTACTTTTTAAAGTTATTTATCTATAGGGATTATTATATGTTTCAAACTTTATATCTTATAATTTAACTATTATAAGGATTATTTATCTATAAGAATTATTATTTATGTGTGTTACTAATTTTTTTAATATTACTACATGCTACTTTTCATATATTACTATTTTTTTTCTCATTCTAAGTGAATTTAGAAAGACAATGTTATTAAAAATAATAACTACACTATTACTATATACTCTATAACTGTTTTATATTTATGATATATATATATAATAGGTATTTATTATTCTTTAAGGTTTGAATTTATAAAAAGAAAAAAATCATAATATCTTATAATTAATCGTTATGAAAGAACTCTATTATTGTATTTAATTATTATTATTATTGTCTTATTTGTATATTAATTATATGTTAAATTTAATCAGTGTTATAAATTATGTACTATTTAATTGATCAATTTAATGTACTATTTAACATAGTTTACCTAAAAAATACATGTAAGGCTTTTGCATCAATTTAATTGTCATTTTTCAAAAAACTATCTTATAAGCTAGTTGAAAGCTTATAAGTAAGCTAGAATTTATAAGTTATAAGCTAGGAGTTGAAAAGTTGAAAGCTTATAAACTAGTTGATTGAATTGAAAAGTTTGGTAAGATTAGCTATTAAGTTAACTGGTAAATGTAAAATGACATAAAAAAATCATATTTAGTTATTTGATTTCTAAATTATAAAAAAATGTTAAAAAGAGATTCAAACAAATTAGTGAGGATAAACATGAAAAAAAAAACCAGTAGCTTATAAGTTAGCTTATTTTCATAAGCTAGTTGAAGTAGCTTATGAAAATAAGCTAGAAGCTACTAAAATAAGCTTATATACCCGAAAAGCTTATTTTAGTCAAACCAGCTTATAAGCTAGTCAAAGTAGCTTATAAGCTATTATAGTGGCTTACCTAACACACTCATATACGTGAGGGAAGAAATATAATTAAGGTAACCTACTCTACTATTACTACCTATGTTTTATATAGTAATTTTAAAAAAACTCAGTTAAATAATAAAATTGTGTTATACTATATAAGAAAAAAAATATTTTTTTTATATATTTGTATAAATATTACATCAATAGCATTAGATGCTACATTAATACTTTTTCTCAAGTCTAGTTACACACACATATATACACATAGAGAGAGAGAGAGTTTAAAATAAAACAAAATTGTGTCATACTGTATTAAAAAAATCTATTTATTTATATATTTATATAAATATTACATTATTAATATTAAATGATACATTAATATTTCTTCTCAAGTTTAATATATATATATATATATATATATATATATATATATATATATCAATTTCTGTTTATTAATTATATGAATATATATTTGAATTTTTATTTTTTAAAATATATTTCATAATTTTTTTTTATAAAATCTTAATTAAATAAAAAAATTGTGTCATATTATATATGAAAAATCAATTTATTCATATATTTATATAAATATTATATTAATAGCATTAACTTTTACACTAATATTTGTTTTGTAGTCTAATTTATTTATATATGTAGATGTAGATTATATACATATATATATATATATATATATATATATATATATATATATATATATATATATATATATATATATATATATATATATATATATATATATATATATCAATTTCTATATGTACGTTTAATTTTTTAAAACCATTTTTTTTTTTTGAAAAGAAAACCATGTTAATGTACATTTAATTTGATTGTATATAAACAAATGGAAACATAAAGAAATGTTATTTTAGCTCTTTGTAATATATATTCGTCTGCTGCTAATATGTGTTAATTGATCTGTATGCCTTTTGCTCGGCACCCACCTATTAATTAATCTCTGTGCCATTTGCTGTCTTTCCTTGACCCAAATAGGCGGAAGTGCTTTCGGGGCTCCTTTACAAGCTTAAAAACTCACTTCCTAATAGGTAAATTTGTTCATGGCATGGAATTTTTTAAATTTAGGAAGGCATTTTTGTTTACTACTATTTGTATAGTATTATGATTATGAATCCTAATTTGCAATGTACTACTCCATTGTAGATTCTATTCTACTGCTGATTGACAGTGCGACCCATCAGTGACCTGTGTAATTTGGGATTGTTTGGAAAGGGTTTGCAATAGTGATTATTATCCCTTGCATTCTTTGAGTTCATCTAAACTTGTCTTTCTCTCTACATCCTTATTTCCAAGTACTGCAGATGCTAGATCATTCCAATGTCATCAAACTTGAAGGACTATGTAATGGTCAGCCGCGTAACGGTAATTGTATCAAATAGGCAACAAGCAAAAGTGTATTGTGATGATCTTCTGTATTGAAATTTCAATGAAACAGTACACAGAATTTGCAAATCAAGTATAAGTGGAAGTAATAGACGTAATGAAAAGTATGGAAGTACTCCGTTTCGGAAAGGCTAAAATCAAAAGTGACATCAACATAGAAGGGCAGAGACATATTCAGAGGAAGGAGTGAATAGCTGACAAATGACCACCCCCCACAATTTGTTTTTCCACCTTTGTATCATATAGTCTTCTTCATATTTTCTGTTAGGCTTTCTCTCTCTATTTCCTTTTCTCACTCCCTGATTATTCGGATCAATAGCCACCTGTCCTCAAGGTTAAGAGAAGGATAAGCATTGTGCAATGGCACCCAATCTTCCCAAGTAGCATCCTCCAGACGAAGGCATTCCCAACTAATACGTTACTGCAAGTGTACGGTTGTCGTCAAGTAATAAAATATTGAATTCACAGGGACTGTGTTTGGCTTGGTAATTATCGTAATTTAATAAAATTAAACAAAGAGAGTTCAATTTAAGAATTTAGGTTTAAAGCAAAAGAATTATAAATTCAATTAAATAAGCAAATAAAACTAATATTAATTTAATAAAAGAAAACTTCTAGGATCGAGATTCACCCTATGACACTTACTAAATTAATTCTCTTATCTCGTGCTCGTACTTGTCCTTCTTGAAGGTGAATTAGCCTAAGGTACCCTCAATTCTCTTTCAAGATACAAAGGAGTGTCTAATCAAATTAGCCCCTTACTTTCGTGATAATTGTGTTTAATTAGATCCAATGAGTTCTTTGTTAATTCAATTAATCTCCAAAGGTTTCACCTACTTTTGTGGTTTAGACCTAGGTTTCTTCTCTATAGGTTCGGTTTTTAAGTTCACCTCTTGGTTTTTTCCCAAATCCCTAAGGTTATGTAAAATGTGGCCAATTCGTTTTGCAATAAAGGAAATCGATACAAAAGAAATCAAGAGAGAAACAAGAATTACACAAAGATAAAAGAAATCAATTCATTAAGCATTCATAAGGCTACGCCTAGTCCTAGAACAAAGATGACTACTTATACATAACCATAGAAAACAACCCAAAAGAAAAAGAAAACATTCAAATTGGATAGAGAAAAAGAAGAAGATTCCAATCCCAAACTCTTGCTCTAAGTCATCAAGAACCAAGGTTCGAATCCTTTTTCCTAAGCCTAAGAAGTTTATATAAGTCCTAAATTACAAAAGGGTTCAAGCCCAAACTAAAAAGAAATAGAAAAGTAAATATTTATTAATGTCAGTAGCGCGCCACAGATAGGCTGTGGCGCTTTCTGGTAGCTCTTGTGACATTTTCCTGGAATTTACCACAGGCGTGGTGTTTACCACGGGCGTGGTGTTTGTCACGGGTAAGTCGTGGCACTCTCTGGTTGTGGGATTTACAATTTTTCTTCAACAATTCTTCCATTGCTCTTCCTTGACTTCAAATTACTTCAAGTCTAAATGTTTAAGCTCCAAAGTCAAATCAATTCATGCTAAACTTTCCCTAAAATCCACAAACAAACACAAAAACACACCTCAAGCATTCTAAGTAATTAATTGATGGAAATTGAGGGAATAAGTATTGAAACTACTCCTAATAAGCTAAAATGCATGCAAACATACATGGATTAAGATGTAAATAATAGTATAAAATGCAACACATCACCAACTAACTAAAACTTGTGGAACTTGCTGACCATTTCGCAGTAGAGTCCTGAATTGTAGAATGGACTTCGGAATCAGCAGAGGCTTCAAAAGTGGACTCCTTTACAAGGCTTCAAAAGTGAAATATGAAACATTGGATGAATTTTAGCTGAAGGAGGCAACATCAATTTGTAAGCAACCTCTCCTATTTTTTGAATAACAGGAAAAGGACCAAAATATCGTAAGCTGAGTTTGTGGTTGTTATGCAAGGCAACCGAGTGCTGTCTATAAGGTTGAAGTTTGACTAAAATCATATCACCAACGTTGAATTGTAATGCCCTTCTCTTCTGGTCAGCATATTTCTTCATGAAAACTTGAGCTTTAGTAAGATTTTCCCTGAGCTGTGCTATCACCGAATCCCGCTCAATCAGCATCTCCTACAGAGAAGGAGGATCCACAAAGGAACGTTCATACTTGATCAAAGCAGGGGGATCACGACCATATACTGCCTTAAAAGGTGTCATACCAATGCTACGGTGGAAACAAGTATTGTACTAAAATTCTGCCCAAGACTGCAGCCTGGACCAGGATCTAGGGTTATCCCTTGTAAAGCATCTAAGATAAAGTTCTACACATTTATTCAAAGTTTCAGATTGGCCATCTGTTTGGGGATGATAGGAGGAGCTCATAGCTAAGGAGATACCACTTAGTTTAAAAAGATGTTGCCAAAACTTACTTGTGAAAACCTTGTCTCTGTTAGAGACAATACTTTTGGGAAAGCCATGTAATTTGACAACGAATTGGAAGAAGGTTTCGGCTACCCTTAGACTAGAGAAATCAGCCTTAAGGGGAGCAAAGTGACCATATTTGGATAATCTATCAACCACTACTAAGATCACTGTGTAACCATTTGAGGGAGGAAGCCCAATGATGAAATCCATAGCTACATCTTCCCAGATTTGAGAAGGAATAGGCAAGGGCTGTAAAAATCCAGCAGGCACTATGGTGGAAGATTTGGCTTGCTAACATGTAAGGCATTCTGAGACAAACGAGCGGATGTCTTTGTTCATAGATGGCCAAAAAAATTGGCTAGCAATTCGGGCTCTTGTTTTGCTAATTCCTGAATGTCTGCCAATGGGAGATGAGTGATATTCTTGGAGAATGGAATTAATTAAGGCAGGCTGCTGTGGCACCACCAGCCTGGATTTCCAAAACAGCATATTGTTGCGCACTTTGTAGTGCAAATCAGATTGTACACCTTGCAAACATTGAATTTTAAGATCATTCAAATATAAATCTGCACTAACAACCTGATTAATTTGCTGAATAAGTTTGGATTGAGGGGACGAAATAGCCATGAAGAATGGTCTAAACAAAGCATCTGTAGCAATATTCTCCTAGCCTGGTTAATACTCAATAGAGAAATCGTAGCCTAAGAATTTATGAAGCCAAGCCTGTTGCTCTGGAGTTTGTATAACTTGATCATGTAGAGATCTCAAACTCTTTTGATCAATCCGTATAATGAATTTATGACTAAGAAGATAGTGTCTAAATTTGGCAATAGCTTCCGAAATGGCATACAATTCTCTCACATATGTTGATTGGTGCTGCAGCCTTGTGGTAAGCTTTTCAGAAAAATAGGCAATAGGATAAACCTTGGCTAAGTATAGCGCCTATGCTCGAACCTGATGCATCAGTCTCAAGGATAAAAGGTTGAGTAAAATCTGGAAGAGCCAACACTAGAGCTTGGGTGATGGCTTGTTTCAAAGCATTGAATGCATCCCACTAAAAATAATCTTTCTTTAGTAAAGAATTTAATGGCATAGCAATAGAGGCATACCCCTTTATAAACCTTCGATAGTACCTCGTTAAACCAAGGAAACCTCGTAATTGTTTAATAGAAGTGGGACAAGACCAATCTAATACTGCCTGGACCTTCGAATGATCCATTTCCACTCCTTTACCTAAAATAGTAAGGCTGAGATAGTCCACTTTAGTGCCCCCCGAAACTGCACTTAGATAACTTGGCAAATAAATAGTGGTGCCTAAACAATTGCAATACCTCTTCAAGATACAACAAGTGAGTGGACCAAGATGGGCTATAAACCAAAATATCATCAAAGAAAACCAAAACTGATTTACGTAACTGCAGATGGAAAACTTGATTCATCAAACTCTGAAATGAGGCAGGGGCATTAGTAAGGTCAAATGGCATGACCAGCCATTCATAGAGGCCTTGATGAGTGCGGAAAGCCGTTTTATATCTATTTCTGGCTTAAGCAGGATTTGATGATATTCGAAACATAAATCTAACTTGGAAAAATAAGTTGCACCACCCAATTCATCGAGAAGTTCATCTAGAGTGGGAATGGGACAACTATCCTTAACTGTGATGGCATTTAGAGCTCGATAATCTATACAAACATGCCAAGTACCATCTTTTTCTTGACTAGTAAAACAGGTGAAGAAAACGGACTGCTACTAGGTTGGATGAGACCTTGAGATAGCATTTCTTGAACCATTTGATCGATTTGAGCTTTTTGACTATGAAGGTATCTATAAGGTTTCACCTTGACTGGGTTGCTTCCCTCAATAAGTGAAATAGCGTGATCCTGGTTTCTATTTGGTGGTAATGCTGAAGGAGTAGCAAAGACATCCATGTAGTTTTGTAACAGGGCTTTCAAATCAAAAGGTAAGTCATCTGGTAGTTTAGGTGAATCCACCGTTGGAACATGTGATCCTGAAATTGCAGGGCAAAAAACTCGGCTATGGAATTAGTATGACTTAACCTTTTGATGTGGTGATATTGCGCAAGCTGTGGCAGGTCCTGCTGCTCCCCTGGTAAAGTTACAAATGTATCACCCAAATAAAATTTGAGTGACATATCACTATAATTAGCAATATGTGGACCCAAGGTAGCCAACCAAGGGGCCCCCAACACTAAGTCACCAGTTACAGGCAGTACATAAACAGGTAACTACAGTACATGCCCTTGCACTTGAACCTGTAAATTAGGGATATAGCCTTCAGCTATCAGGCAATTACCATTTCCTACTAGCACCTTAAAATTCTCAGCAGGTTAATTTGAGGCAATGTGTAATCTGGGGTTGTAAGAAATTGTTTGAACTGCCACTATCAAGGAGAATTTGCAATGAAACTCCTTAAACCGAGCCTTGAAACCGCAATGTATCTATCCCATGGGACCTTTTGAGAGCATTAAAGGATAGATGATGTTCATGGGGAGCAAGAGAAATATTATTATGTGTAGCATCCGAAGGTTTAGGTTCTTTAATGAACTGATCTTCATCATCCCCTAATAAGAGTAAATATTGCCTATTAGGACACCTGTAATTAATGGAGAACTTTGCATCACAAGTGTAACAAAGCCCTTTTTCTCTACGAAGTTGCATCTCAGCTGCAGTCATTTTCTTGATGCTAGGAGTTTGGTGGGGAATAGTAAGTGGCTTTTGGTTTAGTGTGGGTAATAACGGTGGAAGAGTGGAAGTTTTAGGAGCTGAAGGTTGATGTGGTGGGTAAGGTTTAGAGGTGGAAGAGGCAAAATAAGATTTAGGTTTAGGGGCATATTTTTCTTCAAATAATCGGGCTAATGAGACTGCTTTAGACATAAAGAAAGGACTTTGGGCAAGCACATCGCGTTTAATGTCAGGTTCAAGGCCACTAATGAAACAGTTTAAGAGAGCCTCCACACTAAGGCCCTAGATCCTATTAGCCAGAGTAGTAAACTCCAAGTAATAGTCATTGACAGAGGTGCTAGAGTTTAAACAAAGTAGCGCTCGGGGAGAATCATAAGGGGACAGACCAAATTCAAGCTTCAAAGCTCTAGTAAATTGCACCCAAGACTGAAACAGATTGGACCTAAACCAAGGTACCACATATTTCTCTAAATGAACCGCAACAATGGTGAGACAATGTGCATCAGGGGTGGAGTAATAATCAAAAAACTGTTCAGCTTTGAAGATCTAGTGCAAAACATCAAAACCATCAAATTTAGGGAAATCAAGGTTAACATTGCGAACCTGAAATGGTTGAGGGGAAGAATTTACAGAAATGTGGGAGTTCGGTCCACCCAATGGGGAACCCATTTGCACGAAACTGAGGTGAGACTCAAGACGCTCCATGCAGGCCAAATCAGTAGCACGATGTTACGAGTATTCTTGGTATCATGAATCCATCACTTCTAGTAGCTTTTTAATGTCAGCTTGAAGATCCTTGAGATGTGTGTTTTCAGCCATGATAGGAGATGAAAGCACCAATTATAATGGTCAGCTACGTAACAGTAATTGTATCAAATAGGCAACAAGCAAAAGTGTATTGTAATGATCTTCTGTATTGAAATTTCAATGAAACAGTACACAGAATTTGCAAATCAAGTATAAGTGGAAGTAATAGACGTAATGAAAATTATGGAAGAACTCTGTTTCGGAAAGGCTAAAAATGCAGAAGGAGTGAATAGCTGACAAATGACCACCCCCCACAATTTGTTTTTCCTCCCTTATATCACATGGTCTTCTTCATGTTTTCTGTTAGGCTTTCTCTCTCTATTTTCTTTTCTCACTCCCTGATTATTCGGATCAATAGCCACCTGTCCCATTCCTTCAACTGAATCTGCTAGGCTAGGTGATATGGCATTCTCTGTCATAACAGACTAGCAGCATCAAGAATGCATGAAGTCTTTAGCTAGTTTTTGATATATCATGCAACCATATGGTAATAGTATGAACCAAAGCTATTTCCAGGAGTAAAGAAGGATTGATGCCTCGTCATGTTCCCCCACACGATGCCATTGTTGACAAAGGAAAGCAACCTTGAGGGTGATTGAATGTGACAAGATATCTTATCCAATGGTACAGTTTCCATTACCATCTTGAACCCTGCAAAATGATAAGTCGAAAACTTTAAGATATTATTGTAATAACAATAATCATATCTTCCTTTGGATTTTGGGTTTCTGAGAAAACAGATAAGAGGTAGCGATTCATCTACAGGAGAATCAAAATCTGAAGTTGAAGATATAGTTTCTCCCAAAGCAAGTGGGAATTGTATAAACCCTATGTTAACTCCTATCCTTGAAGAAGTGAGTGACCATGATATTGATCTTGAGGTTGCAAGAAAAAAATGTTGTAATGAATTAAATATAACTGCCTTTATGTTTATCCAGGCAAAATTGGTCGGTAAGGCTAGTCATGCTGGCGGTTTAGCTGAGTATGTTCCCGTAGTTGACAAGGCCGTTGATGTTGGATCAAAGGAGAAGCAAGCAACACCTCGAAAGTTATTTTGTTTAACAGGTTACATAGTTAATGCCAAATTATTGGTTTTGACATGCCATTATTATTAGCTTAAAATGGATATTATTGTTATTTAACCTTGCACGCGTGGATGTAGACACTCCTTTGTTTAGAACATACAATTACAGAACGTAATAGAAAATTCATCAGATTCTGTTAAGTATGGTCGAAGGGATCGATTCTAAAAGGTAACTTCGAGAATATATAGAGAACTATTTCACGTTTCTTTCTTGTTCCTTCAACCGATTTTATGTCTAATAAATTATTATGGTATTTAATCCTTTTTTTTTCTGGAATTCTGAAGTATATTTGATTACACATTACTGAAATTGGCTGATGAAACACTAGCAGGACTACTTAATTCGGCACCATAAAATGAAAGGTCATAAAGTTCAAGATTCTTTGTTTTGGGGAAAGTGAAATAGCCAAGATGCTTAATTTTACTCGTAGTGTTTAATTATTTATTATATATTATATATTATAAATGATAAGTCCTTCTTTTACAAAGGTCATCCTTTAAAAAGGTTAGTAGTTGCTTAGCGTTCAACTCGGTATTTACACAATGAGTTTGGTGTTAATTTACATTTTTTGTTTTTATGTTTGGGGGCATCTCTAGCTTTTGTATTTAATTAACAATTAATAATATGTAATAGATATTAATTCATAGTAGTAATTATTTTATATAATGTGTATATATTATATATAATAATAATAATATAATTTATAATTTAATTACAAAAAAAATTATTATTTTAAATAAAAAATTATTATTACAAAATAAATAAATAATAAATTCATATTCATATTTTTTAAAAAATTTGCAGGAAAATTACCTGCAGAATTTCTTGTGGATTTAAAATCCACAGGAAAGTTTCCTGCAGATTTTTCTGTAATTTTTTCTGCAAGAAACTTTCCTGCATATTTTTTCGCAGGAAAATCTGTAGAAATTTCTTGTGACTTTTTAAATCTGCAAAAAATGTATTATGCACGAATGAATTACCTGCGGACCAAAATCTGCAGGAAAATCAACACATAATAAAAGAAATTCTAGTAGTTCCTGGTGTAAAAATTAATGTGCTCTTATTTTATTTTTTTATATGCGTTGAAATTGAAAGTATTTGTACGAGTGAAGAAAATATAGATGACTTGATGAAACTAGAACTTACAACATCTATGTTTGAAAATTCGACGTGATGATGGTGTCAAAAGTTCATCTTATATCAAGTCTCTTCCTAATTTTCTATATTTACAACTTTACCCTTGCATTAATTTACCAAACTAGAAATTTACAAGCATTAATGCTCAAATGGATCATATCCAACAATAACTAACAGAAAATTATACATCAAAAAGTACAAGGAGTACTACAGTATAAATTTGATACAATTATAACAAATGCTATTTCCATATAAATAGCATATGCATAAAATAAATGTTACAATAAAACGACCTTGTTTCAGATAATGAAAAGAAATTCCAACCATCGGAAAACAAGCTAATATCAAGATTGTTTTGCAAAATTATTTTGCAAGCCGGCCAAATTTTTCTGAATAGCAATATTGCTTTGCAAAAACATTTAAAGCCCAAGATGATAATTTAACCTTGTAATTTTTTAAGTAATGAAAAATGAACCTAATATCAGTCCGGTATGGCTTCGAATCAACTAAGTTGGACACGATCTATGACATATAGACTCACTATTTTTTCTTTTGCTTCAGTTTTTTTTCCTTTTCCTTTTCTTTTCTTTTCAACTCTCCACGCTTTTTTCTTTCCTTTTCTTGTTTTCTCATCATCTCCTCTTCTGCTTGTCTCTTCTTCTCCTTCTCTTTCTGCTCTTTTTTCTTTCTCTCCTCCTCCTCCTCGTTTCTCTGTCTCTCCCCTCTCTTTCTTCTTTCTTTCTCTTTCACCTTTCTCTCCTCTTCTTTTATCTCCTTTTCCTTGAGTTTTTCTTTGTTTCTTTTCTCTCTCTCCTTTAACTCTTCTCTGGTGAGTTCTCTGCTGATTCGAAAGCACATGTTGGCTCGTAAATATGAAACTGATGGTACTCAAAATGAGGCCGTAATATATATACATAAATTTTGTGAGCGTGAATTTTTTATTGCATATCGTTTTCTTGTTCCAATGTTTTGTACTGGACTCATCTCATTTGCTAATTGCTACTCTACAATTTGGATTTTCTATTGTCTTTTTGTTTAGGTACAATGGCCTGCAGCGGCGGTGCATCCATTGTTCTACATGAAATCCAATGGTCTCTATGCATCGTTGTTCTAAATAGCAGTTCAAAACTGTAATAACTGGGTTTTAGGTATGGCTGGCAATATAAATTAGCTAAAACTTTAGCTAAAATTTAATAAGTTAGAAGTTAGGAGCTGAAAAGTTAAAAAATTATAAACTAAGAGATAAAATTGAAAGTGTTTCGTGAGATTAGATGATAAATAATTTAATAAAATGTAAAAGTTAACAACAAAGATGTATATCGTGAGAATGACTTTCTTATGTGAAAAAAAAGAGAGTAATTCTTGATTATAAAAGTATTTTAATCTTATTTAATATTAATTATATTAAAGAATAAATTGAATAAATTTGTCATTTTATATATTAAAAGTGAAATGTTAAAATTACTTGATTATAAAACTTTGATATTAATACTTTTGTCAATAAAAAGTATAAAATGAGAATTTATGAGTTATGTTAAATTAAATTAACCCTTTTAAATATAAATTTTGTCTGAAGTCTTATCATGTCTAAAAACGACCTTGTCCACAACCAGCCATACTATTGCCTGCAGCAAAATTTCTAGCATCACAATTAACTTTTATCCAGCCCATATCCAAAGCAATTTTATCCTTTGAAAATCTATGCAGTGGCTTATAACTAGAAGAAGCCAATTCACACCCTTTAGTCACTATACGTCTATACTCAACACAGCATGCAGACCCGTGCTTCTATTGGAAAAAATCAGCTGGTTTAATTTCGGGCATTCCAAATTGCATCCAACGCCAAGCCAAACTGTAGTTTTTAATTGAAGTTCGACTCGTTAAATGCTCGTTCAAGCTCGTTTGTTTAATTAAGTAAACAAACTCAAGCTTAAAATTTGGCTCGATTATTTAAATGAATCAAGCTTAAGCTTTACAAGCTCGACATTAATAGCTTGTAAATAGCTTGTTTATTTAAATTGATGATTTTAGACTTTACTATCCTTTGTTATTTATATATTCATTATGAAAATGTGTAGAACTTTGTTGAGAACAATAAATTAATTTTGAAGTTTCTTTTTTATAGTAGTCAAGAAGCTATAGATTTTTTATTTACTAGATTATAAAAATGTTATATTCTAGAACGTTTGAGTTTCACATGTCACATGCTAAGCACACGTTTCTATTTGTAGATTATCATATAGTATTTAAATTTTTTATTAAATATTAAATTGATAAAGTTAAAAAATGTAAGATTTTTTCAAAAAACAAAAATAATTAAGTTAAAAATGAGCTAAATAAGCTAAGCTCAAGTCCTAAATTTTTTAAATAAATCAAGCTCAAGCTTTCAGTTAGGCATATTTAAATAAATGAGCCAAACTTAAGCAACTAATTTTTTTCACAAACCAAACATAAATTTTAAGTGTTCGGCTCGACTCGACTCATTTTCACCCTTATTTAGAAGCACACAAGCATTAATTCTATTCAAAAATAGGAGTAGGCAGAAAGGAGGAAATTTGTTGCAGGTTCCAACGACCTTGGCTGTTCACGAAATCAGTTAGTTTAGCATCCAAATTACAGATATGCAAGACTATATATTATTGAACAATAATATTAACAAATTTTATTACTCAAATTTAAATTCGCATTGTATGCAATATGGACGTAGTCTAACGGTTCGTGGGGTTAAAATTGACAAGGACGTAACACCAACTATCAAAAGTAACGTTTTTAAAATTAGACCGTAAAGTTAATAGTTTAATGATCTAATTATGGTTGAATTATAGTTAAACTCATAATAATAAAATAATATTATTTAAATTTTTAATATAATATATTAAGCAATGTTAAACAAGAATTAACATAACTAATAATCATAACTTCATAATAATATATAAAAATTAAATTTCACTTATAAACGCCATCACTCATAATTCATACCATAAAATATTCAAAATTAAATATAAAACTAAAACATGTCATAACATTTAAATTCAATAACACACAATAATATCTAGTAGCATTTAACT
The DNA here is from genome assembly GCA_004329165.1 of Spatholobus suberectus. Lineage (NCBI taxonomy): Eukaryota > Viridiplantae > Streptophyta > Magnoliopsida > Fabales > Fabaceae > Spatholobus > Spatholobus suberectus. The sequence goes on along the minus strand of CM014734.1, from coordinate 56,129,429 downwards.
ACAATTAGAAATATAATTGATATAATTATCTATCATCATAATATTAGGTTAGAATTACATCAATAATCGTAATATTAATTTTTTTAATTAACAAAATAAAAAAAATCCCAAACAAACTAGTTCAAACCAGTTTCTGATTAGTTTTGACAAGTTTAATTGATTTTAGACCGATTCAACCGATTTTATATATTTTATTTTTTTTGCAAAATTGATTTTCAAGATTAAATATACGTTTGTTATGCACAAGAGGTAGAGGAAAAAAATAAGAGAGGATGAAAAAAATGCATCTTTCTCTACTCGTCTCTTGTTTGAGACAGTATAACATAGGAAGAAAAGAAGGCTTTTTATGTAGGTCCCACCAACTGTAGCTATATGCCCAAATTGGGCAGAAAAGAGGAAGAAGGAGGCTTTTTTGTTACAATTATAGAAATACCCCTATTTTTCTCATATTTAATTTTTTATTTAGGGTATTTATGTCATTTTATACACATTTTTGTTTTCTTACCTTTGTCTTTCTTTCCTACAAAACAATTTAAAAGCCATCTCACTTTCTATTCTTTTTTCACTCCTTTTCTTTTCTTTTTTCTTTCTTTATTAAACTAAACAAAGCCTAAATAAATCAATCTAGTGAGAGTCACCAAAAGAAAAAAGAACTATTCAAGGAAACGTTCACATCAGTAGTATATCAACAATGCTTAATTAAACGAGATCACTTTGTGTGTTTGGATTACAGTTGAAAAAGTGAAGTTGGTTGAACTTAACTTTGTAAGCTTAAGGTTATCCCATCCCACCCCCGTCTCTTTGCCAAACAACTTGTACCATAATGACCATTCCTTCCTAAGGTTATCCCATTTGTTCTTGAATTGACTCTTGTCATATTTTCTTCTAGTTTCCATGTTGAATTCAGATTCAGCAGCTTTCCACCCTTTCTTTGTAAGGGTAGTTCCATTTCATTCTCCTTTATAAACTTGATCCAAACATAATTTAACACAAAGCTCAGTTGCCTTCACATCCCATGCAGCCTTTGTGTTATCACCTTCATTATCTACAAGAGGAGTATCTACAATGTCTTTTCCCTTATTGTTACTCATTATTCTATTATAAAAGAAATATCACAATTCATTTGTAGCCTCATTATATACACCCAACAAAAGATCAGTTTTGTTTTCACATCAAAATGTCATATATATACATATAAAGTGAGGGTTTCTCATCAATGTGACAATTCGTATTTTCATATATACAAGTCAAGAAATAAGAATAGAAAATAATAATGAACCCAGCAAGTGATCATACAAGCGACAATAACAAAAGCTTACCAAAAAAAAGAAAAGGAGCAGGTCAAAACCAACCAAAGAGACCACATGCCAAGAAATTGTACCGCACGAGCTTCAACCCACGGCCAAATGCTTCAAACCGGAGGAGCAATTATACAGGATTTGTTGTATCTTGAATGTTGGTAGGTAAGGGGTAATGTCGTCTGTTACAAGTTGTTGAAATTTAGATCCTATAATTAATGATTCCAACAAATGAGCATTCAACGAAAAAGGAAGGAATTGGTAGCTTTAGGTTAAATAGACCTTTAGACAAGAATTACGTTCAACTCAATGGGAAACAAAAATTTGCCAAACATTCAGGTGCAGTGTTCAATGAACGATGAACGTCCATTTGGGTGCCTAAACGGAAAACCCAACACACCATTCCTCTTTAGTTTATGTAGAACAAACTTTAATAAATGTTATTACTAATTTTTTAAAAATTTTAATTTTTATACACTGTTAGTATAAAAAAATTTACATAGTCAATTAATAAAAAATTATCATTGATATGATTTTTAAGATAATTATTATAAAAATAACCAAACTTATCATACATGACGATTTATAAGATAGTACGTATAAAAACTTTTTACACTGTTTGTGCAAACACTATTTATTCTTTTTAAAATTATCTTAAAATTCAAGTAATTGATTTTGTTTTGTCAAGATGTATGTTAAGATAGATACACTGAAACTAATCGAATTACCTAGTAATAATTAGTTTCGATGGAAACATAGTACAATAATTTCATGTAATTAATTTTACCTACAATGAAATGTTAGAATTTTTTTTTTAGACTTAATTGTACTTTGTGTCACCCAAGTTTTTATCATTTTACGGATTTTGCCACCGCGTTTTTTTTTTCTTTTGCATTTTATCACCCTATTTTTGAAATCTTGTGAATTTTGCCTAATCATCTACTATCTGTTAAATTGACAAATAAAATGATAACGTGTCAGTGATGGGTTAGCATTAAGCATCCACACCAACTTTTTTTTTCAAAAAAAATTTTTTCAAAAAAAATTACTGAGTCTATGCTCTACGTAGCTTTTAGGGAATTTTTTTAAAACAATTTTATTTTTTAGAAAAACAATTTTTTTTCAAAAAATATTAGCGTGGATGTTTAATGCCAACTTATCACTAACACGTCATCACTCTGTTTGTCATTTAACAAATAATTGATGATTGGACAAAATTCATAAGATTTCAAAAATAAGGTAGCAAAATACGAGAGAGAAAATGAGGTGGCAAAATCCGTAAAATAATGAAACTTAGAGCCTTTTTTTATAACCATGTTATAGGTGATAAGTATTCACCAACTTTATCGATGACTAATCTCTGCCAAAGAACTTGATTGACTACCTTTAATAGGGTCTCTCTTTCCAATCACATTTTTTTTTTCTATCCATAAGACTTGAACCTAAGATCTTACTTAAAGAATTCAAGTCCAGTGACACTTGAACCAACAACATGTTGGTAATGAAATGTTAGGATTTGAATTCTAAAATTATGCTTTTGATGAGCACTTTATTTAATTACTGTTCTATACCTAAAGGTTAGTTTTACACTATTATGGCTACAGAGATATCTAATCAAATATAAAATAAATAAATAAATAAATAAAATAAAATAAAGAGGAATGTTAGTAACACATTCTCTGACACATTTTCTTGAACACACTCTCTCCTATTGTTTGAAATTTATTAAAAATACAAAATTTTGTAGGTCTCACATCTTATGTAATGATTCTCTCTCATAAATTTGTAATTTTCAATAAATTTCAACTGATAAGAACAAGTGTGTTCAAAAGAGTGCATGAAAGAATATGTTGCTAGCACACCTCATATTCCCCCTGCCTTATAATAAGTGTCGTCTTAGGTTCTTTTAGATAGATCATGAAAAACAATTAAAAGATGAAAGAGAATAACAATTTTACGAAATTAATCTTATTATTAATCTTCTTTGCTAAAAATGATGCAACACAACAACAATATTCTAAAAAATATCATTACAGTTATAAATGGAAAAAATAATTAATATTAAATTAAAAAACTAAAATGACATTGATTTTGAAACTTACTTTTTCTTCTTACTCGACACTTATTGTGGAACGGAAAAAGCAAAATAAAAGTAATTGAGTGCAATAAATTTCATTAGTTATCATATAAGTAAGAGTCTTGCTAACTAGTGCTCTTGTCATTAAGGAATTAATAAGCAAAAAGTTATTATTGAAAATATTGCATTAAAAATCAAGAGAGAATATACTGTTACACTTTTTAATAAAAATTTTGTATTTTTGATTTCCAGTATTGCGTTTTCCTATTAGTAGTTACTGGGTGCAATAAACTTCACTTTCTGTTTCTTTTTAATTATTTTTCTCATCCATGCTTCACTCCTTTGTCTTTCCTTCTCCAGTTCTTGTCTCCTTTTTAACATCATTTTTCCATTCTTCTTCATTTGTCGGTCCTTCCGGTTTCTTACCTTCTCTTGTTTTCTTATCAGTTATCATCTCCTTCTGTGCCAGGCTCTCCCTCTCCTTCTCTTTCTGCTCTTTCATTTTTCTCTTTTTCTCCTCCGCTCTCTGCATTTTCTCTCTCTTTCTTCTTTCTTTATCTTTCGCCATCCTCTCATTTTCCTCGAGTTTTGCTTTGCTCCTTCTTTCTATCTCCTTTAACTCTTCTGTGGTGAGTTCCCTGCTGACTCGGAAGCACATGTTGGCCCCTAAATATGAAACTAACTGTACTCAAAATGAAGCTGTACATATATAAAAATTTTGTGAACATAAATTCTTTATTGGGTAATCGTTTTCCTGTTCCAATGTTTTGTAGTGGACTCATCTCATTTGCTAATTGCTACTCCACAATTTGCATTTCCTATGAGACTATGTCTTTTTCATAGGTAGCCTTCCAAATGGCCGGCGGCGGTGGCGCATCCATTGTTTTATCCGAAATCCGATGGTGTCTATGTTTTATTGTTTTAACAACATTGCGATTTGCTACCAAATTTTTTCGTAAGAAATCACATGGGTCTGACTTGTCTATTTTTTTTATTGGATAAACTTGTGAGCTGAAAAATCAATTAAAGAATTTGGCGGAAATCACTATTCACTGTCATGTCTTTTCTGCACTATTTTCGTGCGATTAAATTCGTAAGATTTATCACTTTCCTTATTAGACTTAATTGTTATATAATAATAATAATTAAATTAATAATATAGACAATATGTACGTGTTTAAAATAATTATATAATTTCTTAAATTAATTAATAAATTTATTAGTAAAAAAATAATATTTTTAAAATTGAACCAATATATGATTTAACTAATAAAAACATTGTCCGATCAAAGTTAAATCAGAGTCAAATCAGTGATATATATATATATAGTCAATGATATTAATAGGATAAATTTATTTCAAAATCCATTATTAGATTAAAAAAATCACATAAATTATATATACAAAAAATTATATTAATTCAAAATTATTGTGATATTTCATTCATGTATATCAAAATAAACATAATATAAAATTTTAAAATATATATAAACGTGAGTAATTTGATTATCTTCTTATCATTATTCAATTTTAACAAAATTTGATACAAGTAATTAATAATATGATATATAATTATAATTCAACAGTTAAATCAATAAAAGTCACATTCTATATAAAGTTATGGTGTAATAATTGATGTAAGTTACTTTAATTTTATATATATATATATATATATATATATAGGAGACATATCTAGTAGGAGGGTTATATTTATATGAGAGTGAAAGAAGTAAATCTGGACCTTACAACCATATATGAATGGTCATGATTTAATGCTATGTGACTACTTAAAAAGTCACGTGACTTTTTAAAAAATTCACATGACTTTAAATGCTTTAATCTAGACCATTCATGACAAGATCTAATGGTCAATATTCATTCCTCTCACTCTCATATAAAAAAAGCCCTCTCACTAGATATGTTCCTATATATATATATATATATATATATATATATATATAATGCAGATCAAAATACTCCAAGAGTAACTATTGCTATATATAAGTAACTTTTAGTAGAGTTACTCTATTCAATAACTCTTGTTATATATTAAATTTCAACAATACAACCGTTAAATTGAAAGATTTTATTGAGTAGATCAAGTATACAAATTTTTATAAAGTTTAAAAGCTATTTGACATTTCATTGAATAAATTCAAGTTAACGTATAATATATTTTTCTAAATTATAAGTAAATGTCGACTATAAACTATAAATGTTCGATTTATCTAAAATTTGATGTGCATGATCCCCCTAAACACACACATATATAAAGAGAGAGGGGGGGCGGGGTAGGGAGGAAGAGAGAGGGAGCAGGGAGGGAGAGAGAGAGTTTAATGGCTATACATTCTTAGTATAAATTTTTTACACTATTAACTAATTAGAAATTACAATTGGTATAACTTTGGTAGTTATTGTAAAAGTTAACAAACTTACCATCCATGGTAGTTTGTGATTGGATGTAGGGGTGTTCACAAGGTACGGGTAATCCGTTGACCTGAACCGACCCAAACCAACCCAATTACTTCAGTTCAATTTTTTTGAGCATTTTGGATCACACCCAACCCAACCCCTTTCAAACTCGTTCTAGTACGAGTTGGGTAACGGGTTTTAATTTATAGACCCGTGTACTCGTGAACTCGACTTGTTGAAATGACATTTTATTTAATTTATTATTGTTTATATATTTTATATACTAATAATTATTAATTAGTGAATTACTAATACTAAATAAGACAAAGAGTAAAGGCACCCCACATACCCGTGAAGTCGTGAACCCCTATTAATTTTGGATTACTACATATTCTATACATGTTGTTGCTGTTCTTTTCTATCGACTCTTGTTCTAAGTTTCTTGTTAGCTTTATATTAATTTTAGAAACAAGAATGAAGAGAAACAAAGTCCAAAACTAAATACAATATTTTTATAATGTGTCAAAATTTGTAAAAAAAAAAATATAATTTTTAAAAAATTTAACAAAACTTTAAATGCATAAACCCATTAATTGACCCAAACCAACCCATTAATGACGGAGTTAGTTTGGTTTGGGTCTGACAAAAAAAAGTATGAACCCAAAACCAACCCAACCCATACTATTTTGATCGGGTTGGGTAACGGGTTTAGCCAAATCCGACCCACTCGACCCATGTACACACCTAATTGGATGACAATGTAAAACTGCTTTACACTTTCAATGCATAAATTATATATATATACATAGGGTCAGGATCCGTTGACACCCAAGTGTCAAAGTTAGTCAAATTACACCTTCTATAACTTCTTGTAGATGCAAATTTAACCAATCTTATTGTTGAATTATGTGATATAATCTTTATGATTATGTAAATCAAATTTTACATAATTTGGGTTTTTGTAGATATTTTATCTAACATTGAATATTTACATATATTTTAATATCTTATTGTACATTAAAATAAAGTGATGCGATGAGTTACTAAATAATTTTGAAATTATACGAAATTTTATATATTTAATTTAATTAATAAGAACATCAAATTCAACAGTTAGATTGGTTAAATTTGCATTCCACAAAAAGTTATTGAAAATGTAATTTGACTAACTTTAACACTTGGTGTCAACGGATCCTGACCCATATATATATATATATATATATTCACTACTACATTCAATGGATAAGTATTAAATTAATTTAAATAATATATTTTTATGAAACCAAATTAGGGTAATGATATCTGAGAATTTTGTATGAAAATGCCTAACAAGCTTTTTCACACTATCTCTCATCTCTCTTTCAAGTCTTCTACATCTATCTCTAATTCAACTTCTCGAGTTTAATGAGCTAGAAGACCAAGAGATCCACCCAAAACATAATATCTTCGATGAAGAAATCTACTCTGAAGATATCAACCAAGATTTCAATAACTAAAAAAATCCATAAAATCCCAGAAAATGAACTCTACAAACCAGAAGAAAACAAATGTTTGACTAGTTCTGATTGTTATTAGAACAACAGAAAATAATATCCCCTTAGAATTGGATGGAGGTGAAGAGTTGGATCTCCTATTTAAGGAATCAATTGTCAAGCATGCCAAAAGCTACAAATACCTCCGCATAGGATGTGTCCAAGTAGTTGTAATACCTTTAATTAGAGAAGGATTATATGCCTCAATCCTTATGTATCTTAAGAAACATAAGGTTTTAGGATCACGACAAGTGTACCGGTCTTCTAAGTAATAAAGAAAAAATAAGAGTTATCGTCTCTACATGGATTGTGGTTTAATAACAAAGCAACCAAATAATTACTCGTGAATTTAATAATTAAAAGATGAATTAGAGGATTTTGTATTTTTTTTTAATCAATAAAAATAAAGAACAAAGAACACAATTTAAAGTTGTTTAGAAAATTAATGAGTAAAAATAGTTAGGTTTTGGAATCCCCTTGATTCCCCCTTAAAGTAATCTTTTTCTTTTTCAAACCCCTTCTTGTTAAGTAATTACGTTCAATTTCTTTGACTAAGTTACCTAGGCGATAAACCCTTTAATCCCAATGATGAACCCTAATCCCTTAGGCAAGCAAAATCAGTCATAAAACATTAAGAGAAGAAAATTTACGTGAAGACATACAACATATCCCTATCCCTAGGCTCAAGAGTTGTATGGTTATTAAATTGGAACGATCTAAAACCCAATTACCCAATTGCAAGATTTAGATTACTAATTAATTTCTTAATGAGTGTCAATCATAAAAAAGCATTAAACACAAATTCAACAACTAAATTAACAAATACAAGAGAAAGATTTTAAAAAGAAATCGATTATATTAAGTTCAAAACAAGGTTCGTCCTAACCTAATCCCAAAAGGGTTCATAAACTCATAGAGAAACTAAACACATAAAGAAAACAAAAAGAAGATAGAAAGAAAGCTATGAATCTTGAGCATCAAACCACAATTCTTCAAAATCCAAAGCCGAATATAAATCTTCAAGCTCTTCCTCGCTTCCAGTCCTTAGATGAGTCAAAGAAGAATCCCCAAACGTATATTTTCTCCTTTTTATAGTGAGTTTGGGCTATATAGGCCATAAAACAGACTAAGCTCACAAAACAGAATGTCTGGAACGTGTTAACGCTGGGTGTAGGCCAAATTGGCATTAGGTGCCACCTCTTCGAAAATCCATCAACGTTCTAGCACTGGGCACCAATTTCCTTGGCATTAGGCGCTTGATGCCTGGCACCGGGGACCAAAAGCCCTATTTCGCTTTAGTATCGGGTGTGGCTCTAAACGGTGTTGGGTGTTGCTTC